>PVJI01000574.1:0-245839 GCA_004026765.1 Micronycteris hirsuta
TTAATAGTATCTGAGAAGAGTTCAATTACAAATAAAATGTACTAACATTAAAAACCTTTATCTTTGACAAAGATAGATAAAAATAATTATTTATAAAGAAGGACTATGAGTAAGGAGAATGGATTAAGTGCAAAAGTATCTACTCTAATGACTGCAAATTCAATCATTATGGTGAAGTTTCAGTTAACATGTATTATCAAATACTCATTTCCTCACCAAGAATATCATCAAGAACAAGAAAAAAATCTAATCAGAGAGAAACTCACCGATCAGCCTCAGTATTGATGCTATGATCACATCAGGAATATACGCAATGTTCGCATGTCCTTTTCTGTATTTTATCCACTTATCCATTACAGGCCACAGCTCCTTACTAAAAGTAACAATAATACACATGTGTATATGAAAGTGTGCATGCTCATCATCACTCAAATATTAAGAACTGATCTTAAAAATGGTCTGTAAGAGAGAGACAATCAGTGAACAAGAGAAACTTCTGAAGGTATCACTTTTGAAATTAAAATGAGAGCAGACACTGGAAGTTCACAAACTACTATATTCAGGATATTTGTGCCCATGCTGACTTAAAAGAGGCTACCAACACCCATGTTTGCATCTTCATTCTCTGTTTTAACCTTTTTTTACAAGACTTTGCACAGAGAGGCTGAACAATGTCCCCAAGTCACAGAACTGGAAAAGAGAAATGATTTTCACTTTGGCCTTCCAGACATTAATGCAGTTCCTGTGTTCTATCAGCCAGCAGCTTCCATAGGAGGAGCAAGGTTAAACAGGCTATTCTGTAAAAAGAACTAAACCATCAGAAATACTAATAATAAAAAAACACTTTCGATGAATTAAAGAAACTTTCTAATCTCAAAAATCAGTGCCAATTCCTTTCTGCTTTCTTTCAAAAATGTGTTTACTTCTTAGACAGTATTTATATTAGAAAAGTTAAATGCAGACAAACAAAATAAAAACATAAACCAAAAGCATCCCAACTAACACATGCTCAGATAATTATCAGTCTTCTAATGTTGGGCTTTGTTTCCATGCACTTCTACGTGTGCATGTATGTAAAAACACATGGTGGAAGTAACCAGTGTTCAGGAATCAGGGTCTGCAGTCCCTCCCGCAGATGTCCTGATATTCAACATTCTGTCCTCACTACCTGTGGCAGGGCCTTCCACAAAACACCTCTGACTGTGACTGGCACTATCCCTGGTGGTCTCCTCCATCCAGTCACCCAGAATAGAGAAGCCCAGGTAGGCATTCACACATCATTCCACAGAAGGAATGGATAGACTTCGGTTACTTTCTTAGCACCGGAGTATGAAATACTTCCACATCAATACATAAAAATCCATTTATAGCTCTTTTAGTATGGCTGTATTTCATTATATAATTCAATCCCCACTGCTGACATTTAGATGTCTAATAATTCCCTAGTGTTAAGGAGGAAAAAAAGGAACCAATGTTATAGAATAAATTCCTCCAGTATCTCAAGGATATGGACTATCAATCCTTGGTGAATCCCTTTCAATGTCATAATTGCCTTCAAACCAGCCTTTCTCAGTCAGAGTTCCAAGAAAATTAAGAACTACAGAACAGAAATTTTACTATCTTCTTCATTTTCCCAAAGATGGTACATAGCTAGTGTCAGAATTCTAGATGTATAGAGATGTTAACTCGTCACTTATTTCTCTCCCGAAAGCTCAGGTGAGAAGAGCTGTTAACCTGGAACTGTGAACACTTATGTTCATGTGGGGTTTTCCCAGTATCTGTATGTTAAGATAAGGGGCATTATGTCCCATGCTACATGTTTGCTGAGTACTCCCATGCATGGGCGCTGCCCCATATGCTGCGGCATGCCCATGAACCGAAGAGCCTTCTTCATGAGTCGTCTCTCCTTGGGAGGGACAGGAGTAACAGACTGGAACGAACGGTAGCAACAGGTCCCACAGGAAAACCCAGCAACGAGATGTAATAGTGGCACAAGTACTTTAAGGGTAGTTTTATTCTCTCTTATCCAGATCACAATGTCATCTGGAAAAATTTCAGCTGCCTTAAACAGCAAAAATTATTCAAACCACAGATCAGCTATCATTCCATACACTGCCCTACAATTCAAATAACCCAACTTTATTGGAAGACAGAAAACAGCTCCGTACCTTATAATGTTATCATGCGTCCAAACCCATTTCTGATGGCAGCAGAGCAGATCAATGGCAAATATGTACTCCCAAGTGTTGTCACTTAGGTCTTCACCGAATCTTTCACTGGACTGAAATTCTGTTTTTGGACATAACTGTATGGTCAAAAGCAACTTAGAAACCATGAAGCCAACATCTGCAGGAGAATTCTAGCAATGAAAAACAATTTAAAAATAAACAAAATTTATTAGAGTTTCATTCAAGTAGAACACATTTTATGTAACCTCAGAGTAAAACAGACATCAGTCAATCATTTAATTTTAAAGGGCACCTTCTGAAAGTTGTATTTTGAAGAAGGAATTATGTTCATCTTAGTTATGACATGTGTCCTAAAATAACGCTAGAATGGTGATGGACAAGCCAGACAGAAAGCTCCAAGCATGACGCAGAAACCAGTCACGTAGAAGAGAGACTAGCTGCAATCCAGACGGGAATGCACATTTTCATGAACTCTAACCAGAGATTTAAAGTTATAAGGTTATAGTAACAATTTGAAAACTTGAAAGAATACTATAAATTCTGTCATTCTGCTGACTCTAAATAGTCTGCTATATCCAGAAAGTCATAAAATTGAATGATAGTACTAGACACTTGTTACCTGTATGCTTTCACACCTGTGCATGTTTTTAATAATTATCCAAGTTTTCCATGCACTGGTCTGAATGCTCCTTTTTACTGCTGAGTAGTAATCCATTATATAGATATACCACAGCTGACCCATTCACCCACTGACAGACACCCAGGTTATTTCTAGCTTTAGGCTACAGCGAAGACTGCTATGAGCATTCATGCACAAGTCTTTGAGTAGACATAAATTTGACTTCTCTTGGGTACATACCAGCAGTAGAATTATAATTGTTTTCTTTCTTGTGTTATTAGGTTTTTTATTTAAAATGAACAGGGACTTTTCAATCTTTTCTTATTTCTGAAAGAGTGGGATTACCTGGTTCTATAAAGATGAGATAAAGCCCTGGCTGGTGTGGCTTTGTGGACTGATCGCCAGCCTGCGATCCGAAGGGTCGCAGGGTTGGTTTCCTGTCAGGGCACATGCCTGGGTTGGGGGCCAGGTCCCCAGATGGGGACATGCAAGAGACAACAAACTGATGTTTCTCACCCTCTCTCCCTCCCTTCCTCTCTCTCTGAAAATAAATAAAATCTTAAGAAAAATAAAGATGAGATAAAATCCAGGTGGAACCTACACATGCTTTTTGTATAGTACTTTTTTTTTAAAATCCTCATCAGAGGATTTTTTTTTAATTGATTTTACAGAGACAGGAAGGGGGAGGGAGAGAGGGAGTGGGAAGAAAAAGAGAAAGAGAGACAGACAGACAGACAGACAGACAGACAGACAGACAGACAGACAGACACTGATGTGGAAAACACTGACTGTCTACATGCCCCGACCAGGGCTCCAACTCGAAACTTCTGGTGTACAGGGAGATACTTCAACCAACTGAGCCACTCGGCCAGGACTGTACAGTATATTTTTAATCATCTTTTCTACCTCCTTTATGATCACCAAAAATAACAGGTTCATTTAAATGTTCTACCCCTATATCCAATTTAGGTCAGTTTTATTTTGCTAAGAAATCATCCTAGGTTTCCAGACCTGTTGCTCTGGAGTTGCAGGTGGTAGTCCTCTCAGTCATTATCCTTTAAATTTAAATTTCTTCTCCGCCAAAAATCTTGAATAGTTTTGCTTTTCTCTTTTTCCACTAATCTGAACTCTGAGCTACCAGTTTTGCATTTTTAAAGGCAACATTGTTTCTTCTATGTGTTTTTTTGTTCTCTACTTGATTACTTTTATTACCTTTTAAGCTATATTCATTTTTTCTAGATTTTGTCTGAGCTTTTTAATTTTTAAGATGATTATCAGCCAATTTTATTTATTTGTTTAATAACACATTTAAACTATGTTAATGAATATGGGCTTTCCAAAAACCAGACATCTTTGTTGTGAAAGTTTTTCTTTTCAATGACTTTAAAAAGATTGTGATTTCACTTTTCAATTTTCCAGGACTATGCATTTAAAATTTCTAAGTCATTTTTATAATATTATTGAGTTATTTTTGTCTAATTTTATTGATTACCAGAGAATTTTGAGTGTATCATCTTTACTTTGTTAAAAATTAAGGTTTTCAGGTGGACAAACTCATGAATGGTTTTTGTAAATGTCTCACAGGCATATGAAAAAATACATATTCTTCATTCGAATTTACCTTTACTGATTTCTGTCTATTAGATCTGTTGAGTTCCTTAAGAGAATTTGGAAGTGTTGCACTATAATAGTATTTTCTCCCCAAGTATTCCTTTTTTTATAGCATTGACTTTATATTTTACTTAATCTGATACAGGGAAAATACATTTATTAAAATTCTACCTTATTCACAAATGTCTCTTATTATCAAATCACCACACCTGGCTTCATCCTGAACAGGCCAAAGGAGAAGGCTCCTTTGCACAAGTGGAGGACGATACAGGGGCCAAGTGGTCCTGCAGGCAGCCTGGGGAGAGTAGCCTTTTTCTTAATAAACATTAACATCAGACACTAAGACAACAATCTAGATACTATATTAGCACATCAATTACTAAAGAAAATAAAGTAATACAAGTAAATATGGGAATAAAATACTTAAATACAAATTCTATCAAGTGTAAAGAAAAATAAAGAATATCAGATTCAGAATAATCTCAACAAAAAAAGTTGAGATACCAATTTTTCCCCTTTCTTAGTACCTATTGTAGACGGAAATTATTTTCAGCTCTCTTAGGAGCCCTTACACACACATACATGCCATCTCATCAGTCATAAATTAGTGCACAAAATAAACTTAAATTCACGTAAAACACAGGTCTACAATTCTTCCCAAAGGGTCTCATGCATACTGAATGAACAAAATGCAAAAGCTTAGGCTAAAATGATATTTTAAAAGATCTAATGCAAGGAATGTATTATTTCTAAAAGGCTCTATCACCTAATACAAAACCAAATACAAAGCCAAGTAACATTTACATGAGATCTACAAAGTATGGTATTACAAGAAGTAAAAATAAATCTCACCTTTTCCCAATTGAGAAATGCTCTCAAACAATTCAGAACCTCCCCTTTAGCACGTTGCCTGGCAACTAGCTGCATTGCCTTATTAATCACTGATTGAGAGATAAATACATCATGCCACATGTTTGCAATGAACAAAGTCAGTTTTTCTGACTCTGGGAAATCTGTAAGAAAGAATATAAGTTAGTACACCTTTATGTCTGATCAAATCAACAAACAAACAAAGAATACACGTTAGTAATTTCACTTGTGCCTTGCAGGGCTTCCAACCCCATGAGGCCCAGCCTCAGTTTAAAAACCTACTTCTCTCTCCTTTCCTTTCTTTCCTTTGGCAAACTTTCTTTAAACTTGAAACGTAATACATGTGTGTATAAACCACTGAATGAAAAGAGTAATAAACTCTAAAACCTGAAGACAGGGCAACTATCCTCTCTCTCCAGCCTGCCCAGGTCCCAGAACCCTTCCACTTGGTTAGTGTCACTTTGGGCCATATTTTTGTGCATTTATAAGAAAACTCTCTTGTAGAACACATAGAGCTTTTGATCTGAAAATATATTTTTAAATAAATTATGGATGATAATCCTTTGTTGTAATGCCTCTTCCTACACTGTGGCTTGGCCTTTGTTCAATTAACTAAGATATAACGTACATACAATAAAATATACTCTTTAAGTAGACAGATGGATTTTTACAAATGACTACATCCATATAATGCCCACCATAATCAATATAGAGAACACTGACATCATCCCAAATTCCCAGGGACTGGCCTTCCCAGTGAATCACTTCATCCCAGACAGAGATAACCCTGATCTGTTCGCTGTCATCTTGAATTAGTCTGCCTAACTCACATGGAGCACACGTCCCCCTTTCTTCCTGGCTTCCCCATAGCGCACTGTCTCTGTGAGTCTCCACGCTGCCATGCGCATCAGCGTCTGCGCCTTTGTTCAGGGGGCCAGCATTCTACTGCTTATGTATCATGCCTGCTTTTCCTCAACCGAGTGATGGACATCTGTTTCGGTCACGGGATACTATGAAGATACTATGGATACCTGTCCATGTGAAGACATGTCTCTACTCTGTTGGATAAGTGCCTAAGAGTGAAATTCTTAGGTCATATGATAAACTAATACTTCATAAGAAAGTTGACGTGTTTTGAAACATGGTTGTACCCAGACAACATGAAGATTTTTATCCTGCTTGGCATGAAGGTGCATCTTTTTTATTTTCTATTCTATGGTAGCTAGCATTCAAATGTGTTTAAGAGTGGGTAACTCAGGGCATAAGCTGCAATTTTTGATGTGCTAATTTTGAAATCTTGTGTTTGTCTGGTTATACTTCCTCCTGTCCCAGAACTTGTTCTACATGTTGTTCCCTCTTCCTGGAATTCTCTCCCTCACTTTTCTTAGGTTTTCTTTTGTATCTTCACATCTCAAGTTCAAAAGTCACTTTGACAAGGAAAGCTTCCCTGAACCCTCAGATGCTCTCAAATCTGTCTTCCATAGGACAATCCATTCACTCAACAGATAACGATCATACACAAAGCATTTTTCTGGGGTGGGAATACGGCAAACACATGACAAACAAAATTCCTGTCCTTACACGGTGCGCACTCTAATGGAGGAGTAAGACAGCGAATAATGTAAGCAGTGTAAGTGCCCTGCAGGAAAAGGAGACTAAGGGACAAAGAATGATGGAGAAAATATGTGAAATCACAGAGTAAGTCATAACAAAGTTGTACGGAAAGCTTCCCAAGAGAGAAACCTGTAGCACAAGAACCTGAGGTGAGAAGGAGCTGGTTGTGCTTGAGGAAAAGCCAGAAATCCAGCCTGTGCTAAGCAGAGTCACGCCCTCTCCTTTCTGCCACCCACCACTGATAAAACCTGACGTGTGCTTGTGCACTGTCTCCATGTATTGGCCCCACCGCATGGTCACATCTGGTTCTGGTTGCCACAGAAGCCATGACCCATAATATTTGCATGCGCCCACAGTCTCTGTTGAGCGAACCAGTGACCGAAAGACTAAACAAAGACATGAAGTGGGCAATCATTCGCGACTCTGGAAGGGATGGCTACATACAATTATCCTGATTTATACGCCCCACAAACATTACGGTCATAAAAGATTATAAATTTTTCAATCTAAATAAGACTTTCTGATATAATATTAAATTGCATTTTTATATCATTTTACTATTTAAAAATGTCTCCACTGATGATCTGACATAATGCAGAATGACTCATAACCTGATTACCAGTAGAGACTGAAGAAATAGCAGTAAAGGGAACAGAGAATCATAGGACAGCCCGCCTTTCCACTTCTAATAATCTTTCCATGAGCTGGTGAGTCCATCTCGTATGTTCTGTCCTTTCCAGGTGATGACACAGCACTGTAGCTTGTCCCTTATTTTAAGTCGCTCCCTGAACTTGTGTGAACTACATCTGATTCTAAAGGAGCTGCACACGGAACAGAACAACAAGTAATGAGAAATCCCGTATCCTACACAAGTGAAACGCTGATGTAAGTCACAGACATCCTCCTACTGGAAACCAGGAAGACA
Source organism: Micronycteris hirsuta (assembly GCA_004026765.1). Taxonomy (NCBI): domain Eukaryota; kingdom Metazoa; phylum Chordata; class Mammalia; order Chiroptera; family Phyllostomidae; genus Micronycteris; species Micronycteris hirsuta. The sequence continues at coordinate 7,829 of PVJI01000574.1, forward strand.
GGTATATCTACGGCTCTACATGCCTTTTGGTAAATGTACAAACAGCAGCACAATTTAAAAAAATACACTGCTTAGCTAAAAATACAGATCCAAGAATAATGAGGTGAAAAAGCAACAATATATTTTCAATACAGAAAAGCCGCCATGTGAACATACCTTCCTTAAGGAGGCTGTAGCAGAACAAGCGAGCTCTTTCTACGTCTCCGAGTTGCCGGCAAATGCCCACATACACTCTGCAGAGTGCATGAATGTAATTGTGCTCCAAAGATGTCTTCTGAAGTTTTAGTTCGGAGAGAATAGAGTGAAGCAAGCACTCTGCTAAATGCTGGAGTGGGGGAAAAAATGAAAAGGCAATGTACCCTGGTATTTACCCTCAGTCTATTAAAGAAAAGCTAAAAGTTACAAAATTTAGTATCTACTAGAAAAATACAACATGCACTCTATCAGAAAGTAGAAGGCAGTAACTGGTATATGACCTGCTTAGCAGGTAAGCCAAGGGGCTCTGGGGATAAGTCCCCATCTGGCAGCTGCCTGTGGTCAGTGGAGCTGCAGGTGCTAGACTGCAGATCTGAGCACACCTGGCTGTTTGTGGTCGTTACCACCACTCCAGTCAATTACAGTGTCTTGGTTTTTGCTACAATTTGTCTGTGTGCAAGTGTATTAAACCCACTCTATCCTACCCCCTTCTTGTTTTCTCAACTCCAGTGCACTCTACACATTTATCCTGTTTAGATCTTCAACCATTAGGTAACATTTTCCTTGTTCAGGAAGGGAAGCATTAAATCATTTGACATATTCATCTACTTGAAAATAAGTATCTTTTCAAAGTTACTTACACTGCTCTGTATGCTTTCTGAAAGAAAGTGATCTAAGAAACATATTTATACCACTTTGACTCAGAAACTGTGCAGATAACCAACAGAGTAAAATCACATAGCACTGAAGTCATCCACACAAGGTGTCAACACAGTTATTTAGAAACTGTAAGCCTGTAAGTCCTAATAAACTGTAGTAGATACGCACAACCCTCATCTTGAAACTAAACATGTGCTCCCATTTGATTTGCAACATATATTAAGGGAGGGAGAAGGGGAAACCAAACCCACATGCTATCTTTCTGAAAGACTCTCAAACTTTCAAGTGTGCTTATAACACTATTTATTGAAACAAAATGCTGTTATGTGATAATCATTTGATGCTTTCAGGTAAATAATCTCAAGCCTTTAAAGTTGTCAGAATCGATGAGAAATAGGCAATTGTAGTTCTGACAGATAGTTTTTCTTTCTTTAAAATGTTATTTGATGAATGAAAATTTTCAAATCTCTAGTGTCGAATCACATCTCAAATGTATTAAAGTTTCGGCTGGAAAAAAGTACAGGTCTCAGTGTTTGTATGCGTAACTGTCACCATCTGAACTAAGACTTCTGTTGGATTCCTCTGCCGTCTTGCTGACAGCAGACAGCCTGGCCCTTTAGAAGAGCAATCCCTAAGCTCGTGGAAATCAGCCACCACCTACCTTCTTGGTTGTGCTGAAGTCATAGACGACTTCTTTCTCTTGATCTCTCATTACAGGCTTTTTGGAGATATTTCCCACATACACGTGACTCCGAATGACAGGCAACAAGTCAAAGGAGGACTCTGCTATCTTCTTCAGGGCATCAGCTATGGCTTTATCATGGGACTCCACAGTTTCTTTGGGGTTCAGAGGCAACTGTGAAACTGAGCTGGTAGCTGAAACAGAACTTGGCTCCTCATCGGTTGCTGCAACTTCAGCTTGAGGGAGGTCTCTGCAGGGGTGCTTGTTGACTCCTTCTGTAGTGGTGCCCCCACCTTCTGATTCTGAGGACCCGCTGTCCAGGCGCAATCTTTTAGCACTCCTCAGTATACATGCTGACAATGTTCTTTTCCCACTTGAATCCTGTTGGCTCCCCAAATCTCTGGACTTATTCTGATTACAGTCACCACCAGCGCTGCCCCCCGTCTTGACAAAGGCAGTTGACATGGAACTGATTGCTTTGAACCCTGTTATGGCGCTGACGGGCCCCGGTAAATTCTGCCGGTCAGTAGGCGGACCTCGCGTGAGCTGAATATTCCCTTTGAGGATGTTGAGAGTACGGGCCCTGGCAGATAACTCTGGGTACATGGTGTCAAGGATTTTAACGGAATTCTCCTGGGGCCCGGCCACAGTAGCGTGGGCTGATGCACAGGGAGGCAGTCTGCCAGGCACAGGAAGAGCATGCTTTGGGGTGGTGGCACAAAACTGCAAAGGAGATGACAGTATCCTCTCCCCAGTGGATACAGCAGATGGGGATGGAGATGTGCATGAGGGGGAAGCACGCCTTGTATCTTCCAGCAAAGGAGACATCATGGGTGGCACCTGAATCTCACACAATGGAGACAGCTGGCCAACAGGAGAGGTGGGTGAGGAGGGACTGGAACTTGATATTAAAGGAGACACTGGGTGTGAAGTCCTTGGAGGTGTGGCAATCAAAGGAGCAAGCAGGGGTGGCAAAGGGGGCCCCACCTCCTGCCGTATTTTGCTCAGAGTGTCAGTGGAACAATCCATAGGGGTCGAGGTATCAGCATTGGCCAGAATGGTCTGAGTTTGAGGTCTCTGGGTTTTTGTGTTAACACTGTCCGCTGAAGGTGACTGAGAAACTTCACTTGGATTCGTTTCAACCCTGCCAGATGATGAAGTCTTTACCAATTTGTTTGATTGTTCCTTGTTTGACATCTTCGATCGATTCTTGTTTTTGACAAATGGCTCCAGTTTTGAGTTATAATACGTGTGATCAGATGCAACAATCTGAGAATCAAAGATTTGATCATAAATTTCAGAACTAATCCTTACGCTAGGTTTAACAGGTCTATTCCGCAAACGACTTTTATCAAAGTTGGAACTCTGACCACTGCTGGAAATATCCTCTTGGGTACATGGAAGATTACTGCCACACGGGGGCTCCTGAAGTGGAGAGCCAGGGTGGCTGGTCTCTGGGGACTTCTCCACCGAAGTAACGGAGATGAAACCAGCTCTCGGCCCTCCTCTGTCTGGGGAAGCAGGGTTGTCTCCAGGAGCATCACACAGGATGACCTGGTCCACATTTGGCATGAGGGCTATCCCATTTATGATGGTCCAGTTGTCTCCCTTTTCAATGACTAGATTTTGGTCCTTATTTATGAGCACGTTTATAACTTCAGAAGTCACTGTAGATATCTGACACTGAAATGTCCCTTCTGTCTCACCACCAGTACTGTGCTCAGCTGCCTGCCCGGCTCCTGAGTCAGGGCACGGGGGTGGGAGCTCCACCAGCTCTGACAGGAGCTCACCTCCACTGCCAGTTGGCCCAGTCACATCCGAGTTGCCCTCAAGTCCGTCTTGAGTGGTTTCGACAGCAGACACCGCACTGGTGGGAGAACTGCCCTTAGTGCCCAAGCCAGCAGTTGATGGGGGTGGATCTGAAGGGTGCAATGAGGAGTCACTTATTTGCTGAGGTGAGTCTTGTTCTTTTAGGTGTTCGGTTGTCAGGCTGTCGTGTATACTGAAGAGCAGTAGATTACCAGCATCTTTGCCATCTGAGTCCTCATAGTTGGACTGAAGTTCCTGCCCAATCTTGGTTAGCACCTCGGACAGCGTTTCCAAAGAACACTGAGTGAGCTGAGTCGCATCCCTTAAAGGACAATCATCTTCCTCGGATTCAATCCACTCTTCACAAGCTTTCAGTGTTTCTTCATCACAGAGCTGCTTTCTATACTTTTCTCCTGATGTTTCACTTTGCTTTAATTCTCTGTTCATTTCTTTGTTTAGACTTTCTTTGTTAGAATATTCTGAAACAGAGTCCCCTGAACTATAATCTCTTAACTGACAACTTTCAAGAAACATAACGACGTCTGATGTAGAAAGTCTGTCTATCTCAGAGAGAGTACTGATGTTGAAGTCCTGCAGTGCTGAGGTCAGACAGCCCAACTCTGTGGAAGGCCTGGTCTCGGTGGTACCAGCACGTGCAGCTCCCACATCTCCTCTGGAGGGCTCAGCAGCATCCCACTGCTGGTTACCCATCACAGCTTCAGGCTCATTCTCACCCTCACTGCAGCTAGGGGCCTCACTCTCTTCCACCTCAGTGTCAACACCTCCCACCTCCCGAATGCCTGTGTAACAAAACGGAGGGCCAGGAACACTACTTTGCGGGAGGGCATGTGTCTCATCATCTTTTCTGCCAATCTCTGGTAAAAAGGCAGTATCTGTGGTGCCTGAACCTTCAGGAGAAGCACCACCAGGAGTTGGTGATGGTTGCTCCAGAGGCTCCTCTGGGCTTTGCTCTATACTAGGAGAGTCCTTAGAAATGGCCAGGGGTTCACCACCAGATCTGTCTGTGTCTCCACAGGTTATTTCATCAACAGAAAAACTTCTTGACACTGCCATTTCTGCAGCTGGAGGAAGCTTTCCCGTCCCAGTTGAGTCCAGACCTGTCCCAGTTGAGTCCAGACCTGTGGCATTCAGACACGGACGCTGCTCCTGTAGCTCTGCCTGCAATGCAGGTTCTGTCCCATTTTGGTTTGGGACTGGGATATTTTCAGGAAAAAAAGATAATTTACTCTTTGTGGAACAATGAGAATTTTCTACTGGTAAGGAACCATTTGGAGAACCGGAATCTAATTTTGCCCAAGATGTGGAAATTTCTGGCGAAGCCCTTTTCGCAGCAGCTACCTCCTTGATGATCAGGGCCGCCTCCTCTCTTCCTCCACATCTTGCTATGGGTGACACGTTCTGAGCGCGTGCTGCCGCTGAGGCAGGTTCACTCCTATGCGGCCTCAAAGGTTCCGACCTAGCACTCTGTGTCGTTTCGGGCCTGGCCTGCTTGGTGATAACCGACACTTGGTTAGGCAACAATGATGCTGACCCTCTCTTTTCCAAGGACAGCATTGCCTTTTGTAATGGATGGTTGGTCTCTTGTTCATGCTCTGATTTAGCTCTCATCCTTTCTTCACCACCTCTCCTTAACAGATCACTATGTTGCCAAGAAGTGCTTTTAACAAAATCAAAACCACTCTTAATCAAGCCAGACTGAGACTCTACTAACGGTGCAAAATCTGACTGACTTGGTGTGAGCTCAACTCCTGGACCTTGACTTTTACACTGTCCACCTTTCATGGCTTTCATAAATACTGACTGAGGAAGGGCACATACTTTGGTCATGCCTTTTACAACTTCTGTACATTCTATGCCACTGCTACTCTGATCATGAAAATCAGATGCTTCCAACTCAGGGTTCAGAGCAGGGAAGCTGTTCTCCAGGTCGTTTGCTCCTGTAGAACACTCTAGTGGCTCAGACTGCAGACCTGACATGTTTGAAGTTCTAGCTTGTAACTTCTGTTCTGAATGACACACTTCAGTAGGGATACGTGTATCAGGACCACACTTCAATCCAGAGGAAGATTGGGGATTACTGTAGACAGACAATGCTTCTGAGGTAGAAGAGGAAGAAAATTTGGCTTCAACATCAAGCTCTGATGCATCCATTACATCATCTGAATCTTCTTCAGGTTCGGGTGATTCTCCCAAAGCAAACCCTTGCATATCTTCTCTATCCTTTTCCAGTTCTCTAGATGTTCCCTGAAGATGGTCAGAAACTGATACATGATCTGATTCACACGTGATTTCATTAGTTAGTGTCCACTTAGTAAAGTCTGATTTGGGTGATCCCATCATTCTGGATAATGGGGTTTTTCCTTCAGATCCCCTAAGTTCATTTAGTGGCCTCTTGCCAAGGGGAGAATAACACAGGTCTGACTTCCCAAGGGTCACTTCCTTCCCTTTTGTTAGGCTGCCAGACAACTTCTCAATACTCACACTTCTGGAGGGTTTACAAAGTGTTTCCATCTCCCTAACCTCTCTTTGTCCTTTTGCCTCCCCTAAAATGCCTCTTTTTCTACCACTAGTGAGTTGAGATGACATTGCCCAGTGTTTCTCACGAGCTAAGGTGAATGTGGCTGAAGGTTCTCTCAGTGTTGCTGTAAGTGCCCTAAACCCAACAGCTGTCACTTCATTTACTTCCAATGTGTTCAAAGCTTCGGTGGCTTCCTGTGAATTGGGCTTTTCCTCCCATGTACCACTTTCTTTATTCTTTCTGGGTGAGCCAAAACAATCCTGTGCGTCAGATGTATCATCTTCTGAATTAGACTCGGCAGAATTTCTGTGTTGGGCTGAGTCATTATCACTGGAATCTGTGTAGTCTCCAAAGTAGGTTTCCTTAAAAATAAATGAGTTATACTAGTTAGTTAAGTAAATACTAATTCAACCAACTAAAATATCAATTAAATGCATTAAAAGAAAAAAAGTACATGCTTCCCAAAGACCCTTTCACACATGTGAGGAGAGGCAGTTTACTCTCTAGAACCACGGTAGCAGGTGGGAAAGTCTCAATCACAAGTACGACACCGATCTGTCCTTTCCTAGGAGCCCATCTCTCCCCAAGAGTTATATCCTCACTCACACCTCTTCTCCCATAACAGGTTCTTCCAAGTTCTAGTCCACACGTGGCCTCCAGTGCAGTTTGTTCTCCTAACCTCCAAAAACTCTACTTCTCAACTACTCCATCTTCTGGCCAAAGAGACTTCTGATATAAGAGGGTACAACCCTCTCTCTATCTCCACCTCCCAGTCACTCCTCCAGTGTCTGACTCACATCTGAGTCGAGTCCAGAGCACTGCCCTCTACGCACCAACTGGGCCATCGCTCTGGGTGCCTACTCATGGGCAACTCTTGCCACACGTTTCCTCACAAATGCTGCACCTTAGAAGTTATCACGCAGACCTGCTCCACCCCTTCAACAGCATACGCAGGGAGGACAACTCTCCTTCCCACCCAGACTCTGTCTCCACCTCTGCTCCAGAGACCCTGTCTGACCCCCACCTAGATCCTCTTGTGCTAAATGCCTCCATTATATGTGGTCCACCCGGTGAGCCAATTCCTCAACAGCTTGGCCCCTTGTTCCGTAAGGGAAATGTAGTCTGGGGAAGACCAGTCACTGCTGAGTACTCTTCCTACTAGTCAAAGGATTCTTTCCTCCCCAGAGTTCTAGAGTACCACCATCTCCTGGTTTTCTTTTCCTCCACTGTCCAGCCACTTGTTTTCAATCTTTCCTCTTCCCCTTTCGTCACATAAATATTGACAATTCCCTAAGAACCTGTCTGGAGCCCCACCTCCTTCTTCTACACTCTTAATGAATGACATCACCCAGTGCCATGGCTCCAGCTATACCCAAAAGCTGAAGCATCCTGAACACTTGTGCCTCACCAGAGCCTCCTATGGAGCGCCATGCCTGTAGATCTAAAACACATACTACATATGTCTACTTGGAAATCCCACACACATCTAATATCTGACATTTTACATATTACCTTCACACCCAAGTACGGCTTCTTACAGTTGTTCTTCAACACCCTTGACCCCTCACCTTACCCAACAACTACACTGAAAATCTCAAAGGCTGCTCATTTAACCTCATATTTTTCAAACCATCCCACCTCGTTAGAAGCCCAATGTCACTAGGGTTAAGGTGTCGAGAATTCAGAAAACTGCTGTTAAATGATTTCCCTATTTATGGTTTTGCTCGTTCCCTGATTATCCGCACCCCTACCCATTCATACATTCGCTAATCGTTTCAAATAAAAATCTATCATCAGGTTCACTTTTTTTTTTTAATCCATCAAGAATTTCTGTCTACAGGATAAAATGGAAAGTCCTTAGGACACATAATGGCCCTTATAGGCCTGGTCTGTATAAATGTACCATAGCATTAAGTTCCCCCAGTTCTATAGCTTGTGTAAACAGCAATGCCACTTGAAATGCTTCACTCTTCAACACTCAGCTAGGACTTTACATTACTAACGCTTCTCCCACTCAATCCCCAACCTGGCCTTCATTCAGGACAAGGCCCTGTCTAGGTCCTCTCCAGCAGATGTGCTTCCCAGCACTGAAGTGCTCTCCTGAAGCTGTGTAACTGCCTGTTCATTATGGTCTGACCACCACACAAGATCCAACCAAGTGGTAATCATTCCCTACGTCATCTCTGCATTCCTGGAGCCCAGCACAATGCACGAGAGATGAGAAGAAACGATTAAGACTCAGTCCTTCCACAGGAGACTTACAATTTGGTTGTGGGTAGACAAAAAATGCAACCATAACAGAAAAGAAAAAAATACTTGTTGATCCTAAGGGGACTGGCAAGCCTTTTTATATTCTCTTAATACTCCCTAATAAAATATAGTCTGAGTACCACACATGTTCTTTGAGTATGGCCAACATAAAAGGATGACCACTATGCCCATTTGGTAACTCAAATTCAAAGTGCAAACTCACGGGTGCAAGAGAAGAAGGTAAGGTGCCATGGTGTGGTAAGGACCCCAAAGGGGGTGATGGCACTGGAGACAAAAGAGGAGGGGGAAGCTTGAAGAAGTCGACTGCAGCTTGAAGATCTTCATCAAAACAGCGATTGTGATGCAAAAACTCAGTACTGTCCTCGGTATTAGTATCGTTCCTCGGCATTACAACTTCAGGAGGCTGGTCCTCATTAGGATGAGCTGCTCCACTGGGCCTCTCTCGCCCCACATGTTTACATGGGGAGAAGTCCCCCTCTATCTCCATGGACAGCTCTGCCAGACATGTCTGCACAGCAGAGGCTCTGGGAGGACTGCCTCCTACCCGAGTGGGCTCGCTATCTTCCCCAGACTCTCTGGATCTAGACTTCTCTTCGGGAGGTTTTGCTGTGGAAAAAAAAAATAAAGTAAATATCCAAAATTTACAATATTGAGAAGACAAAAAAAATCCCAACTTACTGTAAGTTTAAAATGCTTGCAATACTAAGTCCAAGTAAAAACAATTAAAAAAAATAAATAAATCCCTTCCTGAAGACTATCCTATAAAACCTGAATGTACTTCACAAAAGTATGCTTTGCTGACAACCAACAGGATGAGACAGGCAGATGGGTGGATGACCCTGGTGAGAAAACAGATGAAACTCACGTATGGTTTATTTATTTTTTTAAAGATTTTATTTATTTATTTGCGAGAGAGGGGAAGGGAGAGAGACAGAGAGGGAGAGAAACAGCAATGTATGGTTGCCTCTCACATGGCCCTTACTGGGGACCCGGCCCGCAACCCAGGCATGTGCCCCGATGGGGAATCGAACCGGGACCCTCTGGTTCCCAGCCCGCGCTCAATCCACTGAGCTACACCAGCCAGGGCATGTATGGTTTATTTTTGTTAATAGTATTGTACTAAGTGTTCTGGTTTTGATTATTGGTGAAGGAAAATGTTAAGCTTTGGAGCACTAAGTGAAATGTTCTGCAGTATTATATTATGGTACAAAATTCCAAAGTTACCATGTTTTCCTTTCTATTTGAAAAAGCTAACATTAAGGAACAGACATACCCCTCTAAATAATGTTTTTAAATAAACATACAATTATTAAATGAAAGATGTACCTTTTAAAAACATCTTTAACAATATAAAATCAAGTGTTTATAATAAAGTAGGACTACTGACTAATACGGAAGACTAAAATGAATCTCAGGTTGCTTTTGTCTGAACAGACGAATAAATTCTAAACTGGAGAGAATAATTTAGCAGCTGCAGGCTCTACATGGTCATATTGTAAGAATTTTATCCAGGAGGTGATCCCAACAAATATGCATCTGTAGGCCTCACAAGTTAGGAATCCACACCAATGAGAATCAGGAACTTGCCTATGAACGCTCTTCTTAGGGAACACCACCATGAGAGCCTGAGCAAAAACACTAGGTGCACGTTTCTACAGACTTAGATCTTGAATATCTGTAAATATATAGCAGCTAATCGAAAAAACTAGTACAACAAAACAGTTAAAAAACATTTTAATCTTATGTAAGATAGTAATCTTCTCCCCATCCACTCTAAGTGGCTAATATCTATTTCCAAATCTTTGAATACAGTGTAAAACGGAATGTGATAGAAAGCCTCCGTGGCTTTTTACTGCAAATCAAGATACACCACAGATTAAGTCAAATCTCTGGAAATGCATTAGTTACTTGTGCTGTACAATAATAATCTTATGAGACAGTTGTTATCTATCCCTCTGTATCTGTATCCTAAAAGAGAATACTAATGCAGAATAGATTATAACTAAAATTTCAACCAAAGTAACTGGTAAATTACATGAAAAACAAATTAAGCTAAATTGCTGGTGGATGAATGGAACCCGAATGACTGGAAAAGCTGTTTGTCCTCAGTCTTTTGCATATACCTGTCAAATATGCCTCCACTGTGGGTCCTGTCAATTTCTCTGTATGTTCTCTAATGAAAGTTGCTATTAAAAATTAAAACCCAAATGCATTTACTGAGACCGGCATAAGATACACTGCAAGGAGAGGAGTTTTATATAATTAAGAGTACCCATTCTAGCTTAGTTCAGTCTTCAGTGGAAGTTAAGACATTAAAAACCAAAGGCACACAATACCCAAGGTAAGCATTTCTACTTTCACGTACAATATGTACTTCTGGAAGCTTCTACCTCACCTGGGAGACATCTGCTGCTTTCACCAGGTACTCTGTGTGTTGTGTTTATACAGAGCCAGAGTTCCTTCAGAAGTAGTTTTACTTTTCCTAGGAAAGAGAATAAAGTATTAAACACATGTCATTTCGCTCAATCTATGCAAGGCCAAAAGATGGTCTCGTGAAATCAGGACTTATCAGAGATTTAGAAAACTAAGTAACTTAAACATCTTCCCTAAATTCAACCATTGTGCATAACTGAGTTAGCCACTGATGGAATGGGCTGCAGTGCTCTAGCCCGATCCTGATGGCTGAACACAGGCTTCGGATTTACTTGAGAAAGAAGGGAGAATGGGAGCCAAAAGACCAAATCTACCTGTTGTTAATGGCTTCTACCACCTTTATGTTCGTGTGGAACAAATAAATCTTTGGCCTGTAAGTTCCCTACAGAAAGTGATATGTAACTGGGGAAGGAAGCAGGTACAATGATTGATGTAAGAGGTTTGGGCTCTACATACTCTGCAAAGAACAGAAGCACAGTGTCTCGTCAGTGACATGCAGTTACCAGAAATGCCTCAGGGTCGACCATGCTGTAATTAACCTGGGGCCTCATGGGTCATAGAAGAGCCGTTAGTGGTCTTCAGGAAAAGTGAGGTGGGAGACAAAAATGTGTGCATGTAAGCATGCGGACAGGATGAGAGAGTCACACAGAGAAGCATGTGCTCTCATGAGCAAAGCAAAAGCAAAAGCTTTGGAATTTTTATAAATTTTCAAAGGGGTTTGTCTGGATCCCTAAAATGGTTAAGAACCACTGGTTCAAGTTGAAAGGTCAACAGTAATTGTAACTAATACAAGTCCACTAAATTCATATAATTCAGGAATATTAACTATGGTTTTAAAGTGAGTTTAACATTAATAAATATACAAATTTAAAAAAAACTCCCAAAGAAAGAAGTATTCATAAAAATATCAATATTTTTTGGTCAAATCTGCATAAAATAACAGCCCACACAAAATAAAATTCAACTAAAAATAAGCTATAAACATTAGGCAATTTCAGGTCACTTCGAAGTTCTATTATTGTTTCCTTGAACATGTTTTTAAATTAACCTGAAGGATTTATTAAAAATACTGAAATCTTTAACCCAGTCTCAAGAGGCTAAAAGACCAACCTTTTAAACCAAAATATCCCCAAGGAATCACAAATTATGAATAGGTCAGGTCTATGGAAGCCAGCAAACCACATCACACTCAATAATGAGATTCAGACAGAGGGACCAGGACAGGAGAGGAGGACAGAGGCACGGGGGGCGCGTTTGAAAAGCTGGACATTTCCAACTTCCCCTGAGCCAGTCAACCTCTGATGGTCACCCTGTGTGAGACATATCCATTTTTGAGTTCCAAATTCTGTGATCAAGCAGCTTATCTACATTGTGATTTAACCTACCCCAAAGCCTGCTTCCAAACATTGTAATCCCCTTTGCTTAAATGACCTGACCAGGATCCCTGCTTATTACGTCTACCCAAAGCAGCAAACAGGGAACCTTAAAAAAAAGAAAAAAAGTTACTTTGCTATTCTTATGGAGGCTATTAACCAGAGCCATGCCTATTCTAATTGAGCACTCTTTCATTAAGTCTATCCACAAATAAAAGAGCAATCCATTCCCAGCAAAGCAAAAAAAAGGCCTTATTGTGGCTTCATTACTTAGGTAGGGAGAGAAAACCTCATTAAATTGAACTGCACACCTTAACCCAGTATTTTAAAGCACTTTCTTTATCAAAATATAAGGCACCTGTCAGTATTTCTGGACTCTTCTATTTCACTGACTTGTCAGTTTCTACATGAATATCATGCTTCTTTAATCACAAGTTTTATTATTATGTTTTAATATCTGCTCAGAATATTTTTTTTTCAAAAATATTATTCTGAACATCTACTGATTCCAGATAACACAGCATCTGCTTGTCCTTTCCCATATAAAACCTCAATGAGATTTTGAGTGAGGCTGTATATTTACAGATAAATTTTGGGAAAACTCACATCCTTATCCTTCGAATCTTTCAATCTCAAAACATAATGTTTATTTACTTTAACACAATTTGGCAGTGCTTTATGATTTTCCTCTTGGAGGCATGGCACACTGCTTTTAGGTCTTTTCCTAGACCTCTGATGGTTCTGTTGCCATTTGAGAACGGGTTCTTACTCCGTCCCTGTTCTAAGAGTCATAATGACATGTGGTGTGTTCCATGTTTGTATCACCACTTTCCCAAGCTCCTACACTTGTCTTTTCCAGCTGCGACTTTTCAATTTTCTAGTCATATCTTTTGAAATTATGACAATGTTGACTCTATTAGTATTCACAGCTCCTAGAGGCCTCCCATAAAGGCTGGAGGTAACAAGAAGCACGCCTGCCTTTATCTTGCTCTGTACATTTCACCTTTCTCAAGTGCAAATGTTTTTATTCTATTATTACCTCACCACTATTTTTTATGAGGAATGTGTGTTTGAGATATCATTTTTCTCTTACCTAGTTGTTGCAATATTCCTCAGAGAAATCCTTAAGTCATAATTTGTCAGTATTCACAATTACTAGATTTGAGTTCCTAAAATTTTACTTATATTCCTAAGTGCCAAAGCTCTGAGTCTTGAGGATGTGTGTGCATGTTGTTCTTAACTGACTTTGGTATGGGGTTATGCTAGTCTAAGAGAATGAAACAAAAAGCACTGCATAGTTTTCTAAGTTTTAAAATAAATAAAATAATAAAGACTTTAGTTTTCACTGAAGGCTTTACAGAGCTCAACGGTAAGCTACCTGGATCTTCTATGGCATTAGAGCTTTAACTCATTTTTAAATTTCTTCTGGGTTCTTTTTCTGTTCAGGTTTGCAATAACTACCCTGAGTCAACTTTGGTATGTTTTTCCAGAAAATAGTCCATATCATCAACATGATCAAATATGAATATAAATTTGCAAATTAAGATTCTCCAACTACAGTTTTATAGGTTTCTCAGTGGTACTGTTAGATTTTTGTTCCTTCCTTTCTTAATCAGACTTGCAAAGACCTGTCAATTTCACCAGCATTACAAAGATCCAGTGATTGGTTTTTAATGGTCTCAAATCAATTGTTTGTTTCCTATTTCATTAACTTGTTTTCATTTTCATCAACTGCTTCCTTGAATTTTTCTGCCTTCTTAGTCATTCATTTTCTGTAATTCTTGCTTTCTAAAATAATCACTGAAGACTACAAATCATTTCTTTGAATACATATTGGCAATATCTCAAAAATTTAATAAATGCTGCCTTATTGTTGTTTATTTCCAAAACAGTTTAGTATTTCCATTTTTATCTTCTGTTATCCAAGAAGGATTTGTTCGTGTTTATGGGTTTCCAGTTACCAGATAGGTTTTGAAAGACTTTTGGGGGGCATGGGAGAGTATTTTTACTAGTATCTTATTAAATCTCAGTATCTTAATATACCACATTAGATATGAGTTATTAGTAAACAGTCAGATTTTACGTATGTTAAAAGTATTTTAAATTCTAAACCTGTGGATTAAAAGAATCATATGTAAATCAGCAATTTTGCAATTATGATTCCAATTCTACCTCCTATTTTTTATGCTTTTCTATTTCTGAGAAACAGATTAAGGTCTCCCATGGAAACAGACTTGGCTACTGCCCCTAGAATTTCCAAGCATTTTACTTGACAGTTTCATGCTTTTTTATCCATGACAGTAGTCCCTTCTCGGTGAATTGTACATTTCATCAATCTAGATATTCCCTTTTAATCCTTGTAAAGTCATTCCTAGCCTTGTATTATTTTTTGTCTTAGATTACAGCTTACAAGTTAGCATTTGCTTGGAATTTCTTTATCCATCCCTATATATTATTTTTTCTATTATTTCATTTGATGTTAAATATACTCCCTATAAATACATCAGAGATAAAGATCATTCACAAAGGTCATGCTCAACACTTGGCATGCCTTTCCAATATAAATACTGCATCTGTGCTAAGCTATGGGAAGTTTCCGTCTGTTATTTCTTGATCACCTTTTCTGCTCAGGCTGTTCTGCCCTGAGAAGTTCTAACAGATGGCTATTATGACATCCAGCGCTGTCGTTCAGATTCTTACATTTCCCCTAATACCTTTTATTTCTTTGTTCTTTTGTACCATGTTCTCAGAGACACCTGTGATAGGTCTCAGAGATGCTTATGTTTGTCCATTTAACAATTCAGCCTTTCTAGTGAGTATATTTCTACAACCGTATTTTTAATATTCCAGAATCCCAATTCTAATTTCATAGCAGCAGCCTATTTATATGTTCTTAGACTTTCTCTAAGGACAGAATTCAGTTTTTAACATTAACATGGTTCAATGTTTTCATACTGTTTCCTCAGGTACTAGCTCTTCTCCATGAGCTTTGGTGCCTTTCTTTTTTGCCACTGCATTTTCTGTTTTGGATGAAAGTTTAGGCAGGACATCTTTGCTAGCCAGAGTATCTTTCTTCAGCCTACATTTTTTAGTCCTATACTCACAACAAATATAGGTTCTCATTTCATAAGCTAGAGCAACAGTCCCCAGCCTTTTTGGCACCAGGGACCAATTTCATGGAAGACCATCTTTCCATAGACCTCAGGTTGGGGGGTGGGGTATAGGTGGTGGGAGGGATGGCTTTATAATCTGCCACCAAATGCAGCTTAATTGTCACTTGCCGGGAGTTTTGATAGGCAAGCAAGTGATTTATTATGGTCTCTGTGCAAACCTGTCTGCTAACGATAATCTGTATTGGCAGCAGCATCCCAGCGCTAGCATCACCATCGCAGCTCTACCTGAGATCACCAGGCATTAGATTCTCCTAAGGAGCACACAACTGGATCCCTCGAAGGTGCAGTTCACAGTAGGGGCCGAGCTCCTATGAGAATCTAATGCTGCCACTGATCCTGACAGGATATGGAGCTCAGGCAGTGATGCGAGTAATGGGGACTGGCTGTAAATACAGATGAAGTTCTTGCTCTCTCATCAGCTGCTTATCTCCTGCTGTGCAGCTTATTCCTAATGGGGCCATGGACGGTACAAGTCCACTGCCTGGCATACAAGACCCTGCCTTTAGAGGGAGGGAAGACAGATGAATGCAGCTGTTGAGGACTTACATGAAATATGTAAACATCTCATTTTCTGGGACCAGAAGCAGCTATCCTTCAAAGCAGCCACAATTCCCAATTTTCGTACCCATCCTGGGGGCCTCCCATGGCATAACTAACACTTTGGACAGCTGAACTTTGGGCCACAGCCTGTGGATAAATGTCAGAAACTCTTTCTGAACCCAGAAGGTTGCACATTTTTCACACATTAGTCGATGGCCTGGCAAAATGCTGCTGTCCTGCTCCTTCTCCCTCTCCCTGACAACTTTGCTTCGAGGAAACACAGGGCTTCTGCCATAAAAACTTGCCTTCTGAGCACTGCTATTTTCTCTGTAACCTGGGGCTTCATCACCAACTGATATCAACTCCTTTACATAAGGAGCTATACTTTATTTTCTGCCATTTTTACTGGAATTCGAAAGGAAGGAAAAGCAAATGGAGTACTCAAGCAGTCTTTTTTTTTTTAAGATTTTATTTGTTTATTTTCAGAGAGAGGGGAAGGAGAAAGGGAGGGAGAGAAACAGTAGTGTGTGGCTGCCTCTCACATGGCCCTCACTGGGGACCCGACCTGCAACCCAGGCATGTGCCCCGACTGGGAATCAAACCAGGACCACCTGGTTCCCAGCCCACACTCAATCCACTGAGCTATACCAGCCAGGCATCAATCAGTCTTTTTAAAAGTGAAATCAACACTCTTTCTGCCTAACTTGCAAATCTGTCAGAAGTATTAAAGCATTAAATTTACATTTGAGAATTAGGAATTAAACCCATCCAAGTCCACAACTTAATAATCAGCAGACTCCTAAAAACTAAAGACTTCATTTACTTGAAAAAAGTAAAATGTACAACAAACAACGTCCCAGCCGCCACAGGAAGAGAAGATCAAAACAGAACAAAATTTTACTTGGAGATAGTTTCAGGTTCTTTGAGGAAAGTAAAACAGAATGTAAGGACAGAGATCAACTATAGTAAGAGGGTAGGAGGGTTTGGTTCGGAACAGTAAGGCCTGAGAATAGCCGAATCCTAGAGCAAACCTCCAGTCCAAAAGAGAACATTAAATTCAACATCTGACTGTTACTTGGGAAACCCAAGTGCTGTCCAGACTTTTATGTCTCTCAGCAACAGCTATTACTAAGACGTTCACTTTCCACACATAAGAGCAGGAAGAAAAGAGTCGAAAGCACTGACAATGATAAACCAGCCCCCAGAAAACTGAAAGCCATAAACCACACAGAAAAAAAATGAATGATCTTGTGCTCTGAATTGAAAAAAATTAAATAAAAAAGGTAAGGACTTCTAAAGAGACACTTTTTACTGTAGAAAACAATGTAAGTGGTTTTAATAATATCCATCTTGGGAAAAAAAGCACGATAGTGACATGAAAACACCAATATTTACATTTTAAATGTATCCTTACCAAAAAAGTGAGAGATGGCAGAGCAGAAATTAATAATCTCCCTTTTAAAAATGAAGAATGAAAACACAAAGAAGGAAGGTTAATGGTCACACAGTGAACGGACAGAAATGTTAACGGGAAACCCCTACTTTCTGACCTCAGGGTCGTGCCTCCTCATCTGCAAGACCACCCTGGGATAAAAGGCGCACCTGTACACCTGTCTTCTCCCTCGTGCACTGTTTGATGGCCACTTCACTTCTCCTTGAAACTTCTGGCCTTCCCTAAAGTTTTGTCTTCCAAAAATACACTGACATGGCTTTAACTCCAGTTTTCCTGCCTGACTGTAACAATTTTTATATATTTGGCACCTAAAAAATTAACTTGGTAAATTGCAAACGAATCCCAGCACAAGCCAACCCAAACCCTCTGGATTTTTTTGAAGTGTGGAAATTGTATCTCTAACTGGTTTTCATTTCCCAAACAATACTGCTTTTTCATGTTTTCTTTCACTGTTATCTTATCAAACAACGGAGTGATAATACACATGGATCTAACGAAGACATGAGACAGAATATGACTTCCTCTTCCACGGAACATCTACTACGCCCTGAAACTTTCACAGTTACGGGTAACAGCAACAAAGAAGCTCCCAAACCACAAAAAGTAGTGAACGGAAATAAAAACAGAACTTGGAATATACTCACTTTTATCTATGCTTCCATAAGAATCACTTGAAATTTGTGTTCCAATGTGTTTCAACTCTAAAAATGTGGGGGTGGGAAATGGTTAAAAAGAATATTGGATATCAAAACGGAATTTTCATGTAGTCATTAACTGAATACTCACCTTTTTCATTTTTCTGCTTAGAAAACTCATCCAGCCTTTCCTGTGAAAACAAAACACTGACGAGCTTGCACTGTACAGGAGCACAGCTGGTCTGCCCTAACACAGGCACCTAACGCAGCGGAGGCCCCGACCAGCACTGCCGGCCACTGCGGTCAGGGCCTTGCTCCGGACTCCCACACAATCAGGACACTGCATTTTTACAAAGGACACCAAGGAGCCCCGAGGCCAGAAATTTAATGTGTGTGCACTATTATCTATTACCTGTGTCTTCTTAAATTCCTTTTCAAGTATTTTCTTTTCATTCCTTAGTTGCTTGAAGTCCTGAATTTGCTTGAGAGCAGCCTCTTTATTATGCATGGAAGAAAGAAACAGAATTTACGAACTTTACAACTCCCATTAATAAAATATTCAAAATCTAAAATACTGAGATTTTTTTTCATTTCTTAAAACTTTGAAAAAAATTTTGTAAAAGATCACTTTCTTAAGTATTTTATCAATCAGGGATCAATGCAGAAATATTTTTAGCTTAAAATATTATCTCTATTAGCTATAAGACCATAACATTGGCACAGGCCCTAAAAATCCCTTGCAATTCCTGCACAAGCCAACCCAAATCCTCTAATCAGGCAAGAACCCAACAGGAGAGGCCATGCCCCCTCTTCCTCAACAATCAGCAACATTCAAGGTTTACAGATTTTAGAATACTATTAATACCATTCTCTTTATTTGGGGGAAGGGACAAACTTCTCTATGCTTACTATATTGTTACTCCTTTCTGGAATTTCCTTCAATAAGCTAATAGTCGTGACTGCTAACACCTTTATTAGAGATTTACAGTTGACCTTTGAACAACACTGGGGTCAGGGGTGCCGACCACCAAGCAGGTGAAAATTCTCATAAAACTTCTGAATACCCCAAAACATAACTACTAATAGCCTACTGCTGATTAGAGGCCTTCCTAACAATTTAAACTGTCATTTACCACATACTTTATATGTTACATATGCATATTACAGAAAATGTTATTAAAAATCATAGAAAAGAGAAAACATATTTTCAGTATTTATTGAAAAAAAAATCTGAGTGTAAGTGGACCCACTCATTTAAAACTCGAGTTGTCTAAGGTTCAATTGTACTTTTAAGGCATTTTTATAGCAGTCCTCTGAATTTTTAGTCCGTTATTCATTCCTATTTCGGGTTCCGAGGTGCTGCAACGTCCAAGTACGCTGTAAGGATCTAAGTGGTACTGACTTTACCTGAGACTGTTCAGACACAATCATTATGAAAAGTAATATCCCATAAAACACCAGAGTAACAATCCCTACCTGATTCATTTTGATAAGGATGAGTATCTCTTTACTTGATTATTATGCCCTGTCACTTACTAGAAAAAAACATTTTTGTCACATAGAAAATAGAGGTTACACTTTTGCTTCAAAGGAATTCTGTTCTAAAACCGCTAAGTAGTCTCACAGGCACTTCAGACCTTTTTAAAAATATTTCCTTGAATAGATACTTATCTCCACATACTAGCAAGGGAAGGCAATATTTAGAAAGAACACGGTGCTGCTGTATTTGCTGCCATACTACTGTTTGTGCAACAACCAAACCAAAGGAAAAATTGTTACCAAAATATTTATAGAGTTATGGCCTAAAAAACCAGGTTCAATCTAGGTAAACTGATGACTATGTTCTTCCATCTACATGTCCTGATCGAACTAAACGTAAATGCTCACTTCATACTCTAAATGAGAACTACACACTCTCTGAGGCAGAGCCCTGCAAGCATGAGGAAACAGCAAAGAGCAGGGTGAGTCAGCCACAGAAGGCTGAGAGGACTGCCAATGCCCACGTGGGAAAGAAAGAAACACGTACTGGAGACAGGGCGGCCAGAGTGCTCCTTGTCCCTGCTGGATGACACTTATTCCCACGTCCCAACCACCCCAATGAAAAAGGGAGAAAACAGAAGAAACGATTTTGCGTTCAATTTCTGAAAGCCCCATGAGAACTGACCCTCACATGGCACCTCTGCACTCTGCCTACCAAGGACAAAGTGACAATCCTCAAAGTAGGGAACTTCATGGAAATCTCTCCATGGGTGTCGTCATAACTATCTAAATACCTCAAATTTCTTGGGACTAAAAGTAGTGACCTTCTCTACTAACCACTGATTTTATTAGGAAAAAATGAGAAAGCCCCATGAAATTCAAATTTCAAAATTAAATCTTTTTATTAATCACTGCTCTTTACAGTAAAAGTAAACCAGCACAAGCCAACCCAAACCCTCTAGTCAGGCAAGAACCCAACACACATGACCTAATAGGCTGCTCAGTTTGGAGTGCAACACCATTTCAAGGATTTACCACATTTCACTTTCGTGCTCCTCCCCGGCAACTGAAAGGAATACAGTGTTCAGACGTCTTCCCTAACGGTGCACTTAACGCAGAGAAATCACAGTGACTCAACTGCTTAGCCTCTACGACCTCTCCCAGTTACTGTGAGTCGCTAGATAACAGCGGTGCCAATTACCTTCCAGCTTCTTCACCTTGGCTTCTAGTTTCTTCTTCCTAAAATAAAATTTTATATTTTAAAATGGTAAAAAAATATACGTAACAAAACAATATACATTACTATTTGTGGTACATTCATTTTTTAGTTACTGAGCTTTACATAACAAAGTAAATGTCAGTCAGAACACGCGCCACACATCAACCACTAAAATTACCACTGACTATTCTAAAGGCAGATGAACCTAAGAAAAAATAGTACGCTGTTCAGCCACGTGTAATAGTTCTAAAGTGGATTAAAGAAATCTGTATTTTTCTCTCTGAACTGCAGTGGTCTCATCCATCATCCGAGCTGAAGTGTCAACAGTCCCTAGAATCGGTGCACCCTCTAACCAACGATGAGACTTCTGGGACCACGGACAGCAGGAGCGCTCACAGCACCACTGTGGGAGAGGTGGTGGTGGGGACACGCTCTCGTTTCAGGGTGAATTTGAGTCCGAGAAGGGAGGTAAGTCTCTGAGAAAGAATCTCTGAGTTATTGCTACGTCAACATTAAACTATTTTATGTGTAGCTCAAAAGTTTGTTGGATAATCTGAATATAGTATTAAACTTAAAATAATCAACTGGATGCTTCTGAACAGCCCTTTTACGAATGGTAACAAAGACACCCATTCTGCATGACACCTGTCAAAGTGCTGGCACAAGGGAAGGAGTGGGTAACGTTTACACACACAGACACAGAAGCACGCATACCACACACAGACACAAACGTGTTTACAGAGTTCCTTCTCTGTGTAGCCCTTTGACATGTGATGACTTATTTAACCCTCCTTATAATCCTTCAAGATAGTTATAATGTCCACTTGGCAGCTGTGGACACCAAGGTTAAGAGACGTTCAAGATCACATAGCTAATTACAGCCAACAAACCCAAAGGTGGAAGAAAAACGTTCATTTAATAATTTTCAAAGATGAAATCCCTATTTCCAGTCATTTGAAAACTACTTACTGAGCATCAGTTTTCAAGCACTCTTCTTTTACACGAGCATATTCCTGATGAGTATCCTGATACAACTTTAGAGAACTCTGAAAAAAAGGAATAGATATATACTGTCAATTTGAAAGTCATAACTATCAGAATAACTTATTTTGAGCTTGAAAAGCTAAATAATCATTTCAAGGTATGAAATTAACCAAATGAGTAATACGTTAGGAAATCAAAGTACAAGTCATTGAACATTTTAAAGGATATAACCAGATTCTTATCAGATATAGTACAATTAATGATCTAATCAAACTCATAAAATTGAAAATATATTAATTTTAAGGCAATTCCAAATCTTCATTATATCGAATAGCTAATATTTTTACCTCAACCAATTAAAATTCAACAAAACCTAAAGAAATTTTAGAGCTTAATATAAACAACTGTTACTACTATGCAAAAATATAAAATACATTTTTATACTCAACAGTAACTGGAAAAAATGTGTTAACACCAATATACATACACCCTGACGGCCACACTGGAATGAGAAAGGAACTGTTAGTGAACAGCTTTGTATCATACCATAATGTGTATATGATATTCATTTCTTTCATCAACATAGCTCTGAGAAGGGCTCTATGACCTCTCTTCACAGATGAGGGGTCTGAGGGTCCATAAGATGACTAAGTCTTCCAAAGTCACAGTGAGTGAGTGAGTGAGGAGGGCTTAGCACATCATCCAGTTCTGACTCCAGCTCCTGTTTCCTCTCAGATAGGGCTAATGAGATTATTATACAATCAGAGGCAAGCAAATTTCAATGTCGTGGCTGTTATTTTAAACTTTCATTGCACAAATATATAATAAAGAATTTCTATAAAAATAGAAAATCAATCACTGTTAAAGTACATAAGACCTCAGATAGGTGCGTGGCATTGCTAAAATGCCACAATTTGAAGAACTGAGAGGCACAAATACTACCTGTGATGAGCTTAGAAACAGGCAGAGAAGCCCCAAATCATCCC
The DNA here is from genome assembly GCA_004026765.1 of Micronycteris hirsuta. NCBI lineage: Eukaryota > Metazoa > Chordata > Mammalia > Chiroptera > Phyllostomidae > Micronycteris > Micronycteris hirsuta. Next base: position 30,260 of record PVJI01000574.1, read on the forward strand.
AGCTTGGCTACAACTGGTCTTATGCAAACGCCCTCGCTTTATTGACTTTACATTTTCCTTAGCTATAAAAGCCATGAATTCTCTTGTAAGACTCCTATAAAGAGGAAACCAAAATGTATAAAGAAAAACAAGCTTAGACCATTTTAAATAAACTTACTGCAACCTAATCTTGAAATGGAGAACATGATTTTGTTATTTTTAAGTTTAATTTTTTGTATGTTATTTTAAATTAAAGAAAAAAAAATGAAAAGGCAATGCAGGACATGTGGAGCCATAAGTTCACAGCTAAAACCCCTTTCAAAAAACTTAACAACAGCCGTGACTGGTGTGGCTCAGTGGATTGAGCGTGGGCTGTGAACCAAAGGGTCGCCAGTTTGATTCCCAGTCAGGGCACATGCTTGGGTTGTGGGCCAGGTCCCTGGGGGGGCCACGTGAGAGGCAACCACACATTGATGTTTCTCTCCATCTCTTTCTCCCTCCATTCCCTTCTGTCTAAAAATAAATAAATAAAATCTTTAAAATAAAATAAACAAAAAAACAACAAACACAGAATTACATATTGAATAATGACTGTAAGGACCGAGCCATAAATCAGCTACTTCAATGTTCACTGAGTATAGTAACACACTTAAAGAATCCTGACTAGCATTTATTTCCTTCGTTAACATAGAAAATGTCCCCTTATCCCAATAACAGTGAATTAGAACCTCTTAATTAATTAAAGACAAAGCTTTGAAGGAAAATTACTTTAGGTACCTTTTTCTCTTCTAGTTCAGCTTTTAAAGATCCCAATTCTTCCTGACATTTCTGCAGAGGAGAAATTTTTTGAAGCATCTGTTCCACTTGGTGATGCAGAGTACTATTCTCTCTAAAAATGGACAATGCGGTGAATTATTAAATATATCTATTGGTGATTTTCAATTATTTTCTAAACTGAAACAAAAAATAAAAAACTTTCTCTTTTTAAATGTATTCTATTAATATCAACATGATCCTCATGTTGCTCTTTATTTCTTTGGCACTGTAGTCTATTTCTAATAAAAGGATATCAAAAAGCCACTTGAGAAGCAGAAACAGCAGATTCTCAACCTGCTGGAGAATATATTAAAGGGCAATCCGCCAAGCAAGTTGGCTCTCCCAATAATGAACTCATCCCCATTCATTCAAGTTAAATGATAAGCAATTTTGTGGTTCAGTTTATAACCATAGTTTTCTGTCTTCTCTTAAGTGATCAATATAGAGTATAAAATATTGCTAAAGTTTTTACAAAAATCTATTTCAAATTGTTTCAAATACACAAGATAACCCTAATAAACAGTCCAATTCATATAGATAACAATAATTACACAGTAATAAGCTTCATCTCAATGGCAACACAATCATTAAGTTATTGAAAAGTCAAACCAGGTGATAATTGAAGACCTTCATTTGGACAATAGTAAGGAAAACGTGAATCCTCTTTTATCATGATCATCAAAGCAACACGCCAAATATGCGTCAATCTTATACAGCACTTTGTTAGAGCCTGCTTAAAAATCTAGGCTGGTGAATGTCTCACCCAAATCAACTATGAAAACAGGTAGCTTACCTTCTGGCAAACTGCAGCTGTAAAACGTGTTAAAGAAAACTCTGGTAATTTTATCTAGTGATACTTGTTTGAAGACGAAACTCCCTTAAAAATAATGAGTATTCAATGTACATACAGGCAAGATAGTAATTCCTAGAAAACAACATTCTACGTTTCATCAACTACATGTAACTGTATTGATAAAGAGTTTTACTGTTATTCCTATTTATAACATGTACCAGCAGTCAAAATATTCACTTCTCTAAATTAAAAAGGTTTCTGATTAAATATATGATTAATATTAAATTCGAAGCCCTGACCAGTGTGGCGCAGTGGTTGGGTGTCATCCCGGAAAGCAAAAGGTCACCCTGGTTAGATTCCTGGTCAGGGCACATGCCTAGGTTTCAGGTTTGGTCCCTGGTCAGGATACGTAGGGGAAGCAACCGACTGATGTTTCTTTCTCACATCAGTGTTTCTCTCCCTCTTTCTCCACCCCTATAAATAAATTAATTAAAAAAATAAACAAAAATTAAATTCTAAGAATAAAAACAATATGAAACTAATCAAAAATACCTTGACTCCTGTATATATCGGAACCCCAAACAACCTGTCTTTTACCATCCAGACCTTAATCCCATCACACAAGAGTTAAATTCTTACTAAAATGCTACAAAAATATATTCAATGAGTAATAAGGACAGAAGACAGGGAGAACATAAAATCTAGATAATCCCTCACTTACACAATTTAAAAACTTCATTTCCCATCTCAAGCTATGAGCAAAAACTAATTCCTTTAAGTTTTCATCTCCAATAAATTCCTACTCGTATCACAATATAGCAAATGTCTGTTTGTAAAAAGTCTGCATCCTCCTCTATTAGAATGTGAGCTTGTCAAGATTAAAGAGTCTATTTTATTCATCCTAAACTACTGCAGTCTTTGCAAGAAAGAAAAGCTGAAAAAACATCTGATGGTATAAAATATAAATATACTCTGTCCTTTAGAAAGAGAACTAATAAACAAGTAAATGGTCAGAATTAAAAAAGTAAGAAATCAAGTTACAGAGTCGAACTAACTCTGCAACACTGGTATTTCAAGGTGCATAGCAATATTACATACCTGAGATTCAACAAATAGATATTTTGGGCAAATGCCAAATATACATATTTTTAAATCCATATTTACCTACAGTTGAGACAGAAGCTGAGTACCACATCACAGAACGGAAATTCAAGAACTGAAAGTTTTACCAACTTTTAATAACTTATTCTAACAATTCTGATTTTAAAATTCTGCAAATTTTAGAAAAGTAAATGATTTTCCTGCTTACTTGTGTAATTACCTCAAAAAGATTATGCCATTTCTTCCAAAAATGATATAATAAACACATACAGCAATAAGCATCTCAATGGCAACATGATTAGTATATAGAAGTAACTGTTTCCTATGCAGCTCATTAGAAGTATCTGTAATAACTTTCTGTGCAGTTTTGATAAGCAAAGATATTACTCTTGCAGTAATACACATTCATAGGTAAACAGACTGATAGTTTCAACAAATAAGGCACAAGAAATTTCAATGACATATTTCTTAATGTAAAAAAAAATTCAAACACAAAAAGCAGATCTCAATGTTATGCCTTGGTTTTATTCCCTAATCACACAAGGCAGGTTTGACGGAACAACACAGACATTTGCGTTCAGGGCACCAGAAGTGACATTGAAGCTGGCCTCGAGTGACGGCCAAAGGTGAACAGCAGAATCTGCCCGATACTGCAGCTGAAGCTGTATCTCAGCGACTTCCTGAAAATATATGTGTTTTTAAGAGAGAAATTTTATTTTTATAGGAGAGAAATCATTTGGGGTAAGTGCCCTCACAAGAGATGAGGAAGGATCGATTATACACACTATCTTCACACTGCCAAGGAATTATTTAAACCGGAGGCCAACTACGCCACAGGTGCTCTACAGGTGACGGAACAAATGGTGACCCTAAGCCTAATGGCAGGTGGCATGTACTTGGTACAAGTGGAAAAGATCTACTCATTAAAAAGCTTATGACACCTTAAGAGAACCAAAATCAATAAAATAAAATAAATGCTAAAATAAGCAGAGCAGCAACCTTTACCATGAAACATGTAATAATAGTAAAACACTAACTGTTTACTGTGCTTGTTAGAAATACTTCCTACTTTAAGCCTGTAAATACTGCCCTCCAACAGATAGTATCAATACCTCACATTTCTTCAAAAAATCGTAAGTAAATTTAAAAATTCAAAGAAAAAAACAATAAAAGGATATCATCACATTTCTTCTGATATTCTGTTAACAAATTACTGCAACAACAAAAAAAACAGTTGTTATGTTAAAACTATGTTTTAAAACATGCAAGGTACCTTTCTTCCTATGCAATGAATTTATGTTTAATTATATATATATATATATTACCCTAAAGTCCTTAAGAACAGTGCACTGATATATGTGAGCTTTTCACTTAAAATCCCTTGATCTAACATCTTAGCCTATAAATTATGTGACTTCTACAGAATTAAAAAAAATTAAATCTCACACTATAGCTGTGATATACTATGAGGAAATCTGAGGCCCTTTCCTAAAGCTAAGAAGGCTCTGAAGACAGAAAATAGCTTTTAAAAAATGTTCAGTTTAGCTGAAGTCATTTCCTAAGCCACGGGTCTCACTGTCAAAGCCACCAACAGAAGGCCAACAATGCGGACAGCAAGGCGTCACGAGCGGACCGCCACCACACAGGCCTCAGAAGAGAAACCCCAGGGCGCCTTCCAGACCCGGAGGCCTGGCTGCCAGACACATGAAACATACTCACTCTGTGTTAATAATTTTTTGCTTCAAGGTAATCAATGCTTCAACATATTCATTTAAATTCTGAAAGAAAAAAAAGCACTACAGTCAGCTACTTGTTCTTATGTAAATTACTTTAAATACGATTTTACTGTAACATGTCAGTTATTATAAACATATTGTTTACTGTACTTAAACATAGAAATATGTGAATCTATTATTTCCATTGTGTGTAACACAGAGATATACGATATATGACCCTGAGCCCACACTGCCTCTTTATGAATCTCCTTTATCTGAACGACGGAACTCTTAACAGCAAGGTCGCTGTACAGGTGCTCGGTATGCACCTGATTTCAGTGCGGTGCACCCAGTTTACCCTGCGTAACATTGGCAAGCTTGGAAATCAGTGATGCTGGTTCGTTCCCCGCCATGCCTCACAGAAACTGGTACTCCCCCACCTAGCAGGAGCTCTGCTTTTTGAAGAAGTCTCTCCCTGGAACACTGTGAACACCTGGAGCAGGTGGACCAGAACAATAACAGAGGGACACAGTACACCTATGCACACTGGCTGCCTGCTTCTTCTCCCCATTAAGCTCCCAGACAGTGGCACCCAATCTCTGCATTCTCCAGGCAGAGACTAGAAACAGTTTCTCTGAGGATCTGAGGAACTCTAACCAGTCTGAAGATAAGATCTAACAGTACTGATATCAGACAGTATTTAATCCATAAATGGCCTACCCAGACCTACTGCAATAAAGCTCAGAGAGAAATTTATAACATGAGAGGCCAAAAAACTTGGAGTAAGCAAAAGCTGAGAAGAAAGCTTCAAAAAAATTACTATGATCTGAGATTAATTAATTCACAAAACAAGCTGTTTTTAAAAGAAATAATAAGAGCTCTTGGAAATTAAAAGAAAAAGCTCTTAAAATTAAGATTATAAACATCCACTAGCATGGCTAAAATCAAAATGACAGGCAATAACAAGTGCTGGAGAGGATGTAAAGAAATTGGAGCCCTTATACATTGCTGGTGGAATATAAAATGGTGCAGCTGCTGTGGAAAATAGTTTGGCAGATCCTCAAAATGTTAAACAGAGTTAACCATATGATCTAGCAACTCCACTCCTAGGTATATACCCAAGAGAATTGAAAACACATGGCCAGGACAAACTTGTACACTCTTATTTATAGCAGTATTAATCACACTAGCCAGAAAGTAAAAATAAACTCAACGTCCATCAACCGATGAACGAATAAACAAGATGCCACGCAGACATACAATGTGATTACTGGGCAATGAAAAAGAATGAATGACACCCGCTACCACATGGATGAACCTTAAAAACATTATGCTAAGTGAAAGAAACCAGACACAAAAGGGTATATGCTGTATGATTCCATTTACATAAATTGTTCATAACAGGCAAATCCAGAGACAGATTAGTGGCTGTGGGGGGTGGAGGGGTGGCGGCAGGTAATGAAGGACAGAGAATGACTGCTAATACAGGTTGGGACAAAAGTAGGTTTAGTTGTTCGTATAAAAAAAATACAGTAATTAATAAATAATAATACAAGAACAAACTCTGTGTTCATGTACTCACACTGTAAACCTATTTTTGCCCCACCCAGTATTTAAGAAGTTTCTTGGCAAGGCCACAGGGGTGTGCTGATGAACCTATTTCACAATTACATAGTGGTGGCAGGATGAGATGACTGTGAACATCCTAAAATCCACTGAATTATATGAATTATACACACTGAAAGGATGACTGTTATGGTTCATGAATTGCATCTTAATAAACTTGTTATATTAATTAAAAACAGGGAAACAAAATAAAACACTTTGATGATAAAGTTGAAAAAAACCTGTCCCCCAAAATAAAACAAATCACAGCCCTGGCTGGTGTGGTTCAGTGGCTTGAGTGCTGGCCTAGGAAGAAAAGGGTCGCTGGTTCAATTCCCAGTCAGGGCACATGCCTGGGCTGCAAGCCAGGTTCCGAATAGGGGGCACGTGAGAGGCAACCACACACTGATGCTTCTTTCCCTCTCTTTCTTCTTCCCTTTCCCTCTCTCTAAAAATAAATAAATAAAATCTTCAAAAATAAAAAAATAAAACAAACAACAGACATGGAAAATAAAGAAAAATAAAAACAATTAGAGTGTCAGTGTTAAGAGGTTCCATATGCCCAATGATAAGAATTCCAAAGAGAGAAAATAATAGAAAAGATGCAAAGATAATCAAAGAAATACTGATGTTCAAGGAAAAAACCCCCAGAAAAAAAGCCAGAAGTTTCCAAATTAAAGGGCCCAACACTCGGATACAAATAGGATCCAAACCATGACACATCAGTATACCATTTCAGAACATCGGAGAAAAAGCAAAGAGCCTCTAAGAATCCTGAAGACAAAGACAACGAAACAAGTCATACACAAAGAATGTGGCTTCAGACTTCAACAGCGATCTAGAGACCAGAAAGCAAGCCTTCAAAATTCTGAAGACAAATGAATTCCAAGTAAAACTCTATACGAACTATCAGTCAATAGTGATAGTAAAATAGGTATTTCCAAATCTGCAAAGTCTCCGTAAGCTCACTTTCCAGACATCCTTGCTGGGGAGGAATTGGAGGGTATGAACAGGCTCCACCGAAGTCAGGGGTTAATCAACACAGGACAATGCAGGGCAGAGAGCAGAGGTAAAGAGACTCTAGGAAGGCAGCTGAGTGCCAGATTAGAGCTGAAGGCTCAGGAGGGAATTTCTCCCCTAAGAAGAAGAAAACAATTAGCTGCTGGAATGAAAGCATTAAAAGGATATTTATACCTAACTGTCAGAGAAGTGCAAGCAAGTGTATGTAGCTGCTTTCTGTCATGCATTTAAATCATAATTTTTTTTAAAGATTTTTTTTTAAATTTTTATTTATTTTTAGAGAGAGGGGAAGGAGGGAGAAAGAGAGGGAGAGAAATAGCAATGTATGGTTGCCTCTCACATGGCCCTCACGGGGACCTGGCCCGCAACCCAGGCATGTGCCCTGACTGGGAATTGAACCGGGACCGCTTGGTTCCCAGTTCGCGCTCAATCCACTGAGCTACACCAGCCAGGGCTAAACCATGATTTTTTGGTAAAAGCGATTCTTCCTTTTTCCACTCTGTTTCAAGTTCTTCTAGTTGATCTCATCTTCCCCACCTTGCTTCCAGATGCCATCTGTAATGTAAAGTACTATGCCAGAGACATTCCAGGGACCTCAGACTGCAGAGTCACACACAGCGGATTCAAATTCCTGTCCCTCCACTTTTTGGCAGAGTGGCCTCAGGCAAATTGACTTGACTTATCCCTGCTTCAGAGCCAACTCTAACTGCACAGATAAGGAGACAAACACTGGGAGGCCACATAACTGGTTTGCTGTCAGGATTAAATAGGATAAGACAAAAGTTTAACCCAACACCCAGCATACAGTAAGCACTCCTTAACATTTTTAAGATGAGTACATGAATTAAGGATACAATCAACGACCAGGGGAAACAAGAAAACGCAGGAAAGGAAAAGTAATCGTAATTTACTTCAGAGCTGAGCTGTGAATAACGTATAGTTAGGTCGGCTGCCTTAGTGACCTAACTGAAATCTTAACTATACTAAGAGGACTTGGGGTGCAGAGAAAGGCTGCTTACTAGGTGGGGTGGGACAAAGGACAGAAAGGGAGTTCAACTGTCACCTTCCAAAGTCAGAAATCGAACAAGCCTAAAAATGAACGAGAAGTAGCAACACAAATCTATTCTTTATCAATACATAAGTTCATTATGAAACACACACTGTGCTAACAATTAAAAGCAGTGTCTGTTGGGAAGGGGGAATGAGTCAGGCTGGGCTGTCTTAACAAATCTTGTATATCAAGCTGTCTCTCTAAACTATGTTCATGTATAACTAATAAAATTAAAAACCTAGCCCTGGCTGCTGTAGCTCAGTGGATTGAGCATGCGCCTGCAAACCAAATGGTTGCTGGTTCAATTCCCAGTCAAGGCACATGCCTGGGTTGCAGGCCAGGTCCCCAGTGGGGGCCACGTGAGAGGCAACCACACATTGATGTGTCTCTCTCTCTCTCTCTCTTTCCCTTCCCCTCTAACAATAAATAAAGAAAATCTTTTAAAAAACCTAAATTCACAAAACATAGCATTATACAAGGAAATAAAACCCCCTAAACAAAGATGACTTTTCAGTGCACTACAGCATTCTAATCTAGTCCCTAACTTTTTTCCCTAAGGCCTGGTTGGGTAGCAGTACAAATTTGGTCAGACACTGCAGTATCCTAATAAAACATTCTATTTTCTTCAATCTGATTCAAACGTCACTTAAGGTAATTGCAACAAAGATCTCCAAATAATGAATCTCAGAGTTGTGAATGCTGAGCAGTCTGCATCTACTCAAAGGGCCCTTGGAGCCCCTTCCAACCCACATTCATCTTCAGGCACAGGCATAGTGCCCTAATACTGCCTGGCCCCCAGGAAAGGAAGTGAGGTTAGCATACTCTTCCTCTCCAGGAAAAGGTTAAGGTGGTGTGGTTTCTTTCATTACTGCTTTTTTCCCCAATAGCCCTGCTTTCTTCTTTGAATTTCTATTCCAATACCTATTGGAAGGCTCAGATTTATTACCAATTCTCTCTTCTTTCCTCCCATGACTACCATCTTTTCATTTCCTCTGGCTGAGTTCCTCAAGTTATGCTTTATACTTACTCACTGGGCCACTAACACAATTCTCAAAGGAGCCCATTACTCAGACTTTCTATTCCCCTTTCACTCCTTTTGTAGTGCACTGTTTATATTTTATCCACACAATTTCTTCCTAAGTGTCACTGTGAATATGCAGCACTGGAGAAAAAGAAATGCACTCTGTGCTTCCTATCTTCCCTTCCCTTCTTGGGGCAGTAGAATCAACACAGTGGCTGAGCCCACAGGAGGAGGGAAGGGGGAGGCAGGACAGCCACTGGCAAAGAGCAAGCCAGCCGACCTGGCCAGGGAAGTTTATGAAATGGTAATACTAAATAAATAAATACAATCTGTAGATACACAGCAAATAAGTAAAAAGATAATTTGAGTAAAAGTAAATTGCCTGAGTTGCTCCTCCTCTAACACTACTATCATTCTGGGCTTGAAGATCCTTATTTGTGGGAGCTGTCCAGTGCATTCTGGGATGTTTGGCAGCACCCCCCTCCCCCACCGGTCTCCACTCACTAGCTGGCCAGAGCACCCCCAAGCTGTATGTGCAAGAGTCGCCACAGGAGGACGGAGACTGCTATCCTTAGAAAGGCCTGCTTGCAAGGCAGGCCCACGGGTGGAGTCTCCCCACTCCATCTCTCCAGCCTGGACTTCTGTTGCTTTTACCTTTGACTTTGTGCCTAATCCATCACAAATGACCATCTCCCCTCCAAGCCTCTGAACATGACATGTCCCCATCCACACACTCTCCTTACATCTCTTCCCTTTTACTTAACTACAAATCATCTTTCAGAACTGGTTTATAACTACCAAACTTAGTTCACCTCCTCTTACGAAGCCTTCAGATGTCCCTCCTAGATGCTCAGGTTTCCTTGTACATCACCCAACAAAGTACTTACTGCATTATGTTTATAGCCTGGAGGCTTTCCCACTCCTCTGTAACCTCACGTAGAACATGAGCTCTGTGCCTCCCCTGTTCTTGACTGTGTTCAAAACACACCATGGCATCACAAATGCAGTGATGCTCAATAAATGTTTGCTAAATGAATAAATCACAATTCTGCGAACATCCCTGTAATATAACCATGTCTATTGATTTGCAAATCAATATGTCTATGGGGACATATGTGTTAAGTTCCAAATGATGAAGTTCAAACTACTGGCAATTATCAATGTGAGTCTAGCACAAGTTTATATAAATCATAGGCTCAAATCTGCTCCAAAAACAGCCAAACACCATCTATTCTAAAGCTGTTCTAATTACACTAGCTAAACAGTGTAACTATGTGCTTCAAATTCTCAGCAGGATCCCCAAGAGATAAAATGGTTAGCTCTACAATGACAAACGAAACTGGTAAGAAAAAAGGAGTGGGGGGGACTGCCTTCATAGGAACAAAGTGACTTATGGCAGCTCGACCTGAAACCACTCAACTGAAGCCTTGTTTATTGTACAAATCACCAAAGTAAGGTCCACACTGGTTTATAACTACGAAATTTTGGCAATCCATATGGACATTAACCTATAGATCTCTCATGAACCACTGCAGTCAGTTAGGGCGAGAAAACAGAGAGGAGATGATACATTGGACTACAAGTAAAAAAGATGCATCAGTGTGGTCATCTATACTTCTGAATCAAGGCAATATCTCAGGAAACACACTGTGTCTCCGCAACCAGTAAGGAAAAGAGGGCAGGGAGGAGTAAGACATGAAAGGAGATTTCCAACTATTCAATCAGGACAGCGACAGTTAGACCCCCATCACAGCGCAGAATGAAGTCACAGCATTGATGTGCATGCCTCCTGCAGAGAAGGTGCCTGTAATATGCTTGCCCATTTTCTGCAAAATCCAGAAGTTTCAGTGTGTTAAAACTACACAGCAGGATACTACTATCTCTCTGTACAGAACCTCTTCAGTTTCTCTCTTGCACTCTTATTGGAGCACAGAACTTGATGTTCTACTATGGAACACCTGCAGAAATGTCTTTCCTAAGGTGGTTACTGACCTCACTGACAAATCCAATTGCCTGTTCTCAACTCACACGCTTTGCAAAGCTGACTTCCTATACGCTGCCTGTATATCTCTCCTTCTCAACATTCCATGCTCTCCTTATTACCCAGCTGGTCTTCCTTCACTGACTCCTCACGATGGCATGTAGTCCCATGAACTGCCACAAAGGTTTTCCCAGTTTAAGTGACGAGAACATATCCTCCATTCTCCCATTCCCATCACTCACCAAATAAAATCTTACCACGAACTCAGCACTCATCCAGTGCGGCCTCTTCTCTAATTCCTTGGAAGTATGTTAGTGTACCCTGAAGCACCGTGCTTTACAAGCAACAAATGTGAAAACAGGTGAAAAGCCTCAGTTCCCAAGTCATTCCAAAACTTTAGCGCAAACTTCCTGCGCCTCTGCTGACTTGGTTTTGCTTTCTCCTGCTTCTACCACAGTTCTCACAGCCACTCAGATTTTAAACCTCTGCCCCTTCTAACTCCCTAACTTGAGATCTGTCCACTCTGAAGTTTCTCACAATCAGAACCTTTCTCCCCTCCATTCCCAGGCCCAGGCAATTTCAATTAATCCAGGCTTTTATTATCACTGTATGCATTAATAAAGTAATTTACCAGAGCTAGTTGCACCTCCTCCAATCCATTCTGCTCACCATCATATGTTATTCTTACTATAAAAACTGCTCTTATGTGGTAACTACGCAGAACCCTTCACCGTTCCATAATGCTGACAGAAATAAGAGCAAGTGGTAAGGTGTTAACCATTCAAGGTCCCCTATAATCTGCCATGAATTTATTTTTCCAACCTTACTCTGCAATATAAACATTTGCTCCAGAGACTCTATTCACCCTCTTCCCCGAAAAAGACATTTCACATAACAGAAAACCCAAATGCAATGGTGTGTCTAGAGATGAAGGGGCCTGCAAACTAAGACCCTTAGCCTGTTTTTGTAAATATTTTGATGGAACACATCACGCCCTTTAGTATGGCCAATGGCTGCTTTTACACTACAATGGCAGAGTTGAGTAGTAATGAACAGGACCACCACAGCAGCAAGTATTTACGAACTTGCTCCTTACAGGAAAAGTCTGCAGACACCTGGGTTTAGAGGTAACAAATTACCCCTATTGCTGTTTTGAGAAGGAACAGTGGAAACGTGGCAAGGGTGGAAGAAGGCAGACTCCTTGGGAGGCTACTGCAGTAATCTCCAGGCAATAGATTATAGTCACTTACACAAGAGTGGAAGTGGTGGGGATGGTGACAAGTGAATGGGTAACAAAGATAGAGTCGATAGGATGCAGGCTGGAGAGAGAGGAATTACGGATGACAGTTTCTGGCCTAAGTAACAAAAAGGATACAGTTGCTACTTTTAAGCAAGATGGGGCCAACCATGAATAGAACAGGTTTTGAAGATCAGATCCACGATTGGACAGAATAATTCACGGTGGTTTCTTTCCTGCCCCAAAGCCACCAATGGATAACAAAGACAGAGCAAATACAACCAGCTGATGGACTGGATGCAGGTTGGAGAGAGAGGAATTAAGGATGACACAGTTTCTGGCCTAAGCAAAGACAAGGCTACAGTTGCTACTTTTAAGCAAAATGGGGCCTCCTACGGGGAGAACAGGTTTTGAAGGAAGGTCAGATCCACTACTAAACAGAATAATTCACATGGGTTTCTTTCCTAAACGAAAGTGTCCAATGGCTCACCATTCTTTCAGAGTAAAAGTCAAAACCCTCACAAGGATTACAAGGGCCTGAATGATCAGTTCCTCCTTTTTGGAACTTCAGATCCCCTAACTGCTATAGACTGCCCCCCTCCCCCGCAAATTAGTATGTTGAAATCTAACCCCCAATGTGATGGAATTTGGACTTGAGGCCTTTGGGAAGTGATTAGTTAGGTAACTCATAAGAGCACAGCCCTCATGAATAGAATAACGTTCTTATAAAAGAAACACCAGAGCGCTGTCTTCCCCCTTCTGCCATGAGGGACACAGTCAGAAAGCAGTCCTAAACCGGAAATCAGGCCCTTACCAGCGCCAAATCTGCTGGTGCCTTACAGAACTGAGAGACATACATTTCTATGACTACAGACCAACATTCACTCTACCCCAGATACAGCGCCTCTTTGCTCTTCCCAAGCACACTCAGCAGGCTCCTGTGTCAGGTCTCCACACCCGTTTTTTCACTGGCTGGGATGCTCTTCTCCCAAGTCATCTCCAGAGCTTATTCTCTACCCCCACCCCTCAACGCCACTCCAACATAACCTTCTCTGTGAGGCCTTTCCAGCCATTGGTCCCTTCTTCCCCCATTTTTTCTCCCCTCTTCTCTGCTTTATTTACCTTCAATGTATTTATTACCTTCTCACATAACTTGTTTGTCTCTTTCCCCCACCTCCTAGAATGGAAGCTCCAAAAGAGCAAGAATATTTATCTTTTCCCCTCACTGCTGTAATCACACTGTCTGAAACACAGCACACGCTCAATAAATATTTGTTGAATAAACTGGCCCAAGTAATAAGTATAATTTATCAAAGATTCATGATAATTTCACTCCTGTCCCCAAGTTTTTGAGAAGTAAAAAAGAAAGTCATGTTGTATATGCTTTATATGCAACTCAACTCATTGATTCCACTACTAGTTCTCCTTCCAGTCCACAGTACCAGTATATGTCTCCCTTTTCTCCTCCTCCTGCTCTCAACAATTAAAATGTTTGAGATCAGTTCATAGATAACACATGTGCACACACACACAAGCTTTTCTTGGTGGCCTATCAGTCCTACATTCCTTTCTGGTCCACGTCATCAGCAATCTTCCCCTCTGCAACACGCACTCGTGCGAACCAGACCCTGTTCTCCTCAAAGACACTGTGCTCCTTCTCACTTCAGTCATCTTTCCACCTGTTAATCCCTCTATCTGGAAAGCACCCCCCCATCTATTCTTGTCTTGTTCCTTCTCACCAAGATCTCCAATGTCACTCCCTCAAAAACACCCTGCCTGCCACTCTAGCCAAGAGACAAGACCACTATGTCAACTCCTCTATTTTCTTCCTAAGACTTAAGACCACCTAAAGTCTTATTTGCATATATATCTTTCTTATGACGACAGATCTTACCTATTTTGTTCCCTACTAAGTGTCCCTCGTCCCCAGAACACAACATAAAATAGATGATCATTTAATTACACCTAACAGGTATCAAGGTGGACAGCCCAACCTAACCATTAAAGACACTGATACTAAAAAGTTAAGATTCCTGACATCAGACAGCGAGAAGGTTCTAGCTGGAAACAATACTTGGGACTGGTTTTACAACCTCACAAGACCTGGAGCCAGACACTAGTAACCCGTCTTCAGTCACTACACAGAACAGTCCACGTAGCCGCCAGAAACTTCCAGCATTTGCATGACTTCAATTGATAAAAGACCCTCCCAGCCAACCCAATTGTCGCAGGAGAACCTGCCTCCAGGCAACGAATATTTAAAAAACAGGCCAGGACAAGCAAAAGCCTTAACCTCAGAAGAAAATACTCATTCAGCATTTCACCTATCACTCACCAACCTAAATGTAAGCCCTGGGGAGCCGTGAGGTTGGGTAAGTGTAAGAGGAGGCACTCCAGAACTCCCTTACTCCACCACACCACTGCATCCCCATAAATGAATCCTGGGTTCCAATCCTAAGTAAACCAAAGGAGGCCGTTCCCAAAGCAACTGCTGTAGAAAGAGGAGGGAAAACCAAAGGGCCGGGGGAAGGGGAGGAAACCTTCCGCCAAGAAGCTGGAGCAGCGCGCAGAGACGCGGCCCCCGCGGCCAGACCCCCCAGCCCCGCGTCCAGACGGGCCCACCGAGCCCCTCCGCGCCCTCGGCTCCGGGAAGGCGCCGCACCTGCTGCAGGGAGGCGCAGCCCTGACACCGTGAAAGATCCGCCGCTGCCCCGGGAGCCGCCGAGTGGGTCTCGCCCGGCATCATGGTGTCGCCGCCGGGCCCCGTGGACCCGCACGCCTCAGGGACCCGCGGCCTTAGCCCTGTATTGCCGCTGCTGACGCCGCCGGGGCCGCCGCCTGCCAGGCCGCTTCCCGCCGTATCCGGGCGGGTCCATCCGTGCACCGAAGTCCCCGTGGAGCAGACCAAGGGCTCCCCGAGCCAGAGCTGCCTCGGGCACTAGGCAGAAACGCTACCCGGTGCGGCCCCCGAGCGCGACGCAGCCCAGCCAGGGCCCCGCCCCGCCCTGGCTGGCCCCGCCCCTCCTCTCCCCTTGGGGTGGCCTAAGGTTCCGCCTGAGCAAAATAGGGAGCAGAGCCATACTGACGTGGCGGGGGCCACATCCACAAAAGAAAATTCAAGGACAACAGAGGCATCGGAGGTGCATTCCCTCCACTGTTTATGAGTTAATATTTTATTACCGGCTTGTTGCATGACAGGCTTTCCATAGGCACCTAAAACCTTCAACTAAGGGGCGGTGACCTATGATGATGTCATATAAGGCGTCTTCTGCGCTGTGAGGACCCTACCCTCAACTGGTAAGTGAGCGATTTATAGCTAGAGGCAGCCGCGCTGTCCGTGTCGGGCCCGTCTGGGTGGAGCCCCGAGGACTACAGTTCCCGACGCGCCGCGCGAGGGGCGCACCCCAGCGGTTCTTTGGCCGTGCCCGCTGGGCTTTATCGCCTAGTCTAGGTTTTTGCTGTCGTTGGCCCTTTCTTTCTCCAGGAATGTTTTTCCTCCCGGCAGTTACCCCCGCCTGCTGTGGTCCACTTGCAGTCCAACCCCACCCCCACAACCACCGCTCCGGCATCTGGTTTACAGGCCCAGGTCCTGCAGCACCCCCTCGAAGCTGTCGCTGTGGGCACTGCCATCCACCGGTGCGGAAGGCGGCAGCGCCAGACCTAGTCCTTGACGACCCCCGTCACCGGTCATGGTCAATAGCCAGCCTGTGTCCTGTCATTTGAATACTTTTTGGGAGCGGGTAACAAAAGAAATTCTTTCCCTGGCCACAATTATTGGGTAACTTCAAGACCCCGATCCTTTTGCTTGAACCGCAGTTTTTCGTTTCTCCCAATTCCTTATCCACTGCCACCAGAATCTCAATAATCACAGGGAGTTACCGTCCCTGATATCAGAAACTAACCTGGCTTCCCTGTTGTCTAATTATAGTCTAAACTCTTAGCAGTCATTACAAGCATTCTATGTGTTAAGTAGATTTGCTGACCTTACCCGCTTCTTCCTTTGTCTTTAGTATGGAAAGTGCAACTGGAAACTCCCCTTCCAAGAAAGCAAGGATTTCTTCCCTTGCCTACACACCCTGGCTGGCAGCTAGAGTTGTTGTTATTGACACCTAAGCCAGCCCAGTACCTGACTGAAGAAGTTTACTGACTGATCCAGATGAGCGAAAAACAAGAGTAGGATTAAACAGGAAATGAGAAGTGAACAGGTGTAGAGCAGGGGGATGACGCCAACAGGAATCTTCAGTTTGGGGTGTGGTGAAGAATGATAGTCACTGAAAAACAGCTGAAGTGTGATACAGCAATGGCTGTGAAAACAGCAAGCTGTGAGGCAGCCCTGGGGCCAGGCCTCGCTCCAGCTAGACAGCTCTGTTCCATGCTCTTGGTCTGCTACACCGGTTTGCTGGTTTGCTCCCCTCTGCTGCAGCATTGCATTTTAGGGAGACATAGGTGTTTAACCTCAGCCAGGGAAACCCCCTCTTATGTGGAAGGGAAAGGTGTGCTCTCAGGTTTATATGGCCAGAAGTCCTCACCCTTAGCCCCTGATTAGTCTGTCCTCATGCAAATGAGGACTCCAAATTCTCCCATTGGGATTGGTCCAAAGGCACTGGTGTGCAGCTTCGGTTGGATGGGGAAAGCCTCAGTCCTATTGGTGGAAATAGAATTCCAGGAACTCCTTTATAAGGGCTGCCTCAGATGGCAGAAACACAGTATAGGCAGGAATTCAGTGCAGTCTTTTCCCTGAAGGGCAGATTATGTGAGAGGCCTCTGTGTAGAAATGGCTGCTAGACTTTGTTTTGCTTTTTTTGTTTGTTTGTTTGGCCTGGTTACCCACCAAGAGCCCATTTTAGTAGGTGTTTTCTTTCTCAGGGTTCACATGACCCATTAGAGAAAGGGGAGAGGAGACCTGTGTGGGACCGGATGACTTTATATTTCTAACTTCTGGTCCCAGGGAGTTTCAGAGTAACTTCCTTTTTATTTAATGTTTCCTAAATTAGTAATTTTTTCTGGAGTACCCCAGTAGGGGAGGCACCAGCTTACTGTACAGCTTTATCTCCCTCTCCTCAGTCCACCTACACCCACTACCCACCTACTGCTGCCGAAACTCAGAACCACTGCTGCCTTCCTGCTTTTGCACAACCTGTCCTTGCCTCCCCTTTGCCTGGAACACCTTCCTCCCAGCTCTATATGTGGTGGTCCACATATTCTTCTAGATCCCACATTTTTCCTCCACATCCCCAAGTAAGGCCTGCCTCCTTTTCACCCCTTAGCACTTAGTAATTTTTTATAACATTACATTTTGACTTGGAATATAGCAACTTTTTATGTCATAGGGCAGAATTTTCCTTTTAAATCCTGCAAAGTGCTGTACATAGTAGGTGCTCAACGAATATCAGAGTGAATCAGATTTGTTGCCATTAAATGACAGGTAAATAAGAATAAGCACTTCTGTTCAAAAATGAAAGTACATTTGCTTCTACTTCTGCCTTTCTCAAAATCAGTTCAAAGACGTTTAAAGAAAGAAGCGAAAGCGTTTGTGTAACGCAGGGCGAGCGAACTCTCTGTAAAGGGCCACATGGTAAATATTGTATTTTAGGCTTTGGGAGCCAGACAGGCCCTGTTGTGTATTTGTCTTTGTCATTTTTGTAAAGAACCTTTTCAAATGTAAACATCATCCCTACCATCTAGTCTGTACAAAAACAGGTGTAATTACAGGAAATAAAGGAAACTGAGTAGGTCACCAGGTGAGGATTGCTGAAAACGACCTTGTTCCTCGTCCCCGCAGGATGGGCCGCCCCTGTTTTGTCATTTCGATGGAAACACACACATGTCTGGCTGTACGGCAGAAAGTGATGAGCAATGGCTTTGGAGCAACATGCGTGGCTTTAAGTTCCTCACCAGTGACCTATGTGAGCGGGTAGTTTCTCACAGGTGATTAGCTATAATTTAGGGGAAAAGTGACGAGGACAGGGCTGAATCCTTAGCATCCACTGTAGAGAGAGTAGTTGTTAACAATTTATTCATGGCAATTTTTTTTTTTTAACAGAACTTTGTGCTTTTCTGTCAAAGTGTCCGAAGACCTAGAGGGATGTCTAGATTTTGGACTCTGATTTAGGGGCTTCCCTGTGCCTCTAGTGTCTGTAAAAGTCCAGTTCTTGCCCCACACCCACATCATCACCTTCCAGGTACTTGGCAACTTCATGAAACAAATTCTTTAGACTATAACATAGTTGTGAAGTGACTGAATATTTAATTTATTAATATATGCTCTCACTGAAATGGCTTATGGATTTGGCATAGAAGCCAAGGAGGGTTTTTTTGTTTTATCATAATTCAAAATGGATAGCTGTCTCTTCTTAGCTTTATGAAGAGCTGCTCTTTAATTTAATGCATTTTCTTTTTTCCTGTACATCCTCAAGAGATGCTTTATAAAGCAGTTCGCAGCGCTAGCGGTCAACAGATTCAGGGGTATTATCTGACTGTTACATTAATTCTCAGACCTGGGAGGTAATGCTACCATGTGCCCACAAGATGTCCACCTTTCCCTGTCTGTAGTTTGGACACAAATTTAATTTCCTGCCCTGTTTACGACATATCAGCCCTCTTCGTGCGGCAGTGGAGGGGCCACCTCTGGGGCATCCCAGGGTGGGAGACATTCTGTGGGGACCGCCTGCCATTCAAGCCCGCCGAAGCTCGGCGCTGAACTACTCTGCCCCAGCGCTTCTCACCCCCCTGGGTGATGGTGCCAGTTTGCTTTGTCCCTGGAGATCAGGAATAGGTCCCTCACTTTTGCACACCGCCCCTCGTCTCTCCTCAAAGGGATATGAAGTCTAGAGGGAAGGCAAACATTGCTTCTTCCTGGAAGATTAACTTTATTCAGAAATCAGAAGAATCCTGACTTTTTTTTTATTTTAAAACAAGCATAGTTGGAATAGAAATGCAAAACTGACAAGACTGTTAAAGATGAAACACGATTTAAAGGCCTTTCACAGTTGCTGTACCTTCTCCCAGGGAGTATAGGCTCCGTCTGCCTTGTACGGTATTTTGTAAGCACCAGGTAGCTGGGACAGCTTGTCACAAAAGAGCTTCTGGTGACCTTCAGGATTCGAAGAAGGGAAGTGGGGCTCCGAGAGGGTGGCAGGTGAGAGGATTCTGTCAAAGGGAGTGGCTATGCCAGGGCATGTCCTTCCTATCGCAGAGAAGGGTGTTGGAGTGGGAAGAGAAGTGTGTCCCTTCATCTTAGGCCAGGGGGGGTGATGGAGTGAATCTTGCAGAGTTCCGTATGTGCCTGGAGTGATTGGAGGCAACTGTGGGAAGGCCAAAGGTGGTGGGAGATTCCTGGGGCTGTGGGAAAAGGGTCGCTGCAAGTGAGCTGGACTTTCACCAGCATTGGACAAAGGTAGGGGTTTTCTGTGCAGTAAATTTATAAGCCTCTGATGAGAGCTGTCCAGGGACCCAAGAGGACAACTAAAAGGGCGGACAGACACCTAGCAGGCATTCCTCGTGCCCAGCACCAAGGTAGAGTGAAAGCAGGCAGCCTGGAGTAAAATTTTGCTGCTATATCCACCCTCAAAAGAACTGCAGCTGGATGCCCAAAGCCTGCTTTGGCTACCTCCTGCATCCCAAACACAGGGCAGACCATGTCAGCTGCTCACCAGCATCTGTTTCAGTTTTTCCTGGGCACTCAAGAATTCCCCAGCCTCCCTTGCAACCGACATGGGAGTAATTTCCACTGATTGAATGTCAGCGTCGAGTCCTGTTGGTGATATCTCTCCCCACATCCATCCACTGCTCCCTCCACAGCTATCCCAGGACTGCCAGCTCCTCCTTAGTAGCTGTAAGGAGTCTCCCACTGCACTAAACTTCTGCTCCTGCTCAGCCTCTGCCCTTGGTCACCCAGTTTTGAGTGGCATCTTGCTGTGCACAAGGGTGACACAGTGGAAAGGAGCGAGGCAGATAGGCTCTGGATTCAAATGTATTGCCTCCCCATACAGCAGAAACAAAATTCAGACTCCCACAGACAATAAGGTTCCACTGGATCTGGTCCATGCCTTGTACACGCCCCCTGCTCATCCTTCAGATCTTCTGGGCAGGCGCTTTCTCATCACTCAGGTCTCAGCCTAAATATTACGCGGTCAGACCTTCCAGGTACAAGCTACCCAGACACTACTCTTTCACTGTCTTCAGAAGAGTATCACGTTAGTAAAGGAAGAAAATGAAAGCAATGGAAGCGATCTGAGGTGGTCTTATTTTATCCAAGCCTTGACTTTCCGCCTATCCCCTCCAGAAAGTGAGCATAGAGAGCAGGCACTTGGCCAGCTTGTCCTTCCAGAAACTCGGAGCCTAAAGCAGCACTTGGCACATTGCAGGCAACAGTGAGTATTTGTTCCGGAAATGGTTGAATGTGCTTCTTTCCACAACTCTAGGAGTGCATGTTAATTTACAAATGAGTAGCAGACACAGTGTGATTAATTGGCTTGTCTCACATGTCACAGGGAGGAAGTGACAGTGCTGGGACTTACTTGGAGGCCCCAGTGACATGCTGTGGCCAAGGCACCACTCTGTGTCCTGTCTTGGTCTCCACCTTACATTATAGTAATTCTCTGAAACCAGCAGATTGCTTTGCACACTGGGCCTTGCAAAAGGTATTAATGACATGGGAAGAAATGCCCCTTTATAATGAGTCCCCAAGGTTAGAGCCCTGTTGAAATGTGTGACCTGCCAGCCACCTTCTTTCTAACTAAATCTGCTCCCAGTCCCTCTCGCACTGAGCGGTCCCAAGCCAGACTCACAGGGCTGATTCCTCATCACTTTCAGACTCAGCATGCTGGAAGGATTGCCTCTCCCCTATGCTCATTTTCCCTTTCTACTTCTGAGAAGCCACCACTATTTGGCATCCCACAGCATCGATTGGTTGACTTCTCACGTTCACCAAGTTCTACTATTCCAGGTCTCACGTCTTTCCTTTCTGCCTGCCTGCCCATCTATCCAGGCCCTTCACCATTGTGATTATACCCCCACCTCACCCACACATGTTGAACGTTATTTCTCTCTTTGAGGCCCTGACTGTTAAGACCAGGGAGCCTTTAGTTAACTTCAGGATGAGTCCACACATATCCTGCGGGCCTGCTAAAGAAAAAGTAGTATTCTAACTGTTAAAGGAGAAAAGAAAGTATGGCGTTTCATAGAGAATGGTAAGGGAAACGATTCAGGATTGTCATGCTAGGTGCAGGGCACACTGTAGTGGGGTTTGCAATGGTAGACAGAGAGATTGGCTCAATGCCACATATAACAAGGGAAAGTGGGAGTGTGTAGCCAAGGAGCAGGTGGGGTCAGTGGATGGAACATTTCTGAGATGAAACATCAGGGGTAAGAGGGTTCTGGCTAAACCGACCTAACAGGATTCTTGCTGAAGGCGTGCAAGGGGGTCAGTGACCATCTGGAAATGGAGGAGGAGGAGCCCAATCAGGTTTCCGGAGTAATCAGATACGGTGGATGGGGGACTCTGGTTACACTAACTCACCAGGATTCTTGCTCATATCAGTCAATGTAGAGATGAACATGGAGGCCCAGGAGTGAGAGTCTAATTGAGAAGAGAGTTCTGAGGATTTGGTCAAGGAGAGACCCTGTCAGGGAAAGAGGCAGCTACTCTCAGGGAACTCTTGTCCCTTGTCCTCGCTTCACTGCTGCTGGGGATCCTCCAAGGTATCATCTAACACAAGGATTTTACCCCCAAAACAAGTGTGGGGTCATCTTTCTCAGAGCCATGGCTCAAGCATAGTTTGAGGGAAGGCCTGCCCAGGTGGGGCTCAGCCCTAGGAAATCTACCAGGGCATTTCCAAACAGAAGCTTATATATAAGCACCCACTGTTACCACTCTAGGCGGAGACAGGGTTTCAGCACAGGGGGACGGGAGCAAGGCAGGCCTCCAGGAGGGGTTCATGGTGAGAGACCCAGCACAGGTGCCTCGGAAGCCAGTCCACTGGCACCTGCCTAGAGATTTAACTCTTCTGATGCAATTCCTTTTTGGCAAGCCTGTAGGAAGAGGTCTCTAATGGACATTGTGCAAAGAAGGTGGTTCTCCTTTTGAGATGGGCTTCCTTGTTCCACTCCGTGGGAATGAGGCCACTGTGAGAAGCAGCATCACCAGCACCCAGGGTGGCTGTCCTGCCTGCTGGGACCCTCACATCCCTCAGCCCCCAGGCAGCCCTTGCGGAGCTGAACTGCAGGCTCAGTCCCCACTCCCAGGATGCCCATCGCCATGTCGTTCAGTCCAGCAGATAGTCAAAACCCTCTGCTAACCTCTCCCCGGGTTTCACACAGCTCCATTCTCGGTGCTACTGTTTTCTGCAGACAATGACTATTTCGCATCCTGCTCTTGGTCATTGCCCTCCCTGACCATCCTCCCCTAGCCGCTTCAGCCTCTGTGCTCTCTGAGCCAGATGGGCTTGGGCTCCACAGCCTCTGCTGGTGTGTCCCAGGTCCTGTCCTCACACTCTCTGGACCTACTCTGGAAATAACCTGACTCTGTGATACTTCTAATTCCCAGATATCACCTCTGTCTTAGAATCTCTGCTCATCATCCTCTACAGGGTCATCCTTGCTAATTTAACCAAAACATCTACACTGACATCTGTAGAGAACAGCCTTTCACAACTATTTTTTATGGTTATTAAATGGGAGGTCTGGTAACCTCATTCAAGGGTCGGTACTAATGAACCATTGGTGTCATGAATCACACCTGAGGATATACTTATATGCACTTGTGAGCTTGGGTGTGCCCAGAGCTCTGTCCTGCACTTTCTCTTCTCTCCCACAGTCATGCCCTGTGTGATTTCCTCTAGCCATGGGGCTTTAAATACCAGCCAACACATTCCAGCCTGGGTTTCTGGCCTGAACAGTATAGGTGTACACTCACCGACCTGTGTGCTGTCTCCCTGCACGTATACGAGGCATCCTAAACATCTCCATCCTAGTTAACAACCCACCCATGTCTTCCCACTTGCAGGCCCAAGGCCGAGGAGGATCCTTCATGCTCTACTGTCTGTCTCCCCACGTGCAGTTTGTGAGCAGTCAGAGCACCCCCAGCTCCACACCACGCACACTGGCCTCACTTCCATCCTTGTGTGCCCACATCTGTCCCATGTGCTCATCTAAATGATGCAGTCAGAATAAGCCAGATCAGATTCCTCTTTGGACCAAGAAAGAGTAAAATTGCAGCCTTAGAAATCATGTATTAGCTCTCCTTCCCACCTCTCTCCTCTCCTCACCTCAATCTGACAGTGGGGTTCCGAGCTGCAGTGTGGGATTGGCACCCCCGCTTCCAGGTCTCCGCGGTGCCTTTCCTTTCTGAAGATACTCTCCTCCTCAGCGTCTGTTGACCTTTCTCCTTCACCTCAGTCATGTCTCTTCTCCAATGTCACCCAGCCATAGGGGCCTGCCTGACAAATCTATCCAGAGCAGCAATTTGGGTCAATCTCTGTCCCTTCTCCTGCTTCCTTGTCCTTCCAGTTCTCACCTGAAATTGTCTATTTGCTTTTTGATGGCCTCTGTCTACAGAGTAAATGCTCCATGGAGGAGAGACCCACGTTTTGTTTCTTCTGTGTCCCCAGTACCTAGGTCATGCCTCGCACATGGCAAGTATTCAAGAAATAGTTGTTGAAATTTATCTGGATAAATACTTATCTGGATAAAAACATAACTCAGTGAGATTAAAAACCAAGAGCTCCAGCAATCTCATGCCTTGGTATTTACCCAAATGAACTGAAAACTATATCCACACAAAAGTATAACAACTATATTCAGAACTGCCAACACTTCAAAGCAACCAGGTCCTTCAGCAGGCGAATGAATAAACTGCGGTGCACCCGGACAATAGCATATTACTCGGCACTAAAAGGAAATGAGCTTTCAAGCCATGAGAAGACGTGGAGGAAACTTAAGTGCATGTTACTAAGTGAAAGAAGCCAGTCTGAGAAGCCTACACACTATATGATTCCAACTCTGTGACATTCTGGGAAAGGCAAAACTATGGAGATGGTAAAAAAGTTAGTGGTTGCCAGGGGTAAGGTAGAGGGATGATGAACAAAGGAAGCACAGAGGGTTTTTTAGGGCGGTGAAGCAACTCCGATACTGTAATGACATGTACATGTCATTATACGTCTGTCCAAACCTATGGAATGTACAGCACCAAGAGTGAACCACAGAGTAAATTCTGGACGTGGGGTGACTATGATGTATCAGTGCAGGCTCATCAGTTGTAACAAATATACAACCTGGTAAGGGATGCTGATAGCTAGAGAGGCTATGCCCTCATGGAAGCAAGAGATAGATGGGAAATCTGTATTTTCCACTCTACTTTTCTGTAAACCTAAAAGTGTTCTAAAAAATAGTATCCATTAACAACAACAGCAACAAAAATTCCGCTGAGAATAAAAAGTTGCCGGCAGTGGGAATAGCAGCAACTGTTCACATCGGGACTGAGCAATACGGCATGGTGAAGCATCAGACAGCAGCTCGGAGTCTGGAGAGCATAACTAACTGAGGCAAGGGGGTGAGCACAGACCAGATCATACAGGAGCTTGTAAGCCAGGGTAGAAGTGTTTTAGATTGTCATGTGCAAGGGGCAGCTATTAAACAGTTTTTAGAATGGAGTGGCGTTATCTGATTTCATTACTGCTGTCACCTGGAAATAGGCTGGGAGACTAGGTGTCATGTCCCACGCTGGGAAAGAAGAAATCAGCTTGAGGTAGGAAATCCAGGGTGTGTTGCTTCAAAGATGTATATAACTTAAAGAGGTTGTTTTCTTCCTTTCTGCACAGAGCAAGGAAAAACCACACAATACAATTACCTGGAAAAGTAATGTTTCGGGTTTCTTACTGACCTTGAGAAGACATAATTCTCAAAACTTCCCTATTTCTGAAATTGAGGGTTCAGATTATTAGCTGGGATGGTTTTATTCTAAGATCATGAGAATATGGCACATTTAGTAATTTATCTAGGCAGAAAATGGTTGCCAAGGAGGAAAAAAAATGTTTTCCATTTAAAATAAATGTCTAGCAATTGTTTGAATTTTAGATAAAATGATACCAAACATCTTTGGCCAGAAATTTTCCTTTGGCCTCATCCTCAAGTTCTGACATAAAGAAAAACGGTGCTCAATTCTAACAGTGCATTCCAGATATGTGGTGGAAACTGCAAGATTTGTAGACAATCATTCAACATATACTAGAGCTAAAAAAAAAAAAAAAAAAAAAAAAAAAAAAAAAAAAAAAAAAAAAAAAAAAAAAAAAAAAAAAAAAAAAAAAAAAAAAAAAAAAAAAACCTTAACGTAATGTTTTTCATTAAAAAAATAAGATAAGAAAGTATGACCCCAAACATCTGTTGGATGTATCGTGTTGAATCATTGTTATATTCTGAATTTCTACTCAAAGAAGAACTGTTTTATCCAGTGAGGGACTTTATAAATGTTGAGAAAACAAATTCAAATATCTGTTTAAGCATGGGCTGAAATCTTTTTGAAAATTCAGCATTAAAATCTGAGAAGGACTTTTGTGAAATGGATCGCATCCCCGTCAAACTCTGAAGGTATGAATTGCAACTTGTCAAGTCTATCCTTGTTTTCAAGAACTGAAAAAGTCAAAGGGTATGTGGAAGGGAAGAGGAGTGAGGAAATGATGATAATGCTTTCTTTTTCTTTGCAAAAATTGAAGCAACTGTGGGCACTTTTGAGTAGACAAAATAACTCAGGTTTCTGCTGATGCCAGGTAGTTGTATCATTTAGAAATTACTCAGGTGTCATTAACAGAGAATCCAACCTCACTTGATTTTAAAGGAGCGTGTTGGTTCATGTGACTTGTGGGATTCAGGGCTCAGTGGATCTGACCTTTTAACTCTCTTTAAGTGATCAAAAAGCCCTCTCTGCACCATCACATGGTAGGTGATGTCAGCTCCTTGTTCTGCATTTCTGTGGGTTCTCATTGCACTAGAAAAGAAAGCTATCTGTTCCTGCTCCTAGCCTCAATGCCAAAATCCTGCGTCATGTAAGTCAGGTGTTCATACCTGAACCAGTCTCTACGGTTGGGAGAAGCTTAGATCTGGGCCACCTGTCCTGCCCAACAGCCAGGAGCACAGGCAGCACAACCTCGCCCCAAGGACTTTATGGGTGAGGGACAGATGCCCACATGGAATCAGGTGCTTCTACCCAAGGTGGAAGGCTGGATGCTGGGTGCCCCGTGCCCCCAAGTAGTGATCCTGTGAACCCTGTAACCGTCCTGCCCACTCGTGGTTTTCACTTTATGCAGAGTTCAGAGGAGCGACACAGTGGCTAATGGTTCACTTTATGGCTAAGGTGACTGATTGTGTTAGAGACTTTAACAGTAAAATAAAACCAGATTTGGGAGGGTGGTTTTAAAGCCAGACTTCTTGAATTTGTTCATTCATGGGACATATTTTATGGGCCACTGTTCTCCCTGCCAGTTCCTGTGCAAGGACATGCAGGTGTGAGCTCGCCATGTCACCAGGAGCTCACTTTGGAGTCACGTAACTTAGAGTTAGAAGCTAAGAGTAATTGTTAGTCATACAAGAACTTTATGTGGATAACATATAAAAACAAAGGGTTAGCCCTATACAAGTAATTGTTTTAAAGGAAAGAGCAAGAATGTTTGCTTAGCCCTCATCTACTTAACCGCCCATCTGATGATTAGTTGTTCAGATTAACTAACTATAACCCGGACATCGAAACTTAAGTCATTGCAATTAAACCAAAGTGTAGAGACTTCTCCATTAGGACTGAATTTGCAAGCCCTTATCTGTATTTGGAAAAAAATGACATGTGGCAAATAAATGCAATAGACCAAATTGTGGAAAATTAAAGCCGATAATTTCTCATTGTTTAATTAAACATGGTTGAGTGTGATGGGGGAGATGACTGGCGGCAGCAGCCTCCTTTCATCTTCTCGCGTATCTTTTACACACTAGCCAGTGTAGAAAGCTGTCACCACCATGCTCGTGTGTCTTTGTAGCTAGAATGATGGACGTGAATTAGCCTCTGCCAATGAGATGCACCAACAAAAGTAGTGGAAGAAGGAGGTCATGTTTCTGCTAATGTGACTTTTTCCCAGTGGTGTTCCCATGTGCCATCACTAGATTTGTTCAGGTGTTGAGACTCTTCTTTTGCAGCTGTGATGCCTAGAGCTTCTCTATACAGCTAGGGAAGAAGGGCACTGAAAGTCACAGGCTGACACTGTCCTTCTGACATGGTGCCTTCCCAATTTGGCACAAGTCGCCACTCCTGATCTGCTTTGTTCTTCAGCATCGCGGAGTCCTCCTGGAGGCCCAGCCTGGAGCCACTTTTCCAACCAGGGCCCAACAGTTCTGTGGACTCTCTATTTTAAATGCTTTT
Organism: Micronycteris hirsuta; assembly: GCA_004026765.1. Lineage (NCBI taxonomy): Eukaryota > Metazoa > Chordata > Mammalia > Chiroptera > Phyllostomidae > Micronycteris > Micronycteris hirsuta. The sequence continues at coordinate 57,979 of PVJI01000574.1, forward strand.
CTACTTAAAATGGTTGAAATTGTTTTTATTTCTTAAAATGTAGCACTTACTCATATCAGTTCAGCAGCAAATGTGGTTGTTTGTGGTCAACAGACCCTTAAGGATGAGCCCATGAAACTGCGTATCTGTCTTGGTTGAACTGGAGGGCAAAGAGGATCAAATTACCATTTGAAAATGAGAAATGGCATAGGAGACACACTATTGAAGAATAGCTACTTAAATTGTCACCTGAAGTCACAGGAAATAAAGAGCATTGGGACAAGAGTAAGAAGTACAAATGGGGTGTGCTGGCTGCTGGTGACTGAATTGAGGCATGCAAAGAAAGAAAATGTCAAACTTGAAGCTTTGCATTATCAGCTCCAGGTACAATCAGAAGAGGATCTCCTTAGTCCTAAAATTGTTGCCTAGCTCTATTGGCTGTAGGCCAGGCATAGCCAAAAATATCACAGGAATGTAGTTATGCATGTTGCCAAATAGCTTGATTTCAAAGCATCACCAGCTCAGCGTTATAAAATACAAGGAATGGTTTCGTTAAGAATGGGAATGGGAGAATTGGAATGGGGAAATTACCTTGTTAACAGAAGTTCCTCCTTTGACTGATGAGGTCAATCGTATCCATCTCTGACCTAGTTACCTGCAAAGGAATGCCAGTTCTCCCTGAGCCCATTCCTACCTCCCCCATCGCCTCTAGACATACAGAATCCATTCCGTACATGCCTACGAGGGTAAGTATAGAATCTGACCCAGGAAGAGAAGATTTACTCTTCAAAATAATTCTAATTTGTGAATACCTAGTTACATTAGAATAAGCCTGGATATTACATTTTGGAATGGATTACAAACATGCTAAACTAGGATAAAAGGAATATAATTTTATTTTGGGCAAAATGTATCAGATATTCTGGACTCTTACTTCTGATATACATTACTATTTTTATTCTCTATCACAATTTGGTCATCAGAAATTTGATTATCTTACCACCCTATAATATGGCACCATATTGATTCAATATATTAGTACGATCATGCTTATTGAACTTGATGAACCAGAGCTGCCCTATTACCTGCCTGATAGAGCAGATAAGATAAAACCTATAAAAGTGTACAAGAGCTACCATCACTAGTGAAGTTTCTGCAGGTCCTGATATGTCCCAACATTGGAGAATTAAAGATAATTTGTCGGTCTTTAAGGTCCCACCACTGAAAAAGTGGCTCAATGCTTGATGCTGGGTCTCCCTTCTTCCCTCCCTCCTTCCATCCCTCCTTTACTCCCCTCTTTCCTTCCTTCCTTCCTTCCTTCCTGCCTGCCTGCCTGCCTGCCTTTTGAAGGCAGAACATATCACATTTTGGGGTGCTGCTCTGAACAATTTACCTAGTAACTTAAAAGTCTACCAACTTTTTAAAAAGCACAGGCAGGGAAGAAGTTCTGCCATCTGGTCTTCCAGCACATGCAGTGGGACAAACCGTATGGCACATGGGACCTATTACAAGCTCTAAGAAGGCATAGATAATGTCCCTTAGGCATCTGGCCCCAATGTGATGTTTTGGGGTGAAAATATAACACTTTTTTTAAAAATGGCTTTTGGTTGCTACTGGGCACCAGTAGAGATCGAATGCCTAACTGTGGGACATGGTGTAACTGTGTGATGTAACTCACGGAGTCATAAAGCTTAACTTCCTCAGCAGCACCAGGTCAAATGGAAGTGACATATGAGAATGAGTATACGTGAGACCAAAACCCAGGCTCAGCTGCCTGCCGCAACAAAAGCCAAGCTTATGAGAAACGTGCTGGAGAGAAGGACAGCAGTTTATTCAAGTGCTGGCCGCCTGAGAAGATGGAGGACTCTCGTCGCAAAGCCCATCTTAACATCTCAGTGCAGGCAGACGTTTTTGTAAGGAGGGAGAGGGAAAACAGAAGAGGTTAAGGGGTGGGGTTTGAAAAGTTCTCTATGTGCAGACCAGCACACTCCGTTCTCGTAAGGATCTCGAAACTGGTCAAGCAATGGTCTGGTGTTGCTGTTGAAGGTCAGCAAATCTCTTTTAGCTGGATGCCCAAAGGTTGGAGTCTGCTTCTTTTGAAGTTAGTTCTTAGAATTCCTTTACAAATATGCTGTTCATCTGCAAGCTGCAAATTCATCAGAGTTAGCATTCACGGAAACAATGACAAAGAATGGTGGGTCGGGCCACATAAGCAGGTCTTGAGGCTGATACAGTTGCTGGGGCAGAAGACTCCTCCACTCAGTGTCTCCACTAAGGCTGCACTGCACTTCTGCTAACCAGCCCATATCCATAGCCCTGCCCTATGCCCAGCGGTCAGAGGAAGAAAACCATTGAGCCTCCTTAACAGAGCATTCTGCGTGGTGTGCTGAGAACAGCCCCCAGTAGATTTCTGCAGTCTCATAGCTCCCCTCAGGCTAGTCTCTGTAGACAAGTAGAGAAGGAAATTTCTCCCAGGGGCAGAAATTGAGCAGTTCATACAAAGTCTCATTATTCTGGAAAGGGGGTAAGGCCAGAGGTGTAGACCTTAAATATGGGAAGTTGCTCAGGGACTTGGAAGGAATAAGATTGGAGACCTGGTGATAAGGAGGTCTAGAACAAAGGTATAGGCCCAGGGTATAAGAATATTTATGTCCTAAGGAATGCTCACCAAAGGGCACCGACCTCTGAGAAGTTTTGTGGCAACTAAGTAGACAAGATGAGTCAGCCTATGAGGGCCACTTAGCCCTTCTCCTTGTTACCTTAAGTTTTTCCAGTGGCCCAGGAGCAAGATGGCCATAGTGCTGTGGATGAAGATAAAGGGTGTGTCCAACAGCACTGGCTTTTCTTCATAAGGCTGATCCATCAACCTTACTGTCTTCTCATCTTGTCAGGAGGTGACAGTACCAAGTGTCAGATACCGTGCCACTGAAAGGAAGATCGGATGGACACCCAGGGGAAGGTAATTACATCAGACCCTTCCACTGTGACAGAAACAGTGATTTGCCTAATTGGAATAGCACTTTGGGTATGAAATGCTTCTGTCTTCACTGTCATCGATTGAGTGTATTATTTATTGCCATAGTGCCCTATATACCCTCGCTTCTGACTAAAGACCCCATTTTATAGGAACAGAAGTATGGCGAGAGTGTCTTCCCATGGGATTCTGTGTTCTTTCTTTTTACCCCATTATTCAGATACCACTGACCTTTAAAAATGGTGGAACGGACTACTGAATACACATATGAGACATCCATCAGGAGACATCATGTGAGCATGGAGTACATACTATAGAAGGCAGTATGTGCCTTGAAGTCGTGACCAAAATTGGAACTATTTTCCCAATGACTAAAATATTTGAGCACTGGACTCCTGTGAGTGGAATTGGCTCCTTTTGTTATTATACCTAATGCCCAGCACATAAAATTGTGCTTCCTATTTCTCCAACTTTGTGATTTATTTATTTAAAGGCTTTGGTTCACAGGTGAGACATGCTGAAATCCAGATCATTCTCAGGGACCTCTCTTAGTACCGCCAAACCAATGGCAAAGACTAATTGAAGATTCAACAAGTCAGTATAGACAGGACCCAAGAGATTCAAGTGTACCAAGATTTGAGTTGCCAGGTAAATAGTAGAGGTATTTTCTGAATAGAAAAACAGGAAGTGAATTGTAAATAACTATAATTATATAAATACAAATATTATCTATGACTCTGTGACTACTTGTAAAAATAAGGATTGTAGTGACTACCTATGATTTCTTTCCTCTTCTGTAAAAGTAGATACTCCAAGTTCTTTCTTTCACTTTTTCCTTTTCTCTTTTTATTTCACACATGGTGTGTTGGCAGTGGTTAACTTCTTAATTTAGTCTTTAGGCCGCAGAAGGTGAGATTGTGAATGTAAACCAGAAACATGACATCATGAAAAAGATTTGACTGGTCATTTCTGGCTTTAAAGATAGAAGAGAGGCATGAGCCAAATGATGCCTGCAGCCTCTAGAAACTAAAAAGGGCAGAGAAAGGAGTTCTTCCCTAGAGCTTCCAGAAGGAACACAGTTCTTCTTGATTTTAGCTCAGTGAGCGCCATTCTGGACTTCTGACCTGAAGAACTGTAAGATAATACATTTGTGTTGTTTTCAGCCACACACACACACACACACACACACACAGAATGCGATCCAATGAGGTGCTAACTGACAAGACTTTACATCAGTCACCTTTTGTGGAGAAGATGGAGCTACTTTTCCTGTATCTCATGACTAAACCCATTAGGACTGGTGGCAGCATTTGATATTGTTATAGTGGTTTGGAAGTTTCAACATGGAACGGCATGTGTAGACCGTGAGTTACCAGGATGTGTTCCTAAGGCACATGTGGCAGTTCGGCCCTCAAAGCCCATTCCAAACTCTTCTGTGCCTTTCCAGAGGTCCAGGGATGGAGCAGTGTTTCATTCACTCAATTCCATCTGGGGTTCTGGGTATAAATTAATTTCTGAGAAGGAGTTACTTTCACAGGAAAGTTGCCAGCAGAAGGGTGGCGATGCTTGCCTCACTACCAATATGACCACTTCAGCTGACATGCAGGAGTGAGACGTTGGCTCTATGCAGCGTGGTCTTCTGTCTAGGCCTTCCCTGTCTGCAAAGAATGTTTCCTGGTACCTGGAGTGCCCCTAAGGCCGGGTGTTCCTGAAGTCACTGGTTCCAGCGGTGGCTTCACAGTTCCCCACCTTTGTCTTTACAGGGGAAGCAGAGCTGTTTAGAAAGACTTTCCAGAGTTATTCCCAGAGTCACAAACCCCACTCACACTCAAGGGGAGAGAATTATGCGGGACATACGTCACCGGGGAGAGGTCGTCTTAGGGTGTATCTACTATATCACCTAAGAGTATATTAAACACCTGTATGAATTCTTCCATTTCTTAAGCATATAAAAATTACAAAAATATAAAGAACATTTAGGTCACATGAATGAATACACAGGAGAAAATAAAATCACTCCTAATTATTACCCTTTCTATCATGAGGAGATGATCACTTAGGACACTCAAAGATATGTTGGCCCCAGTTCTTTGGACCAATGCAGCTTCCTTCAGTCATGAGTTACTGCTCAGTGTGACTGATGATGCTTCAGAATCGTGAGCTGAGATCAACCACATTCTTAGAGGACACAGAAAGGAGGCTTCCGTCTTCCCTGGCAAGGGAGGAGCTTCTAGACCTCTTCTCCACCTAACAGTGGAGGCTATTGACCAACTGGCCAGTAGAGCCCCGTGTGCTCTATGATGTGACATTTTTAAATTTCTGATTGTCACACTGTTCAGAGTGGGAAAAGTGCCCCTGGCATCAAGCAGGTAAAGCCTAGGGACTGCACGAAACCTCCGACAACACACAGTCCCTCGTCACACAGAAATGTCCAGTGTTGAATATCGGCAGTGCTGAGGCCAAGGACCCCTCGTCTTACTTCCTACACAAGAGTGTGAAGCTAAAGACACTGTGGGTTATCTTGGTCACTTACAAAGGTGTTCCTTTCTCTCTCAATCACACTGCATGGCTCAACCCAATGAAAACAAAGAGTGAAAAGTCACCTGGTTTCAAAGCATCTATAGAATTCAACACTTTTTTAAAAATCACACAACAATCTTATGTAGACATTTACATGTAGTAATAGATCAGGCAGAAATTATATTCCTCCCAGAATAAAGCACTAGAGAGTGGGAGAAGATTTATTGAGATTTAAGGAATAAAAAAGGAAAATTATGTTATCAAGTGACAGATTGGAATTAAAGATTAGAAAATGCACACTAGTGCAGCCTCCTTCCCACAGGAATAGCAGGCTGGCTGACCCCCTGGAATGTGTGGGGCCCAGCACCTGGGCAGAGGTTTACCTAAGTTCTCCTCTTAGGAGCCTGTGATCCTTTGAAAGTAATGTAAGGAAGTTGTCAAGCTGCCGTGGCTAAAGTGGCTCAGTGCATTGAGTACCTGCCTGTGAACCAAGAGGTCGCTGGTTCGATTCCCAGTCAGGGCACATGTCTGGGTTTCCGGCCAGGTTCCCAGTTGGGGGCGAGTAAGACTCAATCACATTGATGTTTCTCTCCCTCTCTTTCTCCCTCCCTCCCTTCCCCTCTCTTGAAAAGTAAATAAATAAAATCTGAAAAAAAGAAAGTTGTCAAGCCAAGGGGACAATTTCAACAGGCACCTCAGAAGTGAGGCTGGAAACTGCTTATTGATTGTGAAATCAAGGAATAGCTATGTGATGAGGAATTCAGAGGCTCAGTACTCTAAAAATTGCTAAGACTCCTGATTCAACATGCTGATTCAACATGCTCATTCCACAAACTGAGAACCTGGGGTCACAGCACAGCCAGGGGGAAGGCCAGATTTGGGATGGACAGTCCTGTGTCTCCCTGTGCCTTCTCTCAGGCTGACTCAGGGTGTGCAAAGACAGGCTCAGAAAGAAAGCAGCCCTTCCTCGTTCCTCCCATGCGCTGCTCAGAAGTAGACCCTTGTAAAAGCAGCCTCACATGGAGTCACCATCCCTAGCTCTTTACCAAAGCTGTCTGCTCCCCAGGACAGAGCTGAGTGACAGGCAGGCAAGGCGATCCAGTCAACTGCTTCATAGATGGGTACACAGCTGATAAGGGGTCACTGTGTTATCTCCCCAGGACAAGTTCATTATTACAGATTTAACAGTGTCTTCGCTTAGACACAAGACTAATGGTGGACCCTCAAGCATGTATATTATAGTACATTATATTATATATAATATATATGTGTTGAGAAAGGTATAGAAAAATAAATGACAAATACCATAGTATGTGTGCATATAATATGTATTTCATTCATATGCTACTTGCTGTAGAGATATATAAAGAGTATATACTTTCTATATAGAACATGAAGGATAATATTCTATAAATATGTATATATTTTATTGAAATATTTTTATTTTCCTAGCTCTATGACCTTTGTAAATACAATTTTATAACCATTTTCTCACTCAACAATGAATTCTAAACATACATAGGAATGAATCTGTGCCAACAAGTTCATAGTTTTATCTTATGGGTTGCAAAACTTTCCACTTTAATTGATTCAACCTAATCCCTGTAACTGCACATTTTAGTCAGGGTTTCTCAACCTCGTGCTATTGGCATTTTGGGCCGGATCGTTCTCTGGGCTGGGGGCTGGGGGGTGGGGGGGCGTCCTGTGCACTGTAGAAGGCTGAGCAGCATTCCTGGACTCTGTCCACTAGATGCCAGCAGCAGCAACCCCTGCCAGTTGGGACAATTAAAATGCTCCACACTGGCTAAATCAAATGCCCCTGAGGCCAGAACCACCCTAGGTTGAGAACCAGTAATGTAATTTGTTTCCCTTTTTTTGTTTGTTGTTGTTGTTTGATTATCAATAAACATAGCTGCCCAAACTTCCTTAGAGTTTCTTTCCCACCTCTATCCAAGTATATCCAGAGTGGAAATTCCTAGATGTTCAATTACTGTTGCAGAGAGCAGGCATCCATTTGAGAACTTTAAAATAATTTTGCCAATTTCTGTCAAAGTATCATTTATTAAAAATTAAAGCGCACCTCTCATACAAATATAGAGTGAGCCTCTGGCCACAGTCTCTTTGTGTCGTTGAGCAAGACAACCAGGAGGACAGCAGTGGAGAGACAGGGCCCAGAAGTGCTGTAAAAACACTGGACGGAGGCTGTTCAGTCATGTCACCACGAAGCTCTGGCCTTGGGCAGTAAGCCCTTCCAAGGCTACAGGACCTTGGTCATTTCCACTGACACCAGACAGGGGCCACTTGCACTGCTCTCAGTTTTCTGTGTGTTCACATGACCTCCCACAGCTTGTGACCCACCCTAATCAATAGGAAAAATCTGTCAAGCCAGAGGGACTTACTCCTACTGAAGCAGATAGGCCTTAGGTGACTGTTAACAAAACCCAGAGTATCCTTGAAAAGACAGTCTTTTTTTGTCTACGTCTGTTTTAATTTTCTTTCTCTTAACATTATCTTCCTCAACTTTTATAAAATTGACTCTGTTTAGTCGACACAGCTGCCATCACCATGACCAGCTGGGGGATTCTCCTCTTTTACTGTATCCGATCAGACAGGTATTTTATTACTTTGTTTTAACTTACTCCACTGCCTCTAAGGTCAGATATGTTCTCACATATTTATGGGCCATCCCTGCTCTAACTTAGTTTGCCTATTTATGTCCTTTGTCCATTTTCCTTTTAGGGAATTCAACTTGTTCTCATCCATTTGTAATTTACTTATCCATTTAGAATAACAAGCATTTGTCTTTTATAAATATTAAGTATATTCTCTTAAAGATTCCTTTACGTTTTCACTTAGTTTTTCTTTATAATAAAAATTTATATTTAATCAGGCCCATCAGTATTTTTCTTTATGGTTTCACTTCTGCAAATATGTTGGAAAGTTGTTTCTTAAACCCAGGGTTAAATATTTATCTATGCTTTTTTCTAACATATTTAGAGGTTATTATTTCATACTTAAATTTGTACTCTATTCAAAGTTCATTTAAAAATAAGAGGAGAGTTGAAATTATAATTTTTTTTTTCCAAAGAGTTAGCCAGTTTTCTTGGCTCTGTTGAATAATTCATCTTTGTGAGTTCCGTGGCTCAGATGTTACGTCCCTATAAGGGAGAACATGTTTCCGGGCTGTCTGTTCTATTCTCCTCATCTGCCTATTGTCTTGGTCCCAGGTCATAAAATGTAAATCACTGTTGATATGTCATGCACTTTATCTGGCAGAGTAAGTCTCATTTTAAAGGTCACAGCTTTTATTTGCAAATGGAAGAGTATCTATTTATGTAGAATTTACACAAGTGAAAAGGTGCTCTGTTTTGGTTTTTTTTAGGACAGTGATTTTTCATTCTTTTATCAGGCCAGGTATTTCCTATTAAAAAGATATTTTCCTTTCTTAGCATTTTGAAGGCATGAAATTTCTCTTTGTGTAGCTAAGCCACTTGTCTTAAATATTCTTACCAGGTTTCCTCTTCCTGTGCCCAGAGTGTCTAGGAATGTTTAGGCCCAAGGTCCTAGGGGAATGTCCTAGGGGAATGTCCACAGTTGGCCGAAAGCACCTGGGCACACCTGTGGGTGCGCACTATCATAGGCTCATGACACAGCAGGACCAGATTGCAGACCATGGAGAGGCACGGATCTTTACCGATTTGTTTTTATTAACTTCTGAACCAGCGTTCTCAAACTGGGCTCCTCAAGTCCTGACAGACCTATCAGAGTGATGGGAGAAAAGTGCTGTTTGGAGCAGAACTGTTGGAAAACAACAGGTTGAACCATGTTGAGAAGTTTCTGCAGCAGAACTTCTCAAAGGCTTTAACCTGCTCATGTCCTGGGACTCTCCAAGAGTGTGATGGTTACTAGACCTTGGCACCCTCCTCCAGGAGACGACAGCTAAACCAGTGGACACCAGCCTCCTAAACTCTGCAGCCAGGAAAGGCTGTTTTGCTGATACTATTATTTCTCAAGCAAAACTGTGAAAAAGACAAGATGTCTCCTGTATTGAAAATGAAGACAGCTGTAATTAAAGATAATCATTGAAAACTAGAACATGATCCACTCTACCCTGGATGGCACTTTCTGTTTTTCCAACTGAATTCTATGCGTTTTTCTCAGCATCCCTCATCACTCTCGGATGAGGGATGGAAGATTGGAAATGTTAACTCTTTTCACTAAAAACGTTGATGCCCGGAGCTGTGGGATGGCACAGCCCGCTCAGGAATCTGCATCTGTTGCCTGCACAACAGATGTCGTTAGCTTTCCTTTGCTGTGTAAAAGTTTCTAAGAACTTAGCGGTTAAAGTCAACAGCTATGTATTATGTCACAGACCTCGAGTTCAGAAGTGAGGCAGGGTTCTCAGCTCAGGGTCTTACACAGTGAGGCTCAAGAAAAAAATCTTCTTCCAACTTATGAAAGCTGTTGGTGGAATTATTTTTTTCATGGTTGTAAGAGTGAGGGCCTGAGGTGCTAGAGATTGTCCACATTTCTTACCTTATGTTCCCCCTATATTCAAAGCCAAGAGCAGAGAATCTTCCTCATGCTGAACTTTCCTCACGCTTCAAATTTCTATCTTTAGGAAGTTTCCCATCCCTTTATAGTCTCACCGGATTAGACCAGGCTCACCCAGAATCTATCCTGAAGTCAACTTATTTTGACTCAAGACTCAATCTCAGCACTACTTAGATTAGTGTGATTAGGTAACTGGAGGATGATTTGGGTACACAGTGGGGTCGGGGGAGTGGTGGGAATCTGGGGGCTAGTTTAGAACTCTGCCTCCCACAGTCACTCCTGTTCAGTTGCACTGACTTTAGAAATTTTTGTGCTACTGAGGTGACCCATGTGTGATTGTGGAAATAAAAAATAAGTCAGAAGAAATTTGATCTTAGTTAGTGAGTAAAATACATGAGAGCCACAAAGACACTCCAAAGCTGCTGATGCTGACAGCCCGGTGAAGTTCTTTCCACATCTGGCGAAACTGCTTTCCTCGCTGCTGCCGGTGATGGAGAGAACATGCAAGCTGGTTCCATGGTTGACTTTTAACGAATACTTTAAAAAGAGTCTCTCTTAAACGTCATTGTTATAATGCTCATATTTGGAGTAATTCAATAGTTAACTATCATGGCACTGATGTTGTTTACAAGATGTTGATATAAATATGTTGTTTGCCCTTAATGATAAACTGGGAAAAAAAAACCAAACAAACTACCAATGCCCTGTTCCCAAATTGAGACTTTTTAACGTGACTGCCACAACATTGTACTCCAAGCCATAGCTTCCCCAGCTACATCTGACCTTACTTTCTGAGTCCCTGATTGTAAGTCTATAAAGGTTTTAGTGAAATCTTCCAGGTGAAAAAATTTAGCCAAGCCAGACTCCCTGGTGATGGGTTTGTTGCAGCTCCCCATTTTCAGCCAGTGCTGGGGGGAAAGAGGAGCCCTGGGCAGATGCTAAAGGACCATCCTGCTCCACATCCGCACCAAACTCCTCTGCACAGGAACCACCCACTTTCCCTTTGACTGGAGGAAGCTGCCACGTCCTATGTCAACATCCCACAAATTGGATTCTTCTGGGGCTAAACAGGCAAGCCCCACTGCATGGTTCCCTCTGCATCAGGGCAGCCATCAATGCACTGGTCCCCAGCTATTCCCTCAGCTCTGATGTCATAGATTGAACACCCCAAGACTGGGGGCTGGGCTCATTTCTTAAGCAGGCCAGGCTAATATCATTAAGCTGCCTGATTTTAATTTTCAAGCACTTCCCAACTGTCTACTTAGGCAGATTGAAAGCCAAACTCATTCATTCTTTCCACCATTTCTAGTGCTTGGAGCAGTTTAATGATTGTCTTGTGAAGAGGAGAAAGGGACGCAGATCAGGAACTGGAGAGTGATGAGAGAGAAGAACTGCAAGTTGGAAGAGGAACACCAGCTCATAAACGTGTAATTGAAAACATCATACTAGTACAATTACTGTGGTGGGGCTTGGTTAACAGGGACTCTAAATTTATTGTACGGCTGAGAGTCCACTGTGAGAAATAAAACTTTAGAATATCTGGGAGGAATTCCAGTATTTCTCAACAACTTTATCTGAGAGTTCGGTGTGTGGGAAATAGAATTTGGGGGCAATTTAAAGGGTCCCCTCGCCCTTCAGTAAATGTGCCAGGTCTGTGACAGACTGTGGAGATCCGAGGTCAGTCGCTGACCAGAACCTGTAGAAGCCCTCCTGTATTCTCTGAGAGAAAGCAGACCTGTTGCTGGTCTACCTCAAATCCAGTGTCTTGTCCTTTAGACAGACTTCAGATTTCATGGAACAGGGTAGGGGCTGTGAGGTCAGTTATTTTGGACACTTCCTTGTTTGTTTTAACCTTCCACATGCCCACGAAAATGTCCTGTGAGCATCACAAACATTTCTTTCCCACATCTACCTGAGCGTTTCAGAAACCTTGCCCTTCGGTCAGTAGGTCCGCTCTCCTCAGACCTCACTTCGGAGGTGGCTGTGGGTTTCCCATGTCCTCAGAGCTCAAATCCAATGGCAGAATGTCCTATTGACTTCCCCTCCTCTGGCCCCTCTTTCTGGCCAGGACACTTCTTCCCTGACCCCTGGGAGAAGATCCACCCCCGGCATGTCTGCTTTTCCTCTTTCCCCTACTCATACCTAGTGTGGTCACAGGTACCCAAGGAAGGAGTTCAAAACCTAAATAACATCATGCTATGCCCCTGCACAAAGCCCTCCAACAGCTTCCCAATTTGCTTAAAATAAAATTCAAATAGTACAATGGCCTATAGACCTTCATTTGCAGGTGCTGCCTCTTCCTACTACAGGCCATCAAGAGCACTCCTCTCCTTTCTGTTCATGGAATGTGCCATGTTCCTCCCACCTGAAGGTCTGCTCAGGTCCTGGTCCCCCAACCTGGAGCACACCCTCTTCAGATCCTCTTGTGATACATGGGTTTCTGTTCAAATGCACCCTCTCCTTGACAACGCATGTGGAGTAAGGGGGAGGGGGCAGGAGTGCCCAAGGCAAAAAGGGCATCTGAGTGGTCCCTCAAATGTTTGGAAAATTAATGAATGAATGAGTAACTTCCCTGATATCTCAGGAGGTTTAACCATTTAAGCCAAGAACTAAGATAGGTTCTCCCTTAGAGGTTCAGTTCATTTCAATACCCAGGCAGCTTGGGAGCTTCTAGAGCTGTGTTGCCCAATAAGATAGCCACTAGCCACATGTGGCTATTGAAGTATAAATTCAAATGATCATAAAATACAATAAAATATCCAGTTCCTCAGCCACACTATGCACATTTCAAGGGCCCCATAGTCACATGTGGCTAGTGGCTGCCTGTTGTGGACTAAGTATTTGTGTTTCCCCAAAATTCACATTGAAGCCCTACCCACCAAAGTGATGGTATTTGGAGATGGGATTTTGGGAGGCGATTAGGGCTAGATGAGGTCACGAGGGTGGGGCCTCCATGATGGGATTAGCGCCATGTAAGAAGAGACACCGAGGCACCTTCTCTGTGAGCCTGTGAAGACAGAGAAGGCGGCAGCCATCTGTAAACCAGGAAGTGGACCCTCATCACTTCCCAACCTGCAGAACTGTGAGAAGAAAATGCCTGTTGTTGAAGCCCCCGGTCTGTAGCATTTTGTCAAGGCAGAATCAGCTGTAACAGTGCCTGCTGCACAGTGTAGCTGTGGAACGTTTGTGTCGCTGCCAACAGTTCAGTTGCACAGGCCTCTTATGAAATGTGGTGTGAAACACACAGTCATCCTCTCCTAAGGAGTTCAGAGTCTGCGGGGGAAGCACAGGTGGGTAAACAGCATTTAATTCGTCCTGGTGTGTCTGTGCACACGTGCTGAGGACTAAGCACAGAGGCCGTGGTGGGCCCCACAGTTGCTGACTTTGAGCCCAGTTTTCAAGGGTAAGCAGGGGCCTTCAGGTAAAGCGAAGTGTGGGGGACTGAGCGTTGACCCCATGTATCCTGAAAATAAATATAAATGTAAAAGGACCTCAGCAGGAGATGTAAAGCTCCAAAGCGTATTTGCTTGCTTATTCCCCTCTCTTCACTTCCTTATACCTTTTGTTTAAAAGAAAAGAGTGTGTCACTCCTGTTCCTTGGCAAGAGAAACATATATGGCAGTATCTCATAGTAAAAAATGTTGGGGATAGTGGACCAAGGTACTCTGTGTGGAAGCACCTTGACTAATGTTTGTGAAATAGAAGAGATAGCATAAGATTGTGGGAGGTGCCACATTGTCATGTGAATAAAAGTCTCAAGGTAAGACCATGAGGGCGGCTGGCACTCACACATTCCGCAAAATAAGTGCCCTTGTGATGAGCAGTGATCACAGCTATATAATAGGTTCCAGTCACAAATGTGGGTCCTCTGTACTCATACAATGTTATTGGCTTAACTTCCCCAATGGAAGAAGCGCATTCAAACTTTTCTCTGCTCGCTTGATGTCAGTGATCTTCTTGCCAAGGTAAGTGGTTGTTTGCCTGCCTAATATCCACGAGTTTCAATGATCCAAACTATCCATATGCTTTCCTGCTATGACTTTGCTTCCTGGCATCTATATTTATGGGCAAAGTTTATGCCACCATTTCATACCCTGGTCTTCCTTTCTCCTCAGCACCCAGCAAGATCCTTTTCAGGAGCAGGCATTTAACAAGTTGATGCATGCCCTGTATAATGGTAAATGAATGACCTCCTTCCTGGTTGAGTACTCAATGCTCAGCTGGGCTTTGGCCTTGCTCTGGTTCTCCTGAACCCCATTCCCAGGATTGTGGGTAGCAAGAAAATAAGACAGAGGGGGTCAGATTCCCCAAGAAGCTCCAGAGGGAAACTTATGTACTTTGACATGGATTTCTAGGGATCTGTGTGACGCGTGAATATATCTTTGGGTTCATAGATGCAAGGAGAAAGGAAGGAGGTGCAGCAACAGACTCTGAAACTGTTTACCCAGAGAGCAAGCTCTGCATCCAACTCCTAAGGTCTGTGCGGCTCACAGGAGAAATGGTGGCAGTTGCGGTGCATTCACACAGATAAGAAGGCTCTTCCTCGCCTTGTCTGCACCGGCCATTTTTCACCGCTTTTGGAGGCTGCAATTGCTGCCTCTATAGGCTGTGCTGGAGATGATACAGCCAGCTAAGCTTCATGTTGAATAAATGTTGGCAACCGCATCAACTTTAAATTGATATTAATGTCATGGTTGCTCTTTATAGCTTTCCTGAAGGTTTTAGCAACAATGGACGAAGGCAAGCATCATGGTACCTGAACAAAATCAAGCTTGCATTTTTCTGATGTGTATTTAATTTGGTTTTGGCACAGAGTCTCTATTTTTCTTGGGTTTTACATCATTTATGAGGTTGCATGGATACACTCTAACAAAACATCATCTATAATCAACTGAGGCTCACAGAAGAAAGAAATGCGTGCCAATTCCAACTAATCTGAGCCTTTATGGGAATAGCTCTTTGCTATGAATGATTGGCCAAACATCTGTGTCAACACTTTGGGAGCTGGAGATAGAGGGGTTGTTCGTCACCACATTCACAGTATTTCTAGCTTCATAGCGGGGAGAATGCTCGTTACAAATAAAAGTCTTAACTAAGCTCCTCTGCGTGAAATCTACTCTCCTAAATCATTGTAATAATTAAATTGGATTTTGAATAGGGTATGTATATGTGTGTTGTGGGTTTGTTGGGCAAAAACAGTTTCCTCTCTTTCACACTGAACTTTCTAATAAAGTGACCTCCAGTCATTCTTGTGGGGTCGTTTTAGGAAGAAAGCCATATTCTTTTCCTCATTATACAGAGGCATCTGGTCTCATCCATCCCTCTAATCCAGACATCACTCAGCAATTTCTGGATTGAAAAGAGGCTTACAAGCTCTTCAAGGATGGCTTGTGTGATTAAGGATGACGAGGAAGCTCAATAATTGAATCCATTGTACAACATTTTGCACAAGAGTCAACATCTGGCCTCAATTGTTCCACGCATCCGTGGCAGTTCTTGGAGCTGGTTGTGGGGAGTGTATTTCTCCTCGTGATTACCAACACTCAGCTGCCTGACAACTCTGCCTCCTAGTTTACTGCTTAGGGGGTGGCGGGGGCTGTGCCTCAGGGCGGGAAGCTCTTCTTTTCTGCGCTAAAGCACCATCTCTTGCTGCAGATCGCTCTCTGCTGGTCATCCATTCTGCTCGTTTGTGACATCTGCCTGAAGAGTGGACATCACATGAAAATAGGCTAGAATAAGATCTGCACACACAAGCAGCCTGAAAATGTTCTTAGATTTAAAAACAGACACAGATGTTGCCACTGAACAGAACTGGGACACTGTTGAAGCCTGGGGCGCATGGAGAATCCCTTGCAAACGGAACATTTCTATTCCATTCGAGTCAACTGAAAGTACCATTGATGTCGGGTCAGCAGCTGCCTCTGTTTTATCAGCTGCATCCTCCGTGGGCGTGGGCACGCAGACTTCCCCAAGCCCTCGGAGGAGGCCAACGCGAAACCTCTGAGTCATTGGATCAGCTATCTTTAAACCTAGACACAAAATCCTTGAGTTTAATAAAATGAAGTTTTAAATAAGATGGTTTTTCTACTTAAATGCCTGTCCCTATTGCATCTGGCTCCTTCTTAAGCCCCTGGACTGTGGTTCAGAGAGCAGGCAATGGAAGGAGAGCTCTTTGAGATAGTTCGGTCTCAGATCCAGTGGGTCCTTTGAATTAATTACACTGATTGGATGGAATCCAGCTACAGATTTGATCCCGCTCTGGACAAGCAGTTTTACCTTTTTGTTTTGTCAATTCAGCCCTATTGCTTTGTAAAAGTTTACCTGTGGGGCAAGTTCTCATGCAGCAAAACCAGGGACAAGAGCCTAAAGACATATATCTAGGTAAAGTCTTTCCAAGCTGCTGTCTCTTGCTCAGGAGAGAGCGCTTGCCATGACTGAAGTCATCATATGTCCCAGTGGATTTGCTCCTGCCACCTCAACCTCATACAGCTTTTGGCCTGGCCCTCCACATTTTCTGCACCTGTGCTCATTAAAAAGCCTCCGATTGTTCTGATTTTGGCCCACTGAACCAGGAAATCATTTATTACCTTTACCGAGAACCCTAAAACAGAAAAGATGATTGGTATTTATTTTATTTCAAAGTCGGTGCATCTAAAGGCCAGGAAACACAGGCTGCCACAGTGAGTAAGCCCGACCTCTCTTCTGAACAGCTGTCTCCAGAATCATGAGTGCTCCCACCCAACATTCCTTCCTTGGAACTTGAATGCTAAACAGAATTTCCGTTCAATGCATCTTCCTGGAAGCCCACCTATGTATCAGCACCCAATTTGCAAGGGGACAAAAATGTAACTGGAGAAGGTGCTCAGATGCTCAAATAGGTTTCACTAAGATGGAGGTACATAATGTTTTTTCACAGTAATTTTATCATACATTTCCCCAGGCTGCGGGATTCCTCTTCTTAGCTGTATTTGTGACTTCACTGTAGGGTAGCTGGGGGGAGGCCAACCTGCCTCGATGATGTGTTGCAAAGAGTGGGGTGACTGTTGAGATCAAGCCTCTCATTAGCCTAAGCACCCACTTCCTCCTTTCTTGAGTTCTCAGAAGATTACAGCCTCAAGCCCTTACATCCACTGTCCATGTAGAATACTACTATTTCCAAATGCCTTGTTTTGAAATTGCGCTCCCATGTAAAATGTGCACCCACATTTTGTGCACATTATATACAGGATGATTATATCTGTGGTATGTAATCATTATACCCATGTATAATGTGCATTTTTATTTGTCCCTCAAGAATTTGGGCAAAAAAGTGCACATTATACATGGCAAAATGGGGTAGCACGTGTTGTTAACAGATTGGTGGGCACAAGAAAACACAGCATTCTTTCTTGTCAAACATGTGGGTTAGCCACAACCTGTAGAGTCCAAATGCTCACTTTTGAATGAGCTGATATGACCCCATACTATTTAGATTCAAAGGGAAATTTTCCTCACAGCTTATTTTGTTGTGATGGAAACATACAGTAAAAGCTTATTCATTTGAGTGTAAAATGAGAAATAACTTACTTTGGGAGACTGTAAACTAATTAAAACCCTGGAACTTTGGAGCAAGCCCATGGTGGGACAGCTGTAGAAAGTGATACAGTGCTAACCCAAGGTCATTAAGTAAGGCTTGATAATGAAGATCTATCTCCTTGTATTATAACTGGAATATTGCAATGGTTTAACACCTCCTGAAGAAAAATTCATTTTGGCTATATTCATACTTAGATGGCCTTGGAATGCATCTTTGACCAAGAGATGGCAGGAGTTGCTCTTCGGAGCAGTTGTCCTGGGTTCTGCTTTTCACTCTGGGAATTTTTTAATGAGACTTACCATTCAAGTCCTCAGAAAGGTGCGCAGCTCAGTTTGACACCTTCCCTTTGCAACAAGTTGCTTCTGAGTAAGTCTACACCAGGATGCCACCTCTCGATGCGCTACCTGTAGGGAAACTGAAATGAAGTGCAGGGGAAGGGGGAAGACTAGATCACGCATCTAGCCAAAGTCACTGTGATGTTTCTATATCTCACCCAACAACATAATGGATGCAAAATTAGCACAAAAATAAAGGGGGAAGTTGAATTCTTTGGGAGAATACACAGCCCTCATATTATTTACTGGACGTATGCAATTGTGTGGAAGAGTCCAATTTTACAGGAGTTGTGCTCCAGCTTTTGGACTAAATTTTGGATGTTCTACACAAGTTGATTTGAGTCATTCATAAATTATCATAGTTTATTCCATCTCCTAAAATTTCCACATTTTATTGAATCAACTATATGTATTATTAGAGTAATTAATAACCAAGTTATGGAATTTATATGCTCTATCATTTTAGTTTGAATATTCAGTTTAGTTTTGATATAAAGATGTACATACAAATATAAAAGCTTGAAGTTTGTTGTCTAAAAGTTTCAATTGTATATTTTTCTTGGGATAGTGTTCTTAAATTTTAGTTCAAAAGTACTGGAAAAATATGCTTTTGATAATATTGGGTTGGCTGAAAGTTCATTTGTTTTTTTCTGTAAGATGGCTCAAATAGCACTTAGTTGTCTTGAACTTCATTTGGGACGGTTTTGTTAGATTGTATTGTGACAGCTGTCACATCAGTGCACATTTTAAAAATTCTTATAAAAATTGGTGAATTACTTCAAGAAAGGTAAAAAAAATGCAACTGAAACACAAAACAAGATTTGTGCAGTGTATGGAGAAGGTGCTGAGACTGTTTGAATGTATGAAAAGTGAATTGTGAAATTTCATGCTGGAGATTTCTCTCTGGATGCTGCTCCATGATTGGGTAGACTAGTTGAAGTTTATAGCTATCAAATAGAGACATTAATTGCGCATAATCAACATTATGCCATGTGGGAGACAACCAGCATACTCAAAATATCCAAATCAATAAAGTTATTGGTGAAAATGTGTCTTTTATGTATGGAAAAAACTAAACAGACTTTGTGGGCAATCCAATGCTTCTGATAATTTTCTTGCTGTCCAAAAATAAATAGAAAAGATGGGTAAAATGAATTAAATACTTGATGACACTTGTTTGTTTTTAGTTGCTGTTCATTCTGGAAATCTTTCCAGGATTGAAAAATCTAACGGGAGGGAATAAGGAAAGGAAGAGAGGAGAGAACACTAGATCATCAACTAATCTGATAATGAATGAAATCAGAATTCAAATAGCTGAAGAGAAGTGTAGGTGTTCTTGAACTGTGCATATGAGGGATTGAGCACGTTTGGGGGCAGGTCCCTCCTCTTTCAGGGGTGTATTTGAGCTGATCTCAGAGGTATAAAGGAATTAGCAAGGGTAAAGGGTTGCGATGAGCATCCCAGGCCAGGGAATGGCATCTATCATGGTTGTGTCCACTTTGCATTGAGCCTGGTGTTCAAAATCACCCCTTTGGGAATTAGCTGAGATCCCAGCCATCTCCTCAAGACCCACGTGCCACCATCCCATGTACATTCTTCAGTGACACCATGGTCCTGGTTAATTCCACATATCCTCTGCCTCCCAGTGTGATTTAGCTTCTTTTCCCTGGGTTCCTATATAGCCCATGGACACAGCCCACTCTTACCCATATGCCATGTATAGCATGTGCCTTGCTGCCTTGTCTTCATTTGTTCAATGTCTGTGTCTATTCTTCTTCCAGGCTGGGCTGCAATGGCTCTGTCATCAGTGTAGCCCCTGTATCTACTACTGCGTTTAGCACATAGTAGGTCAGCTAAGTGAATGGAAGGAATGCCACCGGACTGTCTACCCATTAAGTCTCAAGGAGTGATGTGGTGAAGAAATGTGAGCTTGTCTACACTTATCCCCCAGAAAACCTTGTCATAATGAGGACTCAACATCTCACTAATCTCTTCTTGAAAATAACCAAGTATTTAAAAACTCACTTACTTTACCAACTATTTCTTTTTATTAGCCACTTCTCTGAAAATAAAACATGACTCACTGTCTTTGGATGAAAGTGGTTCATCCCTTTCTCTGCTGCTGTTTGTTCTTCCCAAGGGTATTATCTTCTTTTTATTTTATCATTCATATGGTCTTCTCTGCTTCTTTTTCTCTTTTCCCTGACTCCAAGGATGCTCACCATCAGCTCACATAGCTTGTCCCTGTAATCACAATGCTTTCTCTTTCTCCTTAAAACAATCATCTCCCTTTCCCCTCCTGTATCCACAAACATTCACATACCTTTCCCCTCCACTCCAGCTCCCTTTCACATTCTTCCACTAGAACTCCCCCCCACCACAGCTGGACAAGGCCGGTGCATAGTTGGGGAGATTAGGTCACTGTGGCTTGTCTATACAGCTGTGTTTTTGGCAGGACCCCGGAATCACTAAGCCCACCCTCATGGTGGAACTGATAGTTTAGTCTCAGATCTATTTTCCAGGCATGTTCATACTCCTAAAAACATGACACATTCATAATAAACATGAGTCACCTAACCTTCTAACCCAGCACCCACTTTCTGCAGGTTCCATAACTCTGCTGGGAATCTGGATTCATTGAGAAAGCCTCCCAGCTGGTAGTAGGAGTGGCTGCTGTTAAGACTACCGTAGCTGGTGATGGTGGGGTCTGTGAACAAGGTCGTCTGTGTGCAGTGGGGCTATTCTTGGGATGATGAGTATAGTGGCTGCTACTTTGGCATGGAGGAGACTGGCATTCTGGCCTCATGCTGGGTACTTTTTATGTGGTACTGGCCACATCTAATTTGAAATTTGTGGGTGGAACAAGAGCCATAGATTGGGTTCAAACCAGAAGAGTGTTAAAAACATGCCCGAAGGGAGTTGGGGATTAGGTAATAGGGAGATTGGACTCTCAGTTCATCTGTGTTCACGAACAGTCATGGTTGGCCAAGGTCTATGTGAAGGCAAGGCCAAAGTTGTCAAAATAATAATTCTGCTTGAATACAGACCACACAGTCATGGGCTGTCAGAGTAGGAAGTGACTTTAAAGCTAGTCTAAGGTTTACAAGGTCAGAACAATTGCCCAAGTCACAAGACTTGGGACCAGTCTGCAACTCTCCCTCCCAGTGGCCTTTTCACTACTTTTTAATGCCACAGTGCGCACATCAAAGGTTACACAAGGAGGTGATGTTTGTTGCTACTCTAAATGCTTCACTGCTATTACCTCTGAAACCCAGTCAGGAATGCGATATGGTTTTGTACTTCTTGGAAATTTTATAATCTGGCATCATTTAGAAGAATACATAACTCATTTTGCAGCACCTGAGAATAGTGAGCAGGTCAACCGACCAATATTGTGTCTATGGAGATGTGAACTGGGTGGTCTGCCAACCTTCCCGCCTTTTTTTGTCTCCACTCACCTGCTCAGAATCTGGCCTGTTCTTTTATGAGCCTATCTGCATGGCTCCCTTGACTAACCTCAGAATGGAAACCTGATTCATGTCAGGACATGCTGAGTCTCTTCCCCAGGGTTTTAATAGGAATTCCCCGCTGGTGCAAACTGAACCATGTAAGCCAAGGCACTGTGCGTGCCATGTTTCCTTCCATTCAGAGAAAGGTCTAGGGTCCTAGTGCCCCACTAAGAGATGCAAAGACAAGGTCCTGAAACTGAGAAATCCTGATAACATCTACATGTGGAGGTCAGCTGCCCCGGAATTCAAAAGCCCCGCTCCCCTTCAGGGGATGGTTGTGCAACCCTTCCTTGGATTCTGTCATCCAATCAATTGATGTTTGGCTTATGCTCATTCAAGTCAAGTTTCTATTTCTTGTCACTTACACGTGGAATCCGATGAACTAAATAAACTGATGAACAAACAGAAACAGAGGCGTGGATACATGGAACAGATCAACAGCTGTCAGAAGGAAGGAGGCTGGGGGCTGCATGAAAGAAGGTGAAAGGACTGAGCAAAGATCACACACACACACACATGCACACGCACACATATATAATACAGACACAGACAACAGTGTGGTGATACCTGAGGGGAAGGGGGTGGAGTAGGTGGAGGTGGGCAAAGCAGGGATAAATGGGGACAGAAAGAGACTTTTTGGGGACGATGGGCACACTAAGCAGTGAGCAGATGATGTTTTGTTGAGCTGTACACTTGAAGCCTGTACAGTTTTGTGAGCCAGTGTCACCTCAATAAATTCAATAAAAAAGAAATGATGCCACACTGCACCTTTGCTGGTGGGGAAATAACCACAAAGGATGTTATTGGGTCAACTGTCAAAACTGGACAACAGACAGTGGACTAGATAAAAGGATTGTATCACTTCAATTCACTGCTGTTGGTAACTACTATGGTTATGTAAAAGCATATTTGTTTTTAGGAGTAAAGAGGCATGATGTATGCAAGCTATTCTCAAGTAGTTGACAAAATAATGTGTGTGTGTACACACACACACATACACACACATACATGTACACACACAGACAGAACAAATGACCAAGCAGATGGATAAAAAGGTAACAATAGTTGAATCTGAGTGAAGGGTATAAAGCTGTTCTTGTTCTGTTTTAAAAACTTTTTTTCTACATTTGAAATTATAGCCAACCAAAATGTTAATAACACTGCAAATGCAGTGCAGTCTGTGCCCCCACACAGAAATCCAGACCTGTGTGGGTGGCAGGTCCCTCAGACCCACCTGGGTAGGGCAGTCTCAGCTTCAGGTTTTGCTATTTGAATCCAGCAGTGGCGCAGCAGGCTGGGCTGCTCATTCCTCTGCCTTGCCTTCGGTGACTTTCTCCTTTCCAGGATGTTTGTTTCCATTAACCTCCATGTAGCAGAGGGTGACAAAGTCCAGCTGTGTGCCAACAATAAAGCCTGGCTCTGGAGCTGCAGCCTTCAAAAAATTATAAATAAACAAAATGCAGGGCATTGCCTTTGATCTGAAAAAGGGTTAGTTAGATATTCTAGGGTGTTGGAACAGAAGTTGTTTGAAATTTCACAGGCCCTTACAGGCAATTTAGAAGATGTGATACTGTCCGATATTAGCTGACATCAATTGAGTGAAAAACACAGCTAAAGACTAAATGTAAGAGGAAGAATTGTTTTTTAAAAAATTCAGTGTTTTAGAACCCAAGACTTTAATGATCCTCATTTCCAAGTGAACAATAACAGATCAACATATGTCTGAAAGTCCTTGAGTTTCTAGAGCTTCACTGGCTGCTTTTTCTGCAGGCATTACTTTCATTGTTGGGGCATCTAGAGCTTAGAAGGCCACGTGACCAAGCTGAAGGGACGACATCCCTGGTTCCTAGAGTGGGATCTCCAACCAGCAGTGTCAGAATCACCCAGGAATTGAGGGATGCAGATGACCAGACCCCGACCAGACCGGTCAAATCAGAGCTCTGAGTGTGTTTTCACAGGCCCTTGGCTGATCCCCACATCCACTGCAGTGTGAGAGCCAGGGGTTCATCTCATTTCTCAGTTTTTATTTTCATTGGAATGTCAATTGCTTGAGGAGGAAGATTTTAATCCAGCTTTATCACTCCCTGTAACCTTGGGTAGATCAAGACAAATTGTTGAGCTTTATTGTAAATTTAGGAAATTTGATCAGAAGACTTGTTTTTTATTTCTCCTCTTTTATTATTTTGTTTATTCAAAATTACATCAAACTGGATTTATCTAATTTGAAGGGGTTCTCAACCTTGCTGCCAAGTGACGTGCCAGAATTTATTCATTTACTGATCTCTCAATAGGCAAGGATTCAAGGAGCACATTGAATTGTTTGTCAAAGGGCATGTGGGAAGAGGCTAACATGTGAGGGAATCCCTAGATCCCCTCTTCCTGCTCAGGGTCTGGTGGGGCCCGTGGATGGAGGGAGGGGCTCTCTGGCTCAGAGCATTGCTTATATCTCATGGTCTGGTGTGTAGTAAATGCTCAGTAAATGCACTGTGATGAGTCAATCAGAGCACTAATGATAAAGGGTCATTATCCTGCTTCCATGAGAAAAGCAACATTTACTCTAGAACTTAACCTATAAGCCAGAACTATCTCCATAGGCACTTTTCAGAGCTCCTGGACTTTCTGCAGACACTCTGCTTCTTCACCAGGTCACAGCCAACAGAGAATGAGAAAAGGATAGTGAAGCATGGTGAAGTGGGGTGCAGTCTTCAGATGCTTATATGTCGGTTGCTTGGTTCTCTGCCACATTCATGATCAGGCATGCATTCCTACAGAACTTGGATGCAGGCATCATGAAAAGGCCTTGGAAGGTTGAAGTAGCAAGGACCAAAATCAAGTCTGGAGACCCCCAGCATCTACAACCTCACCTTTTTCGAGTTTCTTTGACCGGTCTCACGCTTTGAGTTCAGATTCTTATATGGTAAGTGAATCCTCTCTTGAGGGTGACCCTTTAATCACCAGGAGTCCCAGAATCTCATGTGTCCATAATGAGCGTGGTGAGAACAGAGGGACTGAGCGGAGTTCGGACTGCCTGTACTGCTAAGACTTTGCACGGATCCGCATTAGCATCTCAGGTCCTAGGCGCCCAGTGCTGCCTCTGCCTTCGTTTTCCAGGTGACCACCCCTAACACAGACGTTCACTCTGGCCCCTTCATGCAGATCAAGAGAAACGGAGATTTGTGAGATGACACTTTCTGTAACTAGCCAGGCCTATTTGCTAGATGTGTCTGGTGTCCTGGTGATGCTCTTGTCTCCTGCACAAAAGAAAAGTGCTTTTAGTGACAGAGAAGCAGATGTCCACCGGGTGGAGGGACAACCCGGACCACTCGTTGCCTCAATTCCGGGTAAGAGCCTCATATTTTCAGAGTTCACTG
Source organism: Micronycteris hirsuta (assembly GCA_004026765.1). Lineage (NCBI taxonomy): Eukaryota > Metazoa > Chordata > Mammalia > Chiroptera > Phyllostomidae > Micronycteris > Micronycteris hirsuta. The sequence continues at coordinate 82,797 of PVJI01000574.1, forward strand.
AGGCCAACACAGTTTGACAAACACCTCACATTTATTCAGTTGAGATTAGAAAAAACATTTCACTGCTTTTTAGTTATTACATGTAAGCTTTGTGGATCTGCTCAAACACGTATCCCTTTATTTAGGCAAAACTATGAGAACTATCCATTTAAAGAGGTCGTGTTTTAAACTTCTAAACCCAGAGATTATGTTTTGTGGAGACCTCATACAAAGATTTTGGGTGGGGCACGCTGGTTGTCAGGCAATTCTTTATTCCATTGGCCACTTTCCAACAAATATGACATCGGTCTTAAGCCCGACTCTTGAAAGTCCATAACAGTCACACACATGGGGAAAGAGCCCTCTGCAAAGCCACTGACCTTCATAGCCTTCAGAAGACAAGGCACACTCATGAATGCAAGATTCAGTAGGCAAGCATATGTCAAATTAAAAAATTTAAGTTTCTTAGTGCAATTACATCAGTCAGCTATAAAATACCAAACACACACAGCAAAGCAGGATTTATTACTTCTATTGCCATAAACTGAACATGTGTGATTAAAACCTTCCCATACCATGTTGCCTGCTCCTCTGTCGCTATCTGCAACCATCTCTCTAAGGCAGTTCTCAGCCCACCTACTGCCCATCACTGGCAGCCCTCCCCCCAGCCTTCTGCTGTCGATTTAGGGCTGTAGCTGCTACCACTACGAAGCCCAGTCCCTCTCACTCGCCCAGTGAAAGCACTCTGGGGCGTCAGCCCTGGGGTGGGAGCCTTCCCACTCCTTCTTTTGTACCTTCTTCCTCTCGAATTGCTTTTCCTGCCCACCTCTTTCTGGTGCATATGTCCGTCCTGGGCCCAGGATGTGTCTTCAGAGGCGTGAACTTTTGCCTCCATTCCCTCCATCCAAACACACTGGTCTCAGTGCTTTAGGACCTGCTCTGCACAAAACAATCTACTAACCAAATTTACCATAAGATTGGAACATAGTGACTGATAGGGGCAGATCCAGGGCCTGTGAGGCCTGAGGCTTTACAACTTGAGGGATGCTCTGTAAGAGAAAGAATACAAATGGGGTGTGAAAGTGACATTTTTTTCAAAAGGAGAAAAGAAAGCCAAGCAAAATGAGAGGCTTGGTGGTTCAGGTCACTTTCTTCTGAGACCTGGTTGACGGATTTATCAGAAATGCCCCTTTGAACCGCTTCTGACAATATCCTGGCCTCCCCAACCTGTCTAGGGTTACAGCAGTGGGACGGGGGCGGCGGAGGCCAAAGCTTTATCAGCTTCACTGAAAATGCTCCCGGTGGCAAACAGAGGGTTGGTTGGGTTGACCAGCTGTACCTGGTTTGAATCCTGGCTCTGTGCTCTACTTAATCATGGGGATGTCTTAGAAAAAAATTTTCACTTACCACCTTCCTCATCTATAAATTGGGGACAATATATCCTGCTCCTGAGTTTGTGGTGAGAGCATGTATGTAATTATTTGGTGACACTTGGTACTAACACCTAGTAAATGGTTAACTGTTAGTAATATGCTTGATTATATGAACACTTAGACAGATGCCTCTTGGCAAAAAAATTTAGTATTTCCGAAATTCACGTATGGAGTCTCCCAAATAATCAATTTTACTTAAAAATGATAAAAAGAAAGCAACCATGGAAACACCGACAATACCCCTTTCAGAGCAAAATCCACCAATTCTCCTTGAGAAGTAGATACCATCTACTTTGGTATTCAATGAGCCACAGCATCACAGAGCTGCTCTTTCTGCACAAACATTGTGTCCCAAAAGCGTGTCATGGTGACACATCTGGAGATGACGTTGCACACGAAGGATGTGACCCTGCCCTGGGGCTGCTGAAACGAGAGTTTTCCTTGCCATGACACCATAACATCTACTTTTCCCTAACCTCTCTGATTTCTTCAGTGATTTCCATGACTTGGAACAAAAAACAGAAATTAAATCTAGGGGAAGCCAGTGGTGTGTAAAGTGTGAGAAGAGATGAATACCTTTGGGCTTCATTTCAGCCTTCGGCGTGGGGGGTGGTTTCTACAGGGTAACAGGGGTCTGCTGGCGGCCCCGCCCTTGGCCGGTGTCTCCCCAGGCCGGACGAACACCAGTCGGAGTACCTGTGGGAGTTTTCGCTGCCTTGGCAAATCCAGGGCGCTGGGGAACTACATCTGTGCGCCCAAACCAAGGAGGTGGGAGAAGAATGGAGGTGAAAGGAGAGGACTGGCTCCAGCCAGCCCTCCAGAGTGGGCTGAGGGCCCTAACATTCTATGAATTATAACTTACAGCTTGAACTTCATTTTACCCTGTCAAGAACAGAACCATTTTCCCCCAGTAAATTTTGTGTGCAGAAAAGTGCATGGTTAGGGAAATTCCATGATGTTATAGATTGAATGTTTTAGTCCCCCACCCCCACCCCATTCACATGCTGAATACCTAACTCCAATGTGATATTAGGAGGTAGAAACTTTGGAAGGTGTTTGGGTCCTGACGGTGGAGCTCCGATGGTAAGATCAATGCCCTTATGAAAGAGACCTCAAAGAGCTCTCTTGTACTTTGGGGGGGCACAGTGAGAGGATGGGTGTCTGAACAGAAAGCAGGCCACCGCCAGAGACTAAATTTGCTGGCACCTTAATCTTGGACTTCTAGCCTCCAGAACTGTGAGAAAGAGATTTCTTTGTGTAAAAGCCACACAGTTTATGGTTTTTTTTTTTTTTTTTTTAGAGTGGTCTCAATGAAACTGGACATATAGGTAGAATATTTTTCATGTTTATCTTCTGTAAATGTAGGTACTTAACAGGGAAAAATGCATTTGCATGAGGAAAAAAGGGAGAGTCTGTTTGGTAAAGTGATGTGACAAAGTTTCCTCCCACCAATTATTTTAATTCCTCTCCCTGGTACAGCAGTGAACATGCCTGTTATTAGTATAAGGACATTAGCCAAACATGTGTGTAATTAAACACAGTGATTTAACTGCTATAACTGACCTAATGAATCAAATCAAAGTTTTTTTTTAAAGTCAGCCCAAACATTAAAAATCTGAAACATTCTATCCATTGCATGTCCTTCATTTTTTTCCTTTTTGGAATGTCAGATAATGTGGACACTTCATCCTGACGGGACTTGAAAGGAATTATTGCGTAAGTTAGGACAATCAAACTACGTTGCGTTGTCTGGATATCGCAGTTCTCCGGGCCCGTGCCTGTCTTTCCAGGCGGACGCTGCCTCCCAGGGTCCTTCCGCTGCCGGGGCTGCGTGGGGCTGCGTCTTTACAGACAAGGCTGTGCTCACATGTCTTTTTTTTTAATGATCTGCAGCAGGATAAGACATCTCTTAGTGCCTCCTTGGTGACACGGTACTTTGTTTGTGTAGTTTGGGCTGGTTTATTTTCCTTTTAGGTGTGGGAACAGCCCTGTCCAAAAGTGAGTCTCTGCGTCGTGATCGGAGGCTGTTTACAAGTTCGAGAATTTCAATGAGCGGAGTTCCCTCCTGTTTCTCAAAATCGCCACCTTCTTTGTCCTCTAGAATATTTATGGCCTCCAGCTTGAGAAAAGGCCAAGTGCCTTCTTTGGTAGGCAACCCCAGGACATGATAGACTTAAGGCGACCACAATCATATCTTTCTGAAGGTAAACATCTCATGTCTGTGGCCTTGACACACAGAGGGCTCATTGCGTTTTTGTTTCTGCAAAGAGTTAAATATTAAATGTTGTGACTGTAAGTTATTTCTAGGACTATAGAAACATATAAGCACAAAAACATACACAAGTATATTCACGACTATGATTTTTACTTCATTGTTGAAAAAAAGGTTTTTATTTTAAAAAGACACATCTAATTCAGAGGCTTTACAAATAATTTACAATGCCTGAGTGAGGAATGGCATGTTCTCCAGAATTTAGTAACACTGAACTCTAATTTATCATTACAGGAATGATTGTGAAATTTGGTGGAATGACTTTCACAGAAAAGTAAAATCTAGATTTCAGCCTCAAATTTCTCATAATTGAGCAATTTAAACCTCTGTGACCTTAAGTTCCAAATATTTTGGCCATATTAAAGAAAATAAAATTGATTTGCTAACAATATCAAGTTTTGTGGATACAGTTATCCATCTACCCATTCATTCATCCATTGTTCGTGTAATTATTTTCAGGCTTAGTGAGTAGATGTCTCTTTCTATGGTGAGAAATGGTGCAGGGAATTATCTAGCATGAACTGTACCTCGTTCATCTCCACTGCATTGCTTCTCTGAGGTCAAATTAATTGAAGAGTTAATTTACTTTGAAGAGTTTGAGAGAAATAAATAATTAGAAAAATTGTGGGAGCCTTGGAGATTGTCTGAAGCCCCCACTGTACCTGTGGTCAGAGTGTTCAGGAATGGTGTGAAAATAAGGGGTGCAATAGACTGCAGTTTTCTATCCCCTCCAAATTCCTATGTTGAAGTTCAGCTCCCAGTGTGACAGTATTTGGAGAAAGAGCTTTTGGGAGGTGATTAGGGTTAGATGAGGTCATATGGGTGGGGGCCCCACAGTTGTGATGGGTGCCTTATAAGCTAGCTCTCTCTGTGCTGTGTCAGGACACAAGGTCGTCTGTGAACCAGGAAGGGCTCCGTCACCAGAACCCAACCATGCTGGCACCCTGAGCTCAGATTTCCAGCCTCCACAACTGAGAAATTAATGTGTTTTGCTTAAGCCCCAGTCTATGGTGATTTATAGTAGCTTGCGTATCTGAGTGGGTTGTCTAAGCAGTGCTTCTGAGCAGTTTGAGTCTTAGAGTCAGGGCGCAATCTGGAAAGAAGGCGCACATCTGGCCAGTGCCACTGGCAGTTTCTCATACCACCCTGGGAGCTGAGGACCGTGTCGCAGTCCCTAGGGCCTGTGTGGGTCAGTAAGAGCAGCTTGTGCAAGTGCTGTTGCTCACACCGGCCACAGAAGAATCAATTCTTATCGACGGTGAGGGCATCTGAGGAAGTTATGTGGACCAAATGCGGTTGGTGATGGCTGCAGTTAGAATGGAGATCAATAGTATAATACATCGCCTGATTGGCAAAATTAGTGCCACTGACATTAAAACCAAACCATAGCAATCAGATGAAGTAATTTATTTTCCCAAGTAAAAAGAACAAATCAGTCTTTGGGCTAAGTCTGATGTCAATGCACCCTTTAATCCTACAGGGAATAATATTAGTGGTTAATGAGAGGTTACAGTTCCTTTCAATAATCAAAGATCTAAAATTAAAGGCCTCACATATTTCTGTGCTTTGTGACACAAGTATTTCTCTTGAGTAATCTAAGATGAAAAGTAATTTTTAAATAGCTGAGTCCATAATTTTTTAAATAAAGACATATCAGAAGCATGTACAATTACAAGACCTTTTACAATCGGTGGCGTTTCACCATCCTATGATTGATGAGACGTGTGCAGGGCACTGATGTGTCACCCCACAGGGGGGCAACCGTGCCAGACTGTGTTTATTTGCTGAAAACTTAAAAGAAGCACAAGACCATTGGGATGGTCAGGATTTTACAAAGGATAAGATCAAATGGGAGTGGGGCTTTAGCGTGCTGTCCAAAACCAATGTTTAGAATAGGATAAAGGAAACCCAAAATGTAACAAAATACAAGTCCATTGACTTTTTCATTAATATGTTTATACCAGGTGGGACCACATTAAGATGTTTATCCGGGGTGGGATTGCATTTCCTTTCTTTTGAAAGTAAAGCCTTGGGACTCCGGGAGGCCGTCTCTTATTTGATCTGAAGCAACAACCCTTTTTCTTCATCTAAGCTGTTGCTTGGCCTCTAGGGGGAGTCCACGCTCCTGCCCATTCCTCTCCACCTTTTCCGTAGCCTGAGTGGCCTGTGTGGGGGTAGAAGGGACGCTCCTATGCCAGTCTTGACAACTGGGGATGCGTAGGTTAAGTATATGTTGAGACCTTGAGTCATGTTTAGCCCCAGAGTGAACTGGCAATAAGAGGTCCTTGCAACTCTATAGAAGGCTTGGATCTCGTGGGATGAGTCTGCTGTCCAAAGGTGGAGAGACTGCCTTAGGTTGACCACATTCCTCTCCTCCCCAAAGGGAGGGCAAGGGCTAGGGGTCAGTCAGCCACTACTCAGGTCTCAGCTCTGCCTTTAGGGCTTGGGCGATGCTAGGTGATCACTCATGCGCTCTCCACCTTGGGTCTCCTGTCTGTCACAGAGGGAGAGGATTGTTAACCCCACCCCATTGCTCACAGGATGGTGCTGAAGATTAAATGAGGAAGTTCACACAAACACATTTTTGAGGGCTCTGTATGTATAACATGTTGTGTGAAAAAATAAAAGTTATGTTATGAAATGGTGTTGGAACCATTGGACATCTGTGTACCAAAAGATGAACCTCACATCTCGTATAAAAAGTATCTCAGGGCGAATCATAGACCTAAATAGAAAACCTGATTCTCTAAAACTTCTAGAAGAAAACATAAGAGAAAATATCTGTGATCTTAAATTAGAGACCTCTTACATACGATACCAAAGCACAATTCATAAAATGAAAAATTGGTTAACTGGACTTCATCAAGATTACAAGGTTCTGCTCTATAGAGGGTGCTGTTAAGAGAATGAAACTATAGGCCAGAGACAGGAAGGAAATAGTTGCAAAACCGATGTCTGCTAAAGGACGCCTTTACCAGAAAATCAAAACTCCAAACTAAGAGAACGTGTATAAAGGACACGTGGAGAAAACTAAAGAGGGGTAGGGTCGAGGGTGGGAAGTGAGGGTGGCTGGGTTGGAGGAGAGTGGTGGGGGGAAATGGAGACAACCGTACTTGAACAACAATTAAAAAAATGCGAAAAAAAGAAATTTGACCCTAAAAAAAGGAAACAAACAATGCAGTAAAAATGGGTAAAAGATATGCAAAAATTCTTTGCCAAAGAAGATAGGCAGATGGCAAATAAGATCACAGAAAATAGTTCAACATCACCAGTTACTAGATAATTGCCAATTGAAACCTTGGTAAGATATTAATACGTTCCCATTAGGATGGCTCAGACAAAACATCCTCAGGCCATGCAGTCCATTAGCCACGGACACTCGGGGCTGACACAGAGGTGGAACAAGGCAGTGGGGACCAGCGAGGAGGATGCAGGTGCAGGAAAGCCGTGGATGCTTGGAGGCCATGTTGGAAGAAGAGGAAGAGGGTGTCCTTGGAGGTGAGCTTTCCCTGCCTGAGAGCTCGGACCCTAACATAACGATCTGCCTCAGAAAGGTATCCGTAAGGAGTCTCTGAGTTATAGCTTACTGGTCAACTTAAGTTTTCTCTGCCATCAGCAGTATGATGGGCATTTGAAGGAGTCAAGTTCAGCTCTAAAGAAATAAGCCACATACATTTTTTATTGAGATAGAGTTAACACATGGCATTATATCAGTTTCAGGTATACAATATAATGATTTGATATATGTATGTATTGTGAAGTGGTCCCCACAATAAATTTAGTTAACATCCATCACCACACATAGTTATAAATTTTTGGGGATGTGAACTTTTAAGACCTACTGTCTTAGCAGAAAGCCACAACTAAAATCTTAGTTGTATTGGGTAAATTTCACACTCCCTGTTTATTCACCCCCATGCTTTATCACCACACTTGAGAGTATCTGAAATTCAAAAAAGATTACTCTTCCCACAAAATTAAGTTACTAGAAAGCTAGGAAATCCCTTTCTCTCATGCTGTCAAATGCTTGACCTTGAGGCCAAGTTGAAAAATGGGCAGAAATGGGTTGGACTGGACAGTGGTAGGTACACCGTGAAGGTATCACCAGAAAGTACCATTCTGTCCTTTACAGAAGCATATAGCATTTAAATGTCCCTACTGCAGTGCACTTTCAAAAATCATTTTGAGCACTGGAATAATTTTTTCCAGACATAAGCAAACACAGAACCCTAATAGGCGGAAGAGATAGATGGGGTAGGCTGAAGCCAGCAGTTCCTAAATCCTCCTCAGACAGCTTCTGGGCAAGGAAACACCTTCCTGAAGCCTCTGGGAGATTCTCTGCATCCAATACCAACTTGGTGAATTTACTGTTAGAGTGGAGTGGGAGTCTTAACATCCACAAGGTCGTTATTTCCAGCTGGTAAGGCCAGCAGAGATCTTTTTCCCATCAGTTCTTTCCCAATTCACCTACAGTGAGAATGTGGCAATTTCATAATTAGGGAGACAGAAAAGTGGTCTGCATTATTGGGCAGACCGTCCTTCGTGTGGGCGAGACCAGAGAGAGAGGCTTGGCCACACCAGGCCGGCACCCCTGGAGAGGCAGGCCTTATTGCATGACTGTGGCTTTTCATGATGGTTCAGCTTTGCTCCAAACAAATGGATATTTTGTCTTAAAAATTCTCTAAGGAGTCATTGTCCTAATTGTAGCCAATGAAAATTTCTTCAAGGAAAAAGAAGACCTTAGCCTTTGTTTTTCTATTGAGTGACTTGTGGATCTTACATCCATGCTTATTCATGTTCACTTCTCAGTGATACAATTAAAACATTTTGGTAACAATTGTTACTTAAGAAGATTACATTTTTATATTTATTAAAGTAGTTGTGTGTGTGTGCATGCTCCCATGTGTGCGCGTTTATCTAATAGGAAGAGAGATCAGTTAAATACCTGTTAAAGCTGAGTGTCTTGTGTCCCAACCTGATGATGCCTTTTTGTGAAAGGACCTGAGCTAAGCAGCCCTCCAAACATACCTGGGTGTGGAGAAAGGAGGCCAAACTCTTCTGACTGCCCCTGACTGGGTGAGTTCCACTGGCCAGGTTACTGCATTTGCTCAGCCTGAATCTTATCTGTAGAAGAGGGAAAGACATCCGATCCTGCCCATGTCACCTGGTTTCTCTGAGAATGAAATGAGCCAACATGGGTAAAATAATTTTTCACATGTTTTTAAATATATATGTGCTGGCAAGGGAAGCAGATTATAAAGGATATTTCCATCACAGTTTCTCCCAAAGTATGGATTTCTGAAGGCAGAAGTATAAACATTTTTGGTGCCTCCTCTACCTTCAGCATTGACTTTCTGCCTCTTCCATCAAATGAAGTCTGATTTTCATTTACAGAAGTGACCCCGTTTCCGTGGAGTGCCGTCAGAGCTGGGGTAGGTCTTACTGGCCAGGAACATCCCCTTCACCGCGTCACTGGGTTGTTCAAGAATGAGCCAGAGTGCTTGACTCAGCATCTGCACTTGAAAAGAACTTCTGGAGGTCTCACCCTCATTACCCTAGGACGGCACTTGTGGGAATATGAGGGGTGAATTGTGCAGGGTGGGGAGAGGCTGTGGGGGCCCATTGCAGGCATTGCAGGTAGTCTTCCATGCCTGGGCAGGTGGAGCTTGCTGGATGGGCAGTCATGACTACGGGAGAGAAAGCAGTAAGAACCACGATTGACAGAAAACCAGGAGGTTCATTCCATAGGGAAAAGTAAATAATCAGTGACTCCATTTGGAGAGAATGGAGAGAAATGGAAAGCACTAAGGTACAGTTTGCAAATGTGTGATCAAAAACGAAGAGTGAGCCAAAGGCAGAATTGGAGTCAGCAGAACGATTCTTCTTGCTGTTCTAAGGGTGCTCTTTGATGAAGGAGTGGCAGCATGAGGTGGAGTGCCAGGTGGACTAGCTCACCCTGTCCCCCTCACCACCCAGGGGAGAGGTTTGGGAGAACTTAGGGAGGAATTTGAGTCCTGAGGGAAAGAATATGGATTTAAATCAAAAGGGCCCTAATCCGTTGTTTCTTTGGACTTCAGCTACGGTCAGAGTAGTGTGGGAAAGTCATTGGTTGCATAAGTCACAGCTCTTACCTGTCCCTCTCTCCCCAACATCCCTGCTGAGACCATGTCCCCTCTGGAAGAAGAGCAGCTTCTGTGCACAGTGGCTGTGCCTGGAGCTCGGGGGTCACTGTAGGGGAACGTCCTTCCTGCCCCAGCTTTCAAAGCAGGGCTGCCCGGAGGCCTCGGAGGGAAAGAGTGGGCATCACCTTGCTTTGCACAAGCTGGGGTCTTTCGGGAGCCCAGGTGGGAGGCATCCTATAGGCTTGGTTTCTCTTCAGTGCGCTGGGTGTGAGCACTTGGGTCCCTGTTGTGTCATTTGCTATGTGTTTGCTATGTTTCACAATTAAAATTTTAAAAATGGAGACAAGGAGGAATAAGCGCACGCAGGGACAGAGAAAACAGAGGACTGAGCTCACTGAGCTTTGAGACTTAATTGGCTGATTGGGGTGTGTCGAAGGTCCAGGGTGCCACAGCATCAGTGTGAAGGGGGCTCACAGGCAGAAAATCAGGAGAGGTCAGGTGAGGATAAACAGTAGCTGGTTTTGGTGTGTAAGAAAAGCGATAGAGGGAAAGTCTGATACTTTGAAAAGCATTAGGCTTTAACTTAGACAATGTGAAAATCTACAGAAAAATTAAAAAGTCATCAATTAATTTTATAAGTGAAAGCACTTGTCTCCGAGCTCCAGGAGTGATAGGCCAGTGGATGCTGGCCCAAGAATGGAGCTGTGCAGACCACATTCAGCAGGGTGGGTGCCCTCCACTGGAGGATCCTGCAGAGTGAGCCCTCCTGTGCCTGTCGGCCTGAGGGCATGTTCCTCAGGGGAGCAGGAGTTCACCCTCCTGGTAAAAGAGCCCTTCTGGCTCCAGTGTGAGGTGAGTCACATTGGGCAGTAGAGAAGGCTGGTGACCTAAGCATTCCATTGCCCCAGGCGTCCCCACCCCACCACCCCCAGGAAGGGCTTACCGGCCTGGAACTAGCAGAATGTTGAAGAAGGCAGATGAGCACATGGATACTGTTTACGTTACTCACAGCAGGATAAAAGAGACCCTAGACATTTATAGCCCAGACAGAGATATTTAGTGCTGCTTTATAAATATCACGTCAGTCTGGCAAATCCATTTATCACTCATCTTGACAATTGCCATAGCTTGTCGCTAGGATCTTAGAACAAAGTGCCTGAGAAAGGTTTTAAGATCTGGGAATTAAATCATGGGCATAAATAGAAAAAAAAAAAGAAAAGAAAAAAAAATCAACAAACCTTACCATGCAGACAATTGTGGGGTACTCTGGCACAGTGACTTTCTGGAAACTCAAAAGGCTGCTGTCAAATAAAGCTTGGGAAAAAATTAACTATTCCTCTTAGATGCCGGGAAACCTCACAGAATCTCTCTTTACTGATCACTGGGCTTTGGTAGCATTCATTCTCTACATCCTATCCCCCCCCATTTACCTCTTACCCTTGCTCCCAATCTCTAGAGTTCACCCAATATAAGGTGCCCTGTAGCTCTAGGAAAGACTTTGAGTCATGTATTAGTCCACTCCCCTGCTTTCTATCTGATGCTTTCCCTCTTTCAAACACCTACTTTTTTTTCAGAACTGTCACATGTATTTTTTCTTTCTAAGTATCTCTCAATACATTTTCTCCAGCAGGCCATTCAGAAGGTTGAAGCTGCCTGGGAACCCAGAGCTGACCATGGAGCACAGGTGTGTCTCTGTGGATAAGAACCGTCGGGACGGGAGTGTCGGCTCTGGGGGTGGCTGGACGAGAGACTCCTTGCATGGTCAGTCTGTGTTCCAATTTGTTTTATCATATGAGCTCTTCTCCTCCGAGGTTCTTGGTGATTCTTAGGACAGCTCAGGTGTCCATGTGCTGTTGACAACAAAGGAATGGGGTCCCTAAAATTTTACATGGGGGCAGAAACAGCATTTGGTAAGAACACAGAGGCTGCTTTCTGGAACGAGGGGCAGAGATCCAGGACTGTGGGGAGTCCCTCCTGCTTTGCCATCCCCGTCATTGTACCTGGGAGGGTCACTTACAATTCTGGGCTTTCCGTTATCTGATCGTTAGAATAAACAGGGAGGAGTGGTTTCCGTCTGTTCTTTCACAGCACACTGCTTCTTCCCAAACGCAATGGTTTTATTTTAACTTCTAATAAAAGAAGTTGCTATTTACAAAGTCAACTGACTTATATTGTACCAAGTCATCAGAATTCTCGTGGCCTCATTTTCTAAATATATTATTTGTGTGGGGTGCGGGGCATGTATTCATCCAGTTGCCATTTCAGTCCCATGGGCAGCTACTCACACAGCTGGATTTTAATTTACGCATGTGGACACCTACTTTGCTTAAGCTGTCCCCCAAAAGACTGGCTAAGTTGCAGCTGGGAGAAGGATAAGTTGTGTGTACACAGATTTTTCCCTGACAAGTGACAGGCAATTCAGCTGTGAGAACTTCCCAGCCTATAGTCGTGAATGTGAGAGGCTTAGGGCCTCTGAGAGGGCCTTCTGGTAGAAGCCAGAATGTTTATCATCAAATCCTTCTACCAGGCATTCAAGGGTTGCTATTTAAGTTCCGACAGTGGAGTTTAAGGAAGAAAATGTTTGATGATTAAGAAATATAAATGAAAACTTTGTATTCTTCAAATATTATGTTTTTCCACTGCCACACTGCTTTGAGCTGGAGGGTACTGCCTTTTGTTCCCGTTCAGTTGCTGAAGTGAGCAGAAGCCCGTCCTTCCAGCTGTGTGGGCCCCAAACCTTAGCGTCATCCTTGGCACCTCTCTCTGCTCACACCCACACCCTCTCCATCAGCAAGTCTTCTGTCCCACCTCCAGAATGTACCCAGACTGTACCTCTCTCTCGTAGCCTCTGCCACCTCCCAGCTAGCTGGCTGAGGTCACCTCTCAACCATGTCTCTACCACTGCCTTTCCTGCCCCCTCACCTCCTCTGCTCAAAGCAGCCAGAATGACCTTACCAATCACAGTCCTCCTTACCCACCACCACGCTCTGGCCCTCCACTCCTGCTTGCTCAGGCACACGTCAGCACAGTGTCTAGGAGGCTCCCCACAATATGGCACCTCTGACCATTGGCCAAGTGGCCACCATCCGTGCTTCCCTGCTTCCTTGACATTTCTCACCCCTTCCAGACAGAATCCTGCTGACCCTCTGAACAGTTTGATTTTCTCTGTATGTATGCCCATCTCCTTCCTTCTTTCCTTCAGATCTCAAATATTCCTGAAGAGGAAGACTGCCATACATAGCAGCGACATTCTTCCCTCCATTAGCCCCGCCTCCAACACTCCTCTGCACTCGGTGTTCATTTTTTCCCAAAGCACTTAAAATCTTTGACATAGTGTGTGTGTGTGCTCATGCACGTGTATGTGTATGTGCATGCGTGTGTCTTAGTTTGCTAGGGCTGCTGTAACAAAGCACCAAAAATTGGGAGGCTGAAACAACAGAACTTCATTCTCTCACAGTTCTGGAGGCTGAAGTCCAAACAAGATGTCAACAGGGTTGATTCCTTCTGAGGCTGTGAGGAAGAGGCGTATGTGCGGAAATTCACTCTTTCAGGTCACGTGAGTTAACCAAGTAGAAGATATTTTTTCCTTTTTGGGGGGGCTACAGGATTGAAGTGAGGTCTTTTAGCTCAGGGGTGATAAAGTTACCTTGGAAATGAACTCAAACCCATGTCCTTCCATGCAGCAGGCACAAACACTCTTCTGTTCCAAGACATTTGTTTTTCTGCAAGGATCTATGATACTACTGTGCCCTCCGACAGAATGTGGGTGACTCTGGGCTCACAATGACTCCGTTCAGCATCCCTGCCTCTTCTGGATCAGATAGTAGAGGCCAGTCTCTCAGAATGCCCTGGCCCTGAGAGGAAGACACCTGAATAACCCAGCTCTCCGATTTTATCAGCCACAGGGCCGATAAATGCATGAATTCAGGGAGCTTCCTACAAGAGACCAGCAGGGATGCTTATGAAAAACTTCTCTTCTTCAAGGCAAGGGGGCATGAGGAAGACACTGCTTCTTGGAAATTAGCCCCTGCAGAAGAATGAGTTGAGAGAAGATTTTCTCCAGCACTAAGCTTTTACCGGGAATCTTTAGATTTTCCCCCACTTGCCCGTGTTTGTTCCCATCTTTTTCCTATGCTCTCACCTAACAGGATTCACACAGATGAACCCTCTAAAACTCTTTAGCACAGTGTTTTGGGCAGAGTTATTCAGCCTGGAGTCTCGGCCACCTGTGTTTTCACATTGATCATTTCATTGTGTCGGGGTATTTATATTTCCTAAACTCATACCGTCAAGTCCTTCATGGTTCCTGCTTCCCTTCAAACTTCTTTAATATTATATTTTATATATTTTATTAAGTCACACATATAATTAAATTGATTCAATCAAAAATTTGTCATGTACCACTTGGACTCTCCTAGAGAACCTCCAGGATACATACCCATCGTTAAGAAGTCCTGAAAAATGAATACTCTTTTATTTTATAAAGTAAACAGCTGTCTATTTATGTAGGCCTACTTAGATCAGCAAAGACTTTGAGGACATTAATAAAAAAATAAATACAAGATAACAAGATTAACAGCAGCCAGGGCATTTGTGAGAACAATGAGCACAGGGAAGCAGTGCTGACCAGGTCTGTGAGATGCACAGTATGCGGTGATCCTGCTGGACACTGGGCCTCATCCCAAACTCAGTTTTAGTTTGGGACGAAATCAGGACAGAAACAGGAGTGGTTTCTAGTTATAGTACTCACAAGATAAAAAATAAATGAGATATTCAGAAAGAATAGGAATGTTCTAGTAATTGAGATGCGAAGAAATTCCCGCCCCCGGGGCCCTCATAGAGAGAACACAGTGTAACACTGGCTTCTATAGCAGCCTGGGGGGAAGGCTTAGGTCCACAGCCTACATCCTGCAGCACACCTGGGCGTGGCCAGAGCACTTCTCTGTGAAGGTAAAGAAAGCCGCTTACCCCATGCAGGGGCACAGCTTTGCTCTTTTCTTCTCAGTACTACTGAACCAGCGCAAGAACAAGGGGACCGAGGGGATGGAGGACTGCGCTAATGAAGGATGACCCTCCATAGACGTGATTTCTGTCAATTGATCTTCTCATAAGCCCTTGAGTGGCAGAGAGCTCCAAGCTATACTTGAAAGATGCCTAAAGTGTGGTCATTCTAGTTCACTAGTTCATTATGTGTTTATACACTCTCACACACTACACACAAAACACAATCACACACATGCATCCACACCTGTGCACATACTTTTACACAACCCTTGTACTCTCACACACCCACAGGGGCACTCCCCCACAGGGTCACATACGCTCCTGATACATTACACATGCATTCACACCCACACTTTATAAAATACGAATTGTGCACTTGTGTATATCTGTGTTTGTGTGTCTTTGACGTGTTTACCTTTAACCTCTGTCTTGGGTTTACTTCTGTGCTGACTTATTCAGCACCTAGCCTGTACAAGTTCAGCTCCAGTTTGTTTTATGTTTTGTTCCAGGAGGGGTCATAACCAGACAGTCACACCAGTTATGATTGAGACCTGCTCTGCTATTAAAGACTCAACTTTGGAGTCCCCTGGACGTGTTACGACCTTGACCTTCCACTTATCACTTGTGTGACCTTGGGCCACTTAAACTTTTTTAAATTTAATTTTACTGTATTATAAGTTAAAACACTACTACCGTTACATAAATTTTGAATTCCTGTTTATTTATAAACATACCATTTTGCCTGTCTCATGATTAGAGGTCTGTTATGAACATACATTATTAATAATTTTATTATTATTTATTATTATTTACTAGCATAATATTATATGCCTCTAATAATTTATGTGCCCTTAATATGAAGTCAAAATAAAGTCTATTGTCTAAATGAGAGGATGTTTTTATGATAAATTAACAGTTCTCTATTTCCCAAAAGGCCTGGGGACACTTTTTCTTCAACTATTTTTGGAGACTTTTGTCATTTTCTTCTCAAATTCTGAGTAGGCTTCGCAATTACTGTCTACCTTGTGCAAAGCTCACCTCTACATTTTACTTTTAAATTATTTGATTGATTTTGGTCATAATTTGGGTCAAATGTGGAGAACCTGGACACACACCAGTGTCCGGGGAGTGGTGGATCATTTGTGTTATCTCTAATCTATTGAGCAAAGCGTGCGAGTCTGGGCAGAAAGAGGCATTATGGGTGGATGGTGAGCAGCCCCTGGAGGGAGGGGCAGGAGATAAGGACTGTCTCTGCTTTTGACATTAAATAAGCAATTTGAAACACACAGTGATTGCAAATGGACATGTACTATAACTATAATTCCTGAGCCAACGGTTGAATGTATTTGCATTGTTTCTACCACTGTGGTATGTGTGTATGTTTAAAACCAGTTTCTTCTCTTTTGCACCAAATTTGGTAAAAGAAATGGGGAGGGTGAATAAGTGAAATGCAAAGTATGATTAAATGCCAGTGTTTGACTTTAACTGCTAACTTCCCCCAGCTTGAAAAAAGAGAGCCAAACCAAATACACTCCAGGAATCACTGCGTATTAATGAGAAACCCCAGCCTCCAGGGGCAGATGTGATAAAAATCTGTGAAAATGTTGGGCTTTCAGAATGTTGCCTAGGAAAGAACAATGCTTGGGTTTTTCCAGGGCAGGATGTGTGGGTTGAATGGCTTTTTATATTACTTTTTATTAATTTCCTGAATATGCAGGCAACAGTTGTGAGCCCCGAAGGTCTGAGGTGGGGGTCAATCTGCAGTCATATAGCAGACCATTAAAGAGTTACAGAATAGAGAGGAGGGAAGGACTCAGGGAGGTCACTTTGTGGAACTGAGCTGGGTTCCGTGCCTGGGGGAGAGGGAAGGATGGGTCAGTTCCATGCAGAGCATCCCACATAGTTGAAACATCATGTTCAGGTGGCTGGAAAATGCTTCTTGCTGCAGCCAGCACTGGACCTTTTCTGGAAGGTCTGTTGTTCTGTAAGAATGACAAAGCCAGAGTTTTCAGATTTGTGCAGCTCATACTAGGAAGGAAGGAGCTTAAGGGGCTGAGGTATGATGTGGGATGAATTAAGGAGAATCTGAGGAAGATTGATTCATCCTTTTAAGTGGTTTCAAATCCATACTGTAACGTGCAGCACAAAATGACCACCCTTAGTCTGCTTTGACCTAGGGAAAGATGCACTGATGTCACAGCACAGACCCGCACTGGAAAAGTGCCAGTCACCAGGGTCATGTGGCGGTGGGTACAGCACCAAGTAGTGTTTCTGGAAAGAGGAGAAGGAGGAAGTTCAGCTGCAGAGGAAAATGGGAGGGAGGCTGGCATCATCAAAAGGCTTGGAGCCTCCACTCCCCTCAGCTGATAACTCAGTTGATTCTCAACTAAATCACATACACAAAATGCAGCCCCGAAACATCAGTGGTAGATAAGGAAGGGACGCTGGAGGGCAGATCAGGAGTCTCCCTAAAATAAACAATGGAACTCTTTCCGTTTTGCCTTAAGTGTTGATGTTCTCTGCTATGTCAGGCATTAATCTCTAAGGATTTACTTAGAAAATAATAAAATGAACTGACTCACTTTTCTCTGGAATCCTTCCCTTCTATTCTTGTCTTACTTGAAAAGTGTAGATTATTACTAGACTCATCAAAAGTAAAAGAAGATTAAATTCTTGGAAGAAAACACAGGCATGAATCTTCATGACCCTGGAGTAGACAGTAGTTTCTTAGATATGACACCAAAAGCATAAACAGCAAAAGAAAAAAGCTGATAAATTAGACTTTATCAAAATTAGCTTGTTTTTCCAAGGACGCTCTCAATAAAAAGACAAATAGCCCAATTAAAGTACAAACTGGCAGTTGTTAAAATAGTCACAGGGACATAAAATACAAAATGGGGAATATAGTCGATAATAAACTGATAAGTGTGCATGGTGCCAGGTAGGTACTAGACTTGTTGGGAAGGTCACTTTGTCAGTTCTATAAATGCCTTAAAATGTCAAACACAGAGTATAAATCTAAGGGAAGTAAAAACACTTGCACACAATTGTTCACTATACATAGGAACAACAAAGGTGTAAATTAGCCAAATATCAATCACCCGATGAATGGATAAACAAAATGTGGTACTTTCTTTATCTGCGACACAAAGAAATGAGGCAGTGATGCCTGCTACAGCAAGGATGAGCCTAGAAACCAGTACACTAAGTGAAAGAAGTCAGTTGCAAAGCTTTTTCTTTTGTAGAAAATGTCCAGAGTCATCAAAATCATAAAGACAGGAAGTAAATTAGTGGTTTCCAGGGACTACAGACCTGACTGCTGGTGCTATGGAGCTATGTGTGTGTGTGTGTGTGGGGGGGTGATGATAGAGATGTTCTAGAATTAATAGTGGTGATAGTTGCACAGCTTTGTGAAGAAACCACAAAACACTGAAATGTGTACTTTAAAAGGTAAATTTTATCATATGTGAATTCTGTCTTAGTTTTGAAAAAGCGCGGAGGAAGAAAGCATAGTGCATGCACACACCACTTGTAAACAAGGCAGCGGGAGTCATATTTAAAGACTAAAGCTTTGGGTCACCAAGTATGTCAGCGTATGCGTATGTATTGTGTATACAGACATTTTGGGAGGAGTGTTTTGGGTGATGAGCGATGCATTTTGCTCGGCTGAACCATTCTAGCACCCGCCAGTGGCTTCCTGGATGAGTCCTTCCTCGAGGCATGGCACAGAGTGAGGAATGGACCTGGCCCAGCTGTCCTGGGAGCCCAAACTCCAGAGGCTGTTACCCAGCTGTGAGTTTCAGATCCAGCCCCAGGGTGTGGTGGGAGTGGGTCCTGGACCTACTGTTCAGTCGTAGCCTTTGACCAATCAAATAGCAAACTGAGGAGGCTCAAGCAGGAGAAGCTCCCCTCTCCCCCCAGCACCTCCCCCAGTGCAACTTGCATTTCTTAGCAGGGCTGTGTTACCGCGGTAGAGTCCTCTAGTTTAATGCATATATTGGGGGTGGGTGTCTGAGTGACTCTGCCATCCTTTCACGGCAAAGACCGTAGAGTCACAGGGTGGCTCTGTGGTCCATCAATTCATGCTGTTGCTCCGACATGTCAAACTCAATTTCCAGTTCTGCAGAATGCCCGGCAGTCCTCAAAAGCAACTCCCTAGAGAGTTTGAAGGGCTAATGCGTTCACACAGGATTGAGGGCCCTGTGTTTGTGACTGTCCTGCTGGGCCCCTTATGGGAATCTGGGTCTGTTGAAATCCCACACAAGCTGTAGGAAGCCCCACACAGAGGGAAAGAGGTGCAGTGTCAGACAGTTCCATCTGCAATCAATTTTTCAGATAGTTGTGGAGAAATCCATCAGAATCCATTAGGAGAAAAAGACAGGGCGATCAGTTAGCTGGCCAGGGATGTGCGCGAGTCCCATGCCGTGTGAAAGCTGAGTAATTGCGAGATGAGTAATGCTGAGCGGAAACAAATGCATGGAGGCTTCCACCAACTTGGGGAGGCCAGCCCAGGGCCCGGCGGGGCAGAATGAGGTGGGAGGTCTGGTAACAGCATGCTAATGTTTAGGATCAGCTTTCCCAGTATTCCCTCATCACTCATTACAACCCCCTTGAAGTGTCACATCACAATAAATTTTGCCTGAGTGGGTTGGTAGATTAATCCCTTTCCTCGGTTATCTGCCCTGGAAACCCTGCCCTATATCCCTCACCTTCTAGCCCGGGATTTGACTCCTTGGAGACCCACTGAATTTTCTTCTGGCCTCAGATGCTTCAAGGGGAGAAGCAGTCCCAAGATAAAGCTGCAAAGCTTAACCAACTTTACTACAAATTGTATTAATACAAGTCAAAGAGGCAAAGTGAACATTGTTTCATACATTTGGACTGTTTAGAGACTTTAGGTGGACAAAGGCGGTAATTAAACAACAACAAAAAGGCCGTGCCCTAGAAATGGTTTAATATCTTTTATAAGAAAAGAAACCTACATGGTAGCAGTTTTGCCCTTGAGTTCTAAACTCAACTCTGGGAAGTGGCTTACCAAAATGTCCCAGGAAAAGTGAAAGGGAAATTTGGACCAGCTTATTTCAGGTCCTGGGTTTGTCACACCAAGGAGGAAACACGGTGCACAGCCCCCCGCCCCACTCCCCAGGCTGGGTAAGAGCTTGTCCAGCTACTGAGACGTATGCCAGTGGGACCCATGGCTCTCAGAAGCCCTGAGAGGTGGGGAGAGAGCTCCTGTTGAGAACGCAGCCAGGCACCAGCTTAGTGGTGCAGCCTCTGACAGTGTGGTGACTCCAGGCTGTGACAGATGGCTCCAAAGCCGTTTCCCAAAGCCGAGTGTGTTGGTCCTCCAGCCTGGTCGTGGCTGCTATGAACAACGATGCTGTGATCGCTGGTGGACAAACTTTTGGGTAGACAAGTTTTCAATTGTTTTGGGTACGTATGTGAAGTGGAGATGCTGGATTGCACGGCAGTTCCATGCTTTACACTTTGAGGAGTCCCATGCTGTTTTACACAGTGGCTGCAGCACTTGACATTCCTCTCAGCAAGGCCTGAGGGTTTGAAGTTCTCCACATCCTCACTTGTAATTTTGCCACTTTTTGATCATAGCCATCCTTTTGAATGTGAAGTACTAGCTCATTGTGGTTTTGATTTTCATTTCCCTAATGACCACTGATGATTAGCATTTTGTGTGTGTGTGCTTATTGGCCATTTGTATACTTTCTTTGGAGTCTGTTCAAATCCTTTGCCAATTTTTAAATTGGGTTATCTGTCTTTTTATTGCTAAGTGGTTGAATTATTAAGAGTTCTTTCTTTAACTCATTAAGAGTTCTTTATTCTGAATATTAGACCTTTATCAATGTGTGGACTAAAAACATTTTCTTTCATTCTTTGGGCTGTCTTTTCGCTTTCTTGATAGTGTTCTTTGATACACAAATGTTTATAAATTTTTGACATCTAATTGGCCTATTTTTCCTTTGGTTGCTTGTGTTTTCTGTGTCATAGCTAAGAAACTATTGTCAAATCCAAGAACTTGTTGATTTATATCCTCCAGCTATTGTATAGAATTTAGCTCTTACATTTAGGTGTTTGATCTATTTTGAATTAATTGTTGTATCTGGTGTGAGGTAGGGGTCCAGTTACATGCTTTCACATGTGGATATCCACTTGTCCCAGAACTGTTTGTTAAAAAGTCTCTTTTTCCCCATTGAATTGTCTTGGCTGAAGTTTTATTACAAATCAGAAGGGCCCATGGACAAAGATAACGAGGGGTGGGGAGGATTGGTAGTGGAAGGTGGGGGGTAGGTAGGGCGGGGGAGAGTAAGAGGGAAAAATAGAGACAACTATGATTGAACAACAATACAAATTTTTAAAAATTGAAATATTATCTAACTTTCTAAAAAATTTCAGAGTTCCATTAAGGTCATTTCTGGATGGCTGGGTGGTTTTCACTAGAGAGTATTTTTAATTTTTTGTTTTTGTTTTTGACTATCATGTTCGAAAGGATTTGAAAATGGACGCAGATGTTTTGTGTTTAAAAAATCCTCATGTATCCTTTGTAAGCAAGCGCATATTCTACAACAACCCTATGCCACTCCTGAAATGCCTGGCCCCCTCTTTACCATGTAAGACTCAATCCCTGTCTCTCCTCTTAGGGTATAGCCTTCCGAGGTCTTCTCTGTACACCCTTAGGGCTTCTAAAGTCAATGTTTTACATACTTTCAGTACTGAAGGGTAATTACTTATTTATAATCCAGTCCTCTTCTCCCTTTTTCCTCTGAACAGATGAAAATTGAGTCTCTTAAACTGGGCCCCTGGGCTGAGGCTGAACTTATGTTAGCAACGTGTACTGTTCCTGTAGCAGAACAGTGGCCCCCACCCCCAACCCACTGGGAGGGCATGGTGTGTTCTTGCTTGTCATGACTGATGGAAGGTGTGGCTGGCACTCTGTTTGGAACAAGGGGCACGTGGAACTAACCATCCCACATAGCAAAACCGTCCTTCATGACGCAGGATTCCCCTGCCCCCAGTGCAGATGCCAACCTAGGGAAACCCTGATTCCTAAAGGGAAACTCATGCTCAGTTTAAAGAAAAACCTTGGAAATTTCATTTGATACTTCTTGAGAAACCAGTAAGTCATGTAGTCAATGCAGGAGACTTAGAATTCCAGAGAAAAAAGGGTCGGATTTGTGGCCAGTCCAGCCCAGCCCTTGGTCCTCTGTGGTCACGTGTGGTTCCTCTGGCAGCGATTCCCCAGGGCTTCAGGAAGTTGGAGGCTCCTGTGGTCCCCTTTATGTTTTCTACTTTGGTAATTTGCTTCTTACTGCTCTTACCAATGACCCATTCCTACCTCAGTCTTTTGACTCCTTGTTTTACCTTTGCTGTTTTCCCGAAGTCACATGACAGCTTCCTGATTGGTCCAGCCTTTTCTCAATGAGTGACAAGGTCTAGGTTTTTCTTCTGGAGTTAGTTCCAGCCCCTCCTCCATTCACGTAGGACTTGTGTGAGAAAGTGCCCCCATGCCAGCTGTGCACAGAGCTGGTATGCACATTTCACATGGTTAAACACACTTTTGATATGTTGTTTCTTTTCCGCATTGTTGCATCCGCCTGGAGGGCCTTCACCTTTCTGCCAGGCAACACCATGTTCCACCTGATCTGATCAGTGACTCCTCTTGCCATGCCCACCACAAACCTGATGCCCACACCACAGTTTCAACCTCAACATGTTCATTTCAGTGTTTATTTATACCTGCTATTAGGTTAGATGCTCATTGCTTCACATGTATCAAAATTACATCCATGATAAAATTAGAAAGCAGCTCAAGACTGGGGTGAATTATGCATTTAACCTTTTCCTTCAAAGGACAGCACCATGCTGTGCACACAGCAGGCGCTCACATGAGTTATAGATGAACTAGATTGAATAAATTTATCTAAACCCTTACTAAACCTCTAATATATTTAGCCCTGGTGATACATGATGTTAGTCACATTTTAAAGCTTGCATGTCTCATGTGACTTAAGGAGGGTAGAACTGGGTGAAAGAGTTTGCTGAGAGAAAGGAGTCAGAGGCGATTCCTGGAATGGAACATTTCTTGGGCTTTGTGACCCGAGAAACCACAAACTCTGTTTCTGGCGTTAAGCATTGAGGGCTGAGCTCCTGGAGAATGTACGCGCATCCCCCTATGGGCCACGATCTGAGAACATCCTCAAAGAATGCCCCTTGTGATCCAAACCAAAGCATAACCTCTAGGATAGAGAGCTGTGGCACACAGCAATGGGAAGAAACTGTAGGGAGAGCAGGTTTTCCCTTTACTTGGAAATCATCCCTGTGTTAAGAAAGAATGCTTACTCAGTGTCTTCTGCCATACTCACTGCCCGGGAAGCCCTGGTTCATAAGAGGTCATGGTTGAGGAGAAGAAAAGAGAGGTACCTCCAATGATTAGCCGTGTTTTCCTTTGTCAGAAGATAGTAACTGGGGAGTGATTTAAGGAGACCTGAGAAGTATGGATAGAGATTACTTTCTAAGTGATAGTAAATCATGACTGGCTCATAATGACACTGCCCTAACAGGATTTTAAAGTTTATAGGGCTTCAACTTTTCAAAGCCTTTTTATGTCTTTCCGGTATTTACTTTGCCGGAGGAAGCCAGGTCCAGCGTACAGAGTCCCACACTTCTGCCTTCCCCTCCCCGTCTCCTTGTTGCGTGGTTTTGTGTGTGCAGAGGTGTAATTCTGCTGATTGCATGTACTTTCAGGTAATCTTTTTAAACACTTAGTATTTGGTAGCTACCTTTATATTTGTTGTATCGTTGACAAAGAAATATGATTCAAACGTATATATTTTCTCTATCCTTGATAGTGCTTAACCCCTACCGCACCAAATTCACTTGCAAGAAAATTAAGATCTATTTAAAAGATAATGCTTGTTCTCCCATTCTGTATTTTTTTCTTCATGCATGACATTTGTGGAAGGCGTGAAGACACTTCTTGTACTTGTCTTTTTCTTGGCAAAAAAAAAAAAAAAAAATGCCTGTACTGAGGCTCTGACCTCGTAAAAGCCACTTCCTCTGTTACACACGTGTTTTTCTCAGGTCGGTCAGATCCATGCATGTTCAGACTGAAGGTTAAAGCTAATTTGTTCTAGTGTGAATGGAAAAGAGGAATGTGTTTGGGAGACCCCTCCAATATACCATGATGACGACAGATGGAAAGAACTGATGTGTGGAACTGGCCTCAGAGAGAAGCCGTGGGGCTGGGAGGGGGCTGGGAGGGGGCTCTGGACTTGTACATGGATGTGATGAGTTGGTGATTCTGCTAGGACACCCAAGGGAATGTGTCTCAGGGGCTGCTGTGCACTGAGTGTTTGTGTTCACCTTCTAAAAATGCCCATGTTCAAGTTTTAATCCTTCATGTGATAGTATTTGGGAATGGGGCTTTTGGTAAGTCATTCTGTTTAGATGAGGTTATGAAAGTGGGGCCCTCCTGATGGAATTAGTTCCCTCATAAGAAGAGAAAGGGACAAGGGCCCACTCTCTCTGCCATGTGAGGATACTGCTTGAAGGGAGCCATCCACAAGGAGGGAGGCGAGCTCTTAGCAGGCTCTCAATCTGATTGCACGTTCACTTTAGACTTTTCAGTGTTCAGAACTGTGAGAAACAAATGATAAAGCTGCCTTGTCTACGGTCTTCTAGTGTTCTGGTAGCCTGAAGTGGCTCAGATTAGGCCAATTGAAAAGAAGAGCTTGGCGTGAGAATGCTTCTGAGGCTGAAGACCAAACAGGGAGCCTGTCTGTAAGCGTAGCGTGGTTATCTAGAGAAGGACCCATGGCGGAAGGCAGAGTGGCAGGGACCCTTCCGCTGAGCAGAGGAAGTGGCCAGGGCCTTCTGGGAGGGGCTGTGTGGAATGAGATGGGAGCTATGGCTTTTCTACATCTCTGATTCAGTTGAATCTAAAACAGGCAGAAATATTAATGGGAGCTCTCATTTCAAAATCACATTGTTACTATAATGAAAACTTGGAAAAATATTTAGAGGAGATTGTGGAAAGATGGTTTCTCTCACTCAGATTCTGAAGTGAGACCTTATCTTCTTCAAAGGTCTCAAAAGCCACCCAGATCATTGGCGTGCACCCCTGTCCAGCTGCTGGACCAGGGCTCTCCGCAGAGGCCTTTCCACCCCGTGACCCACCAACACAGTGGTGGCCTTTTCCTCACACGGCCTTTTCACCCCTTTTCTCCTGGTCTGCACTGCACCCCTGTGGTCTTGCCAAAAAACAAAAAATGAAAAGCAAAATCAAAACTTCCTCCCTTAGCCAGGAGAACAGTGAGCATAGATAAAAGGCTAACAAATAAAACAGCGTCTGAGCTTGGACCTCGTCAGAATGTCATGTCACCACACCACGGGCGAGCTCGGTGTCGACCTCCATGTACAGATGGAAGAATGTGATTAACCTAAAGTTTGTGACCACAGCCTTAGGAATTCTGTCCTGCTGCCGAAAGCCACAGAAAAGAAACAACGTGGGGATGACCCTTCTTACGTATTTACTGTGGTTTCATTTTTCTCGAAATTGAAAAGAATGCCACTTGTCATAGGCAGTCATCACATGGTGTACCCTGAGTTAAGATAAGGAAGCGTAAACAACTGTGCGTTTGCTTTCAAATTATTCATGCAGGTTGCTCTGGCGCTACAAGGCTCCCAATAATGAATGGGTGGCTATTCCTAGAACCTCAACACCTACTTGACCACAGATCTTCAAAGAGAGCATGTTTTCTCTTTTACTTCCTGCTATGTCTCATTCCTTCATTTAAATTTGCCAAGAGTTGATTAGTGGGCTGGGTGAGTATACAGCACTCACTTTTTAAAAATGGAAAAACAAACAAGAAAAGTCTTTTATATCCATTTTTGAAATTAAGGAGAAGAGTGGAAAGTAAAGTGGTTGGTTTCTTGCAAATTTCTTAATGCATTTCCTTTTTCCCACCCAACAATGTACACAGGCTATGGTGTCTTTTCTATTAAGGACAGTTCTATGCAGCCAGGATCCCACCACATGACTTCATTTAACCTTAACTCCCTCCTGACAAGGCCTTACTTCCAAATACAGTCACTCTGCAGGTTAGGGCTTCAACATATGAATTTAGGCAAACATAATTTAGTCCTAAACATAAAATAGCATAAACATAAAATAGCAAGCAGTATGCAGGAGGAGGTAGTTTTAGGGTATCCAAGGTTCTGGGAGTGATCTTGAAGGGTGCAGAAATGTGACAAAATAAGACAGATTCTAGAACAATTGCACTTATTCAAGCAGGAAGAGAGAGAGTTAAAGCTGATCAGATATTTGGCCCATTTCTCCTCAGGGGCAGGCCCAAGGGTCATGATGGGATATTCAGGTGTGCCCCAGCTACAGAACACAAATGGACCAACTGGGCCCAGTTTGAGGAGGCGTCCTCAGGGAGAGGAGAGCTTCGTGACCTTCACAGCCCCCATGGGAAAGCATGGTTTCCACGTGAAGGCGACGTGGGGAGCTGGCGTCTCACTATAGTGCAGTCCTATGGGAAAGGCATGGAGACAAATGTGGCATACACATCTATCATGATGGTTTGGGCCTGATTTCCCTTGGGAGGCTGGTCTGCCCTCCCTGGTCCCTGAAAAGATGGTAACTAGCAGATGAGCAAGCAAAACAGGCAGAAATGAGCTTCTCTGCCCTCCCCAGGCTCCGGGCTGCCCATCTGGCAGGATCACGGGGCCTGGGCTCCAGCCAGGGCACAAATCTCACTTGTCTCCTGGTCCCAGGACACACAGGTGTGGCTGAGTCTCTGTCCAGACTTCAGATTAAAGCTCTTATGACTTGTAATCCCACCACAGACCCTCCGTGGTTTTCAGTGTCCAGCTGGGGTGCCAGCTGCCTGGGCCAGCCATCAAAACCCCTGAGGTCAGAAGAAGAAATATCTGTCCCTGTAAGTCACGGGTTGGATGCTGACACAGTGGGAGCCCCAGGAGGCTCTATCAGGGCCCCTGACCACGGAAGGGAGCCAGATCACTGAGGGTGAAGCTGCAGGCTCCTGGGCTTGGGCACAGCTCCTGTTAGAGACTCTTGGACGGTTGGCCTAGAATCTACTCACCTGGCCTCTTGGAAAATTATAGGTTGGTTCTGCTCTGCCACTACCTGGAGCCTGTGAGTGTATGAGTGTACATGTAAGGAAATCAACAGACCAAAATGATCCTTAAAGCCCTAGAGCCTTTGTCTGGTTTTCAATGCACAGCGGGAGAACTTTCTCCACCTAGCTAGATCTGTTCTCTGGGTTTATTCATGAGTTCCGGGAAAGTATTAGTTTAATAAGAGCAAGTAAAATGAAAAGTTAGCATCTTAGAATTTTGAGGAACTTGCATAACCTAATTACTTAATAGATAAAAAATCCAACAACCAGAAAGGTAAAGTGACCTGCCCAAGGTCACACAGGTAGTTAGTATAAAGATAGTCAGACTGTAGGGAGTCCCAAGGAAAGGGCCTTGCTTAGTTTGGAACAGTCAAAAGCACAATGCCTGGCATGTGGTAGGTGTGGTAGATGGTGTTGTTGTTCTGCATGGTTCATTCTCTTCCTGGTTAAGTGCAGTATACGCCCTAATGCTGCCATGTGTCATGCGGGGCCACCCTGTGGAAGCAGTGACACTAGTTGGTGAAAGGCGGGGGTAGTCTCTGCCCTCTGCCCTGTGGCCTCAGTGACTGGCTATTTCAGGCCTGGGGTGATGGAAAGAAAAAGGAGGAGAAGCTGGTTGCACCGGTGTCTGTCCAGCTACACCCCGGCCTTCCTGATTTCCCTGAATCAGTCATGAGTTTCTTTGGGTCCCCCATAGGGAGCCTCCAACTCTGTCAAAGGAGTAAGGGTGCTGATGGGCCGCAAACTCAAAGCAGGCTCAAATCATGGGCGGTGAATTGTGAAGGGCTGTCTCTTCCTCCACTGATCCTTCCTTTCACGGACCAGACCTTGAAGGCCTGAGGCACTAAATATGTTGTCCACGGTAAAGTGAGAGGCTGTAGTAGCACCACTCAGGCTAATTCTATGGGTAGATAGAAAAAAATACAGCTCTGTATTGCATTAGATTAAAGAAAAATACTGTGTTCTTTTTGTTTAAATATTGCAATCTGTGCTCCCCGAGGACAACATGGGATGGCATAGAACTGCAAGCAAAGAGCAACACCCCTCTCTTCTTCCCACAGGTGTGGCCTGGAAGTCAAACATTTAACCGGAGGACTCTGGGACTGGCACTCATTTGCTCATTCACTGTGTGTCTTTGTCTCCTTTACTGAATAAGTGATGACAAAGGAGCCAGGGTGAGACCAGAGGAGGTGCCAGAGTGGCGTCTGTTCTCCCTTTCAGCAGCTGTAACAACCTGGGATCCTGTTTTCCCAAGTGTGGACCACAGAGGGGGCTGGGGGTGGCCCATGGCAAGGGTGTGGGCCCTCAAGGTGGCTGAATGCAAAGGGAACTACTGGAGAAGCCCTTCATCCTAGAGCTGTATGCAATGTGAGATTTCCTCATGACCTTGGGGGTAGCCTCAGGGAAGGTGAGGAAGGGGCATTTGTCTGATGGCACATGTGTTCTTTCTTGTTCTAAACCGGGGCCCCTGGAATTGCTCCTTTTCATGACAGGGAATCAGGGTAGGGGGCACTGGAGTCCAATAGCTGGCACTGGGTCCTGTCCCTGCCATACCAGGTGGGGCCTAGAGCATATCGCCTGCCTGTGTGGCCTCACCTCCTCAGAGGTAAGGAGGTTCGAGGATATGTTGGCCCTTGGAGGGTGTAGGATTGATTTAGGTGGTGCATGTCAGGGCCCAATGTGTGCGTGTGCGTGTGTGTGTTATATCAGGGGCAAACATTTTTAAGAGAGACTAAGTCAGGTTGAGAAGAAACCCACATCCCATCACTTCGAATGGAAAGTGATTCCCCACTGGCCAATATCTCCAGAGCACTGGGTGGGCAGAGCAGAATTCTGGACCTGGGAGCAGGCAGCTCCAGGCACTGCACGAGCCTCTTGCCTGTGAGCCACTCCCGGAGCTCCAGGGCAGAGAGCAGCCTGCACAGGCACCTTCACCCAGCCCATGGTCCGTGCACACGCTGCCGCCTCCCTTACAGATTTTGGACATGTCAGACCTCGTAATCACCTGTGCCAATTCTCTCCTCTCTCCATATAAGCCTATTGGCTTTGTTTCTCTAGAGAACTCTAACTAATAAAAAAGGAGGGATCATGGGGTCAAGGCCTATTAATCGATAATGGCATCATCTGGAGAGGCCTCACCTGAACCTCTCAGATTGCAGGGGAAGGGGAAAAAAAGTGGTCACCACACGGCCTGGCCCCAGGGGCACTGCCCACCCCCATAGTGGCTTCCACCATTTTGGTCACCAGCTGTGTTCCCTGTAGCCTCCTTATTTGGGACACTTTCAGACAATTTCCAGAACTTTCTACTAGGTTCTAGAGCCCCATTTCTCTGAGACAGCTTCCCAGTCTCTGTACCAGATATGAACCTCGCAAAGAATCATGAGAAGTTCAGAATCATGCTGTACAATATAAAATTTATTATAAAACTTCAGCAAATATAAATATCCAGGTGCCCATTCCAAATGGAGCTGCATGCAGGGAAGTAAAATGAAAGCGGCCCCGTACTGATAGAGATGCCGGAGGCCCACTGGACAGCTCTATCCCAGGAAATTGGTGCTTTCTTTCTGAATGGGTCTCACAAAAACAGCCAACACTTACAAAAAAGAAATGAAAAAAACCCACAACACACAAAGATCAAGCACAGGTTCTAAGGTTATTGTGTTGGCATGTCTGTCCAAAAGGACTGTCCACAACCCTTCCTAGGACGGCAAAGGCCCTGGTGAAGGCATGATTCTCTAATTCTGGCATAACCTGTAACTCAGTCACGTAAAAAAAGAAAAGCATTAAGAAATGGGTTTAAATAGAAACGCTCACTTGTAAATAACTGAGAAAGATAAAACATAAAATATAAAATCCTCTCCCCCAGCACACGAGTCTGAGAGGGATAAAGCACCTTAGCAGGAATTTCATTTTTCCCATTTCCAGAGGCAAAGTCTCAAATCAGGACAGAGTCCAACCTCTCCCGGGCAGGCAGGTGCCCCTTAGAAACAATACCCAGCTTTTGTCACAGCACCAAGTCCTTGAGAAGGAAAACTCTGCTGCTGGGGCAGGAAGCGGGGGCCCTGGGAACACAGCCAGAGCTGTCCAGGCTTCCTGCTTCTGCTGGTCGGAGGCTGGTGATTCCTGGCAGGAAGCCTCCGAGGTGGGAGCGAGGTCGGCATACTTAGCGGCAGATATTTTTGTACTTATTCCTAATTCTGTGGCCTTTGTTCTTTTTAAAAAGCACCAAACATTTAGCATTTGGCAAGCTCAGCCCCACCTGTCTGTCTGACTCGATGTAGCTGAAATCCAAACGCTGGCGAGCACTGCTCCCGTTCCGCAAAGCGGGCCCTGCTGCCTGCAGCCAGGCTTCCGCCCAGCACCAGAGCACGTGCTTGTGTGGACACAGGCGCACACACACCCACACATGCCCGTGTGCGCACAGACTGCTAACAGTTTTTCTTCTTCCAGAGTCCAGCTTCCTTGGACGCGTTCCCATACAGACAGACTGGACAGCTCATTGGTGCTGAAGACAGGTATTTTTCTCGGCCCTGGGAAGCAGCCCGACTGACTCACAGGTTGGATTTGGAGCACGTCTCGCAGCACTGCGGGCCATAGAACTGGTGGCTGCACATTCCGTGCCGGGGCACCAGGGAGCACCAGTGCAAGTGGTCTTTGCAGAAGGCATCTGAAAACAAGCACATTCCATGTCAGCCAATGTCCTCAGGCCATATCCAATGCCAAAAGCTAGTAACTCCACTGGCCAGTCAAGATAAAGTTGTTGTTGTCCTGAAGCTGCTGAGGGAGGGGAGCTCTTCAGGTCAAACGGGGACACGAGTAACCTGCTGTTTTTACAAAGCTCTTCTTAGAAGGTCCCTGCAGAACTAAAACTTTCTTCTTTTTGTGCTAATCCCTCCCACTCAACTGCTCACCCACACAAGACAACGGGCCTTTGGAGGACAGAAGTTTGAGCTCTAATTCTCTGACTGAGCCGATCCACATGCTCTCCCCAGCTCCATCTTCTCTCCAAGAAGCCTGCAGAGATAGGCTGTTGGTCTCTGCAAAGGCACTTGAGGGTCTGTGCACGGGTGCACAGGGATGGTGTTTAAGAGCACTCAGTGAGTGACGTGGGCTTTGTTCAACATATTTCTAAATAAAGTGAATGGCACTGAAATAGGGAAAGATATCAGGCTTTTAAAGCTAGTCTTAAACTTCACCACCATTGATGCCACTTCTGGGGAGGCAAGACAAATGAGGGCTGCTTTGTGGGAAAACTGGAGGAGGGGCTAAAAAGAGGGAAATGGCATAGCAGAGGCAAGACCTGAATTCCTGCTCTCTAGGGCTCTCTAATAACCAGCGGGAACGCTGACTCCTCCAGGGCCTCTGAGGATCTGCTCCATAAACTTGGCAGCCCCACCCCAGCATGCCTAGGTCTCCCAAGCCAGGAGCCCTCACCTTTCTTCTCTGCGACAGGGCAGAAGTGAGTGTTGCAGGCGAGGGAAGCTTCGGGCTTCTGGTGAATGAAGCAGCCCACGGCTGGCCGGCCCCCTGCCAGGCACTGCACGGACCTGGTCTGCACGCCGCCCCCACAGCTGGCAGTGCACTGTGAGCAACACATGCATGAGAGTCACCGGGGCTGCTCGGTTCTCAGGGCACTCCCTCTTCCAAGCATCCCCCTCCACCTGGACCCTTCAAGGTGGTCTCTGCCCGTGATGGTGAGTGGCTGACCAGAATCTGGATTAATCTCAGGTAGGAACACAGGGGAGAAGTGCCCAGAAGTTTAGAATGTTCTTGAGTCATTTATACACTGATGGATACAAGGAAACAGGCACACATCTTGAGATACAGCATTGTTCCCTGGACTTGCTTGGGCTGTGGGTCTGGCATGAAGGAAATGGTGCCCTTCATGGATGCCATCACCAAACCATCCCTTCTGGTGCTCCTGATGGATCAATTCCCACAGAGGCTTAAAAATAACAAGCCCCTTCTAGACCTGAAGTTCACAGACTCTGGGTACCTGGAAGTGGCAACCCCAGTTTCTTGGGTTCATTTTGCTAAGATATTCACATCCTCCCAAGGGTGTTATCCTCTGAGACCAAAGCCCAGTGCCCTAAGGCACAGCAGAGCTAGAGAATGCAGCGGCACGGCTAGAGCATCTTCCCCTAGCTGACTGAGTGCACAAACTCAGAATATGCGGCTGGGTCATCTGAGATCTATTGCAGGCAAGAAATGGGGAGATGAGCGATAAGAAAGATGAACCCAAAATTGTTGCAATCCATGTGCCCAAAAGAAAGCAACTAAAACTCTAGACTGAATTATGTCCGTTGTGCTTTAAAAAGGTTACTGATTCAAAAATATCAAGAACATAGTCCATTAAGGAGCACCTGCAGGAAGATGGGGTCAGATAATATTTTGGATGCCCTGCTATATGGTGGGTGAGCTAAGCGGTTGCTTTAAAAGGCAAGAAAGAAGCTGTCCAGTGCTGGGGACAGACATGACTCAGGATGCTTGCCCAGTCTGCAGGAGAGCATATCAGAGCCCTGCGGGGGCACATTAAGGCAGCAGCCTGGGGCTGGATTTCCACAGCACCAGTCAGTCTGCTAGGGGGCGGCCAGACGCTTCCTGGTCATTTACTCCTGACCCGCTGCAATCGGAGCCTTCCGGCCTGGCTCTCAAAGTCTATTGTGGGCAGGGACTGTCAAATAAACAAACAAACAAACAAACAAACAAAGGAAGTCTCTTTAGAACGGGTCTGGAGCTGCTATGCTGGAGGAACTGTCTTGCGCATCTCATGCTTTTGGAATGATAAAATAGTGCCTTGGACTGGGCCTAAGCAATCCTGTGTCTCAAAGAACTGTTCGTAAAGATAAAAATAAAATAGGCATTATTGGACTGAAGACTTCTGGTGTGAAGATTAAGAACATTATTTAGAATCACTGTCACTGTTATGTTACCTGCACCAATAGAAATGCCTTCCTTCTATTGATGTAACTGTTCCCCTTCCCTTTCTCATAAATACCCCTTGAATTCACCTCCTAATTGAAACACTATTTGGGCTTCTGCCTGAATCAGTGATTCTCAAATAGCTATGCTCATTGATCTCAAATAAATGCTCATTGCCTCTCGCTGTGACAGGTAAGACCCTTCACCTGCTCCAGGTTCACATCTACCTCTTCAGGTGCCCACAAGGCCTCCGCCTCATGAGTTGGATTTCTTTCATAATTAGAAGCTAGGGAAGAATTCTATTCTGGCTAAGGGCAATATATCTCAGTTAGAAATCAGGATATCTGGCCATCGCTTATTATTACAGAAAGAGTGCCCACATTATTACTGTGTGGTCTGGTTCTTTTGTCATTGATTCATTTATTTACACAAGGAAATCACCTGCCTGCCTTTAGCAGGCACCATTCTGGGGCACTAGATTCTGAGTGGTGAGTACACGCCTCTTGTCCCTTCCACAGGTACTTACAGAATGGCACTTACTCAAAGAGGACCACAACACAGGCAGCTGCGTGGGGTTTTTTAGCAGCATTGACCCCTAGAGTCCCTGCCTACCCTGAACTCTGCCTGGAACAGTCTCCAGATGATCCTTCTGCACACCAAGTGTGAGAAACACTGGTCTAGAGTTTTAGAATTTCTCATGATAAATATAACATTTTTTGGGAGGGGAAGCCTCCAAATTATGAAAGATTTTCATTTCTTCCTATAAAATGAAAATAAGCTAAGTCATTCAGCTACAAGTTCTGAAAATACTTTGCACTGATAGAACTAGAGATACACCAAAAGATGCAAAAAAAGGAAATTTGAAAAATCTTCTTCACTTTTCTTTTCAGGAAAAAAAACATACAGAGTTTGTTAATTAGTGTCACCAGCTTAATGACTTCAGACTCCTGATGGCAGGCCAGTGTGTGTATGGTGACTGTAAATGGCATCTGTCCCTGCTTGTGGACCTACACAGTGACAGCTGCTGGCGCCATCTGTTCAGACTCCCTTGCAGGCCCCCTTTGGAGGCCTCACCTCCAAATCAGTGGTTTGCAAACTTGAATGTGCATTCAAGCCATTTGCAGGACTTGTTAAAAGAAAATGCTAGAGTCCATTCCAAAATCTCAAGCTTCTATACATTTGGGCTGGAACCTGAGATTTGCTGTGGACCCTGAGAAAAAGGATGCCTACCAAGAAGGACTCCTGGTGACTAACTGGGTTCAATATTAAAAACAGGGCTTAGCAAGTGTTTCTAAGCAGAGGTCTCTCCTGCAAAGTGTACTTCGGAGAGAAACCTGCACTGAACTGCCTGCCTGCGCTGTGTTCCTGCCATTTGAGCCAGACCTTATAAAGGAGTTCCTGGAATTGTATTTCAACCAATAGAACCGAGGCTTTCCCTGTCCAGTTGGAGCTATGCAGTTATATCCTCCAACATTTTCACTGACCAATCAGAGTGGCTCCATTCTGACCAATCAAAATGTGATGATTTGGAACCCTCATTTGCATGAGGACGGACCAATTAGGAGCTCTGGGCAGGGACTTCTGCCTTATAAGTCAGCTCTTCTCTGGCTTGGGAATAGAGTTTCCCTTTCTACTGCAGACTGAAGTCTGCCTGGCTGGAGCTGAAGTACTGAAGATGAAACACAAAAGATGCCTCATGGGACCAGAGCAGAGACCAGCAGGAAGAGCAGAGCAGAGCAGAGCAGAGCTGTCTAGCCAAAGAGGGGCCTGGGCCCAGGGTCACCTCACAGCTGTGCTTCTTCATAATTGAACTGTATCACAGCTGAGCTGTTTGCACTGAATAAAGTTTTCTTCCCTGCAGCCCAAACTGAAGATTCCTGTTGGTGCTGAATTGATGCCACTCATCATTGTTGACACTGAATATCTAACCAAGATGCTCCTGGTGCTGTGGGTCGGGCCACTGCTCTACATGTGAGACTTGCACCAGCAAACACCCATTTTTCTGTTTTTTTTCTTTTCTATTTCTTTTCAGTACTGACTTCAGTTATGTCTAAATTTAAGAATGGTGGTACACAGAGCCCATATTTGTCATGACTGCAGACATTTTAACAAGTCATCTTGTCAAGGGACTGAAACTTTTTGTGTGTTGCCCTGGTGGTCCCTGTTTTGCTTCAGTCACACACTATCCAACAGGTGTTCTCACTTAAGCCATTCCAGATCCAATTAGAATGTGAACCTCCCTCCACTAAGACCAAATGACCCGTATAATTTATATCAGTCCTACCAGGCAACAATCCATTAAATCTGATGATAAGCAATGCCATTGAAATCAGCAGAAACCCTGCAGATCAAACAATAGAACTGAAATCTTTACACTGTTACAAGAATAAACCTGTCTGGGGCAGAGTTCAGCTAGGCACTGGCCATATATATGTCCTGACAATTTCCCACAGTCTGAAGGCACAGAGTCCTGGGTGCAAGTGCTTCTGGCAATCACAGCCCTCCCTCTGAGTTATCACTCCCCAAAAGTTAAAGTCTCAGAACATGCTAGATGAATCACATTGGATTAAAAACTTCAGGCAGTGTGTGATAAAAATAACTTATTAGTAAAAAAAAAACCCGAGTATTTCAGACTGACAAAAGCTATTACAGACATGTATTAGGTTTTATGGTTTTGGTTTAAATTTAATACTGATAAATCTCATTTTCCTCTTTGTATATTTGCCTGGAGCCTTTGAATTGAGCAGAGTGGCCTGCCAACTAGAGGGTGGGGACCTGGTTTCAGGAGCCCCCGTGTCCCCACTAACAGAGAGACAACAGTCTTGGGGAATCACCTCTGTTTGTCTCCCACCCACACTTCTCTAGGGACAGAGGGAGCCAAGCGACGACTCCACTCCACTCCTTAGCTCCTCCATCACTTCACCTTGTTGGACAGACTGCACTCAGGAGAAAATTAAAGGGAAATGTTTGTAACTACTGGTACTTTTTGTCAATTTAAAATAGGAAATCCTTGAAAGGATATAGTTGAAATGTCCCTTGCTCCAATAATTTAAATTAAACAATTTCTAATTTGAATATCTTTTGGGAAGGAGTCCATATATTTCCAAATGAAAAAACGACGTCAGGTTTGTAGACAACCAGAATCAGAGTGGAGCTGGAACATAAGCCAAGGTCAGTGTATAAGGTCCATGGAAGGTGTAGCTCTTCCTCCCCATGGGCTGAAGGGATAGTTCCTTCTGCAGAACTCAGAGACTGGGACTGTAACAGGGTGCAGCCGGGGGGGAGGGGCCCAAATGAGGATTTGTAATGGGGTCCAGAACTCAAGGTGTCCAGAAAATATTAGAAATATATGTAAGATGTCCTCATCCCCACAAGTCTGAACTGGTGGGGGATGGGACTCCTGGAGCAGCATTCAGAGCATTGGGTATGGGAGCAGCTTTGCAGACAGCCTCTGCCATGGTCATTTAACATATCTAACCTTTAACTGGTTGTATAGATATGTTAAATAGCTGTGGCCATGTTTTGAGCCAGGGGGATGGAGGAGATTTCCACCCAGGAAATAGCCGAGAGGCAACTCCCCCTAGACACAGCGCCTGCGTGAAAACCTGGAGATGGTTGGCTCTGGGCCATGGGGTCACCCCTGCCCACAGCTAACATGGCAGCCCAGAAAAACTGGAGAAATATGAAGTGCTGGCAGGTGTAGCTGATTGAAGGAGGAGTCAGAAATGGGGCTGCAAAGATCGGCGCGGGGGATTTAAACCCAGGCACAGCAGCCATATCGCTCTCTTGGACCACGAGGCTGAGGAGTGGGGACCCCTCAGCCTGAGAGACAGAGGCAGGACCACGTGGCTTTGGGTGGCTCCCTTTGCCACGTGGCCTAGGAAGCAGGAGAGACTTTGCCTGGAAGGAAAGGGGTGAAAGAACTCTTGCTGGTGGGTCATGAGAAGGTGCCGCATGGTTTTGGAATAACATGCGTTTGGATTAACCTGCCTTTGGATTAATCGGAGATCGCAGTGGCGACACAGCGGATGGTGTTGGAACCGAGGGGTTGCCTGAATCATGGACTTCTACTTCTTTCCCTGAGATACAGTGCCCTGGACTGGGCAGGGAAGGAAAGGAAGGACTGTGGGTGTTTGTGGGTATTCTAGAGAACTCTAGTATCTTAAAGAAGGCCTTAAGTCATTACCCCAGGCCTGTATAACTTGTAAATAAACAATTCTTTTCCTTTTCACAAGTCTCTGGTATTGAGAGATGTCTTTCCATTGGCGGCGTGCAAAACGGACCTAGAGTGGGGCTGGGGAACCGTTGGGTGCCCCGTTCGGCCTTTTGCTCTGTAACAGGACCAGGAATTATGGCCGAGAAACAGAAGAAGTACTGTGGCCAGGCTGGATGTCACAAATTCTTAAGAATCTGGCGGATATATAGCCAACCCTGGGCTCACAGAGACATGGCCAGACCTCTGACAAAATGATGTGGGGGGAAGTATCATTTAGCGGGGATTCTGAACTGATTTTATGCTAGTAAAAGTTTAGCTAATATTTAAAAGGATTCCATGATGGATTACATTGGTTCCGATAAGTATTTCTGTTTGTTTCCTTTGGACTTAAAGATGGTAACTTAGGGATTTTTGCTCTGCCACATTTGTTCATTTCAGTTTCCCATTCAGAGTCGGGTTGACGTGAGCAGATTGCTGGTTAGTACGTGTTGGTGGACTCCTGAAGGAGCATGGATACAGAGCCAGGACGACCCCTGTCAGAGATCAGCAAAGCCAGGAGTGGAAGTGCCAATACCACGCCACCTGTAGGCCACTCCTGGCATCGGGGGACTGCAATGCACAGTGCCTTGAGGTCTTTGCCTGAGCCTCACCTTCTTCCTGCTAGAGAATTCCTGGTGCTGGCAGGTGCCATGGTAATGTCAGATTCAGCTCCTACTGTTCATCTGTCTGTGGCCTTCACAGCCAAGGGCCAGGAGGACTCTGGAGTTAAATAGGACATAGCTCTTCCCCGCTGGATCTCGCTTTCTTGGGGGTGGGGAAGTCCGAGGAAAACACAATTGGAGGAGGACACAAACAACCCCCTGTATTAGTTTCCTGGAGCTGCTCTCACAAGTGACCACAAACCGCCCTCACAGTTCAGGATGCCAAGGACCAGGCGTTTACAAGGTGGGAAACCACAAGTTTGTGGCCGTGCATAACATCATTTTAATTTGACTTTTAAAAGCCTACATTCCTCGCCCTGGCTGGTGTAGCTCAGTGGATTGAGCGCAGACTGGGAACGAAGCGGCCCTGGTTCGATTCCCAGTCAGGGCACATGCCTGGGTTGCAGGCCAGGTCCCCGTGAGGGCCATGTGAGAGGCAACCATACATTGCTGTTTCTCTCCCTCTCTTTCCCCCTCCCTTCCCCTCTCTCTAAAAATAAATAAAAATAAATCTTAAAAAAAAAAAAAAGCCTACATTCCTCATGTGTGCCCATGATGACTGTGGGCTCTGACTTGGTCTGTGTTCTGCTGCCCGGGGAGGGGGGGCAGAGTAGAGGACCCCTGGGGCCTAGGCTGAGCTGTCAGGGTGATGGACAGGCTGAAATCACATGACATGTAAGAGCCCCACTGAGAGGGCCAAATTCTGCCTCTCATTAGATTCTCTGTGCCTCAGTTTCTTTATCTATAAAATAGGGGTGATAATGGTGCTGCTGGGAGGAATAAATGAGCTAGGAGCCCCACAATGCCCAGCACAGTGCCAGCAGTGGGAAGGGGTGGCTCCCAGCAGGCATTAACCATTGTTACAGTCTTTATTGCTGCACATGCCAGGGAGGCTCCCAGCAGAGAATCTAGGAGTACCTTCCAGGGAGATGAGAGTACAGAGAGGATCTTCTGCAAGATGGGCCTGGCAGAGGGGGGCACACAGGCTGGTCACCATTGCATACTACATCACTTTGCCTCCAACTCCATTTCTTCAGAAAGAAGGAGAAAGTCAGAGATGGGACCTCCACTGCAAAGTGGAAGGAGGCTGGCTCCCTGGCTAACAGATTAGAAAGTCAGAAAATGTTCCCTTCCCTTCAGGGACAGATTAAGGCAAAGCGCCCCCTCCTGGGCAAAAGCAAGAAGTGCAGGTGCTCCAGATTTGGCCAGCTGGAACCGGTTAGAAAGGGTCAGCACTTTGCGCTTGACTGGTGAGGGTCATCTCCACGGAGTGAGAGCAGAAATGACACCAGGAGCCAGGGGAGTGAGAATGCGGCCCTGGGACAGAGAGGAATCAGAAACTAAGGGCAGAGGAGCAGAACCACATGTCGAGAAGGGACAGTCTGAGGGCCCATGCAGGGTGCAACAATTCCAGGGTGTCCCGGCCTCGATTTGCACTTAGTTCATAATAAACCTAGTAGAATCTCACAACCACCTACTTATTCCTAATTTCTTCTCCATTCACTCATGTCCCAGCTTTTACCAATAGGCATATTTTCCGATGCTTAACTGGGTGACGATTTAGAACAAAGCACATGTGCCCTAAAAGATTCCATACCTTTTGGAGACCACCCTCTTCAGAAAGCCACAGACACACCCCAAAACACAGGCACTTGCATACACTCTGGAGAGACAGGTCAGGAAATACTCAGCTTCGACACCCTCCCAGAAACTCCCCACCTGAGCCAGCTACCAGGGTTCAAAGCAGGGCCCCCACCTGAGACCAGGGCGAGGTAAACCAGCTGGCCCGTGGAGGGCCTGCAGCCGCAAACAGGGCGTGCTTGGGGCAGGGGAACAGGGCACAGGCGCGTTCCAGCTCCAGGTCAGGTTGTGGCACATGCAAGCACTTCTTTGAAGTCAGCTCCCGGTACTTCCCAGAGATGTACTTTTCGGCACATTTTAAGAATCTTTTCTGTGTTCCCCTTTCACATGTGACAGAACACTAAAAATGAAAGCAAAAGACATGAGTGAAAAACACTTCTTCAGTGGTGGCTGTCTCTTTTACAAAATTGATGAGCCAAACTATCTCCTGATTATATCAGCTTGAACATTCACATGAGTGTAAACATTCAATGAAGTTTATTGGCATTTCAAAGACATTACAGACTCATTAGAAAAGGAGGATCTTGAAGCCACAGTAGCCTAGCGTTTTGGGCCATATGCGGGGGCAAGGCACTCAACAACCAGGAAGTATTTCTGAAGCTATTATTCACTGGGAAATCAAAATGTTGGGCTGTAACTGATATTAGAATGCATTGAATTTTTTTTTTAAGATTTTATTTATTTATTTTAGAGAGGGGAAGGGAGGGAGACAGAGAGGGAGAGAAACAGCAATGTATGGTTGCCTCTCACATGGCCCTCACTGGGAACCCAGCCCACATCCCAGGCATGTGCCCTGATGGGGAATCGAACTGGGATCCTCTGGTTCCCAGCCCGCACTCAATCCACTGAGCTACACCAGCCAGGGCTAGACTGCATTGAAATTTAATACGCAGGATGTGAGTTGAACCCCAGAGCTCTGTGCATTAACACCACTTAATAGCAGTGTGAAGCCGGACTCTAAAATAGAGGCAGAGCAAACCCAGGGCTCACAGATCTTCCCCAGAAAGCTCCATGCTCTCCATGAGAAGAGCAAGCACACATGGCAAGCAAATCCATTTTTCCCATGGAGGTGTGCTCCTAGGCAGAGCTGTCACTGATGTGGGATGCCCTAGCACATGCAGAATGGGCCCTGGATGGACCAGTGGGCCAGGCAGAGGTGCACAGGCAGATCACAGAAGGACAAGGCCCACTGTTGCACTGGGGGGCTGGTGGGCTTGGAGGGCCTCTGAAGAGAGGTCCCAGAGTCTGAAGATGTAGGCTTGTGCTGGAGCAGTAAGTGATGCTCAGTCCAATGGGAGATTCCATCTATTCTGCGGTGTCTGCAGGTTGCATAAGCAGAGCAGCCAGGGTGGACATACCTGTCCAGGTTCTGACCTCACGCTCTCACGCTTAGGTGTGGCTTACAGGTATACTTTGTGGCTGTCCTGATGCCAATATGGAGACAGAGCTGGGGGGACTGCTTTCCGTCGCTGGCTGCGGCCAAGCATAAGAGAGAAGCTGGGCCTGTGTGTGTGTGCATGTGTTAAATATTCAGGGTGAGGACTCCCCATCCGGACACTGCCTACAGATTGTACAGCCCAAGTCACTTCCTTCCTATGGACTCGGCCTCCTAAGGACAGTGAGATTTGATCCTAGAAGATAACTGACATTCCTGTGCCCCAGGTCAGAGAACCTGGAGTTTTTCCTTAGCCATGGCAGGCCTGCTTCAGTGAGCGACCATGCTTTTACATTTCAGTGGAAAACTGAAACAGTGTCTAAAAGGAGTTAAAAGCCTTGGTTGGCAAGCCACCCCTTCACTGACTGATTCCTGTCCCATCCTGATCAAGGCATAATTCCTGGTGTGGGCAGGACTGAGACCTTCTGTCTGTCCCTGAGGAGCTTCAGGTCAGGGAGTCTGGGGCTTTCTTTGCACAGGTGTGTGGAAAAACAGACAGCCAGCTCTGGGATTGTGGGGAGGTCTCTCAATGCCCGTTCCCGTGGGTTTCCACTGGCAGGGTGCTAGTGTCATTCTGTGCTGCGTTCACTTCCTGATGTCCCTCTGGGTTTTACTGACATCGCCACCTCCCAGTTGATGCACACCACAGCACCATTAAGGAGCTTCTGACATGCCCTGCAGGCAGGCCCTGCACGTGTCCGGCATCCCGGCCCTGGTGTGGGAGGCTGTGCTGGGCAGAGGCAGCAGCTCCATCTGCCTCCTCACAGGCCGTACCATCCCTCAATTGGGCCCAAGCTAGTTACAAAACCTGGAACACTACAAACTCCTGTTAGCTCCAGCATAGCAGGGCCAGGGCAGTCCCGAATA
The DNA here is from genome assembly GCA_004026765.1 of Micronycteris hirsuta. NCBI lineage: Eukaryota > Metazoa > Chordata > Mammalia > Chiroptera > Phyllostomidae > Micronycteris > Micronycteris hirsuta. Next base: position 124,544 of record PVJI01000574.1, read on the forward strand.
GTGCAAATAAAGGGGCTTCCTGGCCTTTGGTTGCACAGGGCATTGATTCCAGCAAACCCAACACAAGTGCTTTCTTCCCCAAATATAAGAACTGCTCATGAACACTGGTCTCAGAAAACAGGTTCTCTGGCTTTCTCAAGATAATGCATTCTCCTCTTGCTCGGTGTTGCATAAGCACTTCCTGGCAAATGGCTGCAGCTGTTCTGGGGTTAGGTGGGCCCCCAGGACCCCACTGTCAGCATGATGAATGTCCCCTACTCTCACACTTGTACCATGCTCACCCGCTCATCCTCATCTCAGTGCCAACTGAGTGAGGGCCTTGTGCATGCCAGTGGGTGGGCTGCTCAAAAGCATGATCTGGAAGCTGAAAGACGTGTGGGAGTGGAGTGCCTTCAGGTTGGCTGAAGCCCAGATGGTGACCTGAATGGAGAGGGTGGGCCAAGGTAGAAGAGAAAGTGGGGAGGAGGAGGAGGAGAAGGAAGCAGTAAAACCAAGTGAGGAGATGTAGCCCCAAGGGGAGAGGTGGTTGAGCTAGTTATGTCTGGACCAGGCATTTATGTCTGGAACCAGGTGCACCTACCTGGGACCAGGCGGACACCAGCCACTGCAGCTTCTTGTGCTTATGGCAGCGCTTAAGCGGACAGGCCTCATGAGTCCTGGGCTTGGGCTCTGAGCTACAGAGGGTGTCAGGCAGCAGCTGCATCCTGGCTGAGGGGTTAGTGCTCTTACAGGCCACGGACCTCTTCTTCCATCCCTTCCCACAGGTTCGTGAGCACTGCACAGGAAGAGTAAGCGTCAGCTCCCGGCAAAATGGATCAGACCTTGTTGGGGGACCCAGGCCACAGACTCTGCAGGGCCTGGTGAGAACCCAGCTCTGTGATTCACATAAGGGGCCCAGCTACCGCCCCCTACATCAGTCCTGCCCAAGTTACCTCTGCCCAGGGCCCGGTGCTCCACATGGGAGGGCAGCTCTGGAGGTGGCAGGCCTGTCGGCTGGAGGGGGCGGGCTGGGGGCACAGGCTGTCCAAGACCAGCTCGGATCTGTAGTGGGCCCGCCGCATGCACTGGACCACACGGCTCTGTGTTCCACCACCACATGTCCTGCTGCAGGTACTCCAGTTCCCCACGGACCAACTGGGAGGAGACAAAGAAACCTACAGTGAGGGACGATGCTACCTCCCTGGGAGAGGAGGGCCACGTCTGTGCAGGAAGCAGCTGCCATTATTTCCCATCTACGGTCTGCATGTGCAGAGTCCTTTTTATTTGCACCGGAGGTCTCCCACTGACCCCTGTTGCTTCTCACTTCCTTATTAGCTTTCCTGATGGTCGTTCTTCCCCTTGACCTGGCTTTCAGTGTGTGTGTAACCTAATTGAGGACAGACAGTATATATGGAACCTTTAAATTCAGCAATTTGACAATTCAATGTCTAGAACAAGCATTTTTCTTTTACTGCAAAGCCTTTGTAAATGTCTTTTCAGAATCTCCCACTTCACAGTATGGACCAAATGCATATCCAAGTGGGGAAACAGGCAGAGAGGATTGGGTCCCGTGCTCCAGGGGGGCCATGACCATCCCGAGGTTGTACCAGCTCCGCGTGTGGCGTTCTGCTAAGGTTTCTGAGCCAAATGACTAGTGCCATTCCTGAAGCTCTCAAACAGGTTGGATTTCCAGAGCCGTTTTTGGACCCTTGTGGAAGTGCTCAGGACAAATCAGTGGTGGAAGCAGGGGGAAGCTGATGAGGCCTCCTCGGTAAGAAACAAGATCGACCTCACCCCAGCCCTGTGGGCGGCCCTGCCACGTCCCTCGTGCCTCTAGGCTGTGCTGTGCCATGATTGTTTTACTTACTTCGCTTGTAGAAGCCTTGAACTATTTTATACCAAGGTTGCTCCTGAAACAATTCTGTCATGTGTCTAAGAAAATCACAAAATAAAAACAAACCCTTTAATACAAAGTTTTGTTCACATAAAACAGTGTTAGGTTTATAGGAATTGTTCTAACTCAACTATGGAAATGCTTCCATTTTTCGTAATCCATAAAACTACTGCCTTTTATTTCACATTAAACCACGTAAATTATACCTCCTCATGATGAAACTCGGGGTTTCAGCCCCTTGGCCATGATGCTTCTGCCTTTGGACCCTCTTGGTTGCTTCCTATTGTTTTTATGTTTTCTCCCATTTCTTGTGTCTGCTCTCTCCGCCCGCCCTGTGGCCTTATAAATTATAATTGGTGTGTCCACAGGGGGGTTGCAAAGCTGTCTTGGCTGCACTCAGGCTTTTCACACCCTCTCCTTAAGTCCTCTGTCTCCACCACCTTAGAGCTGTTCCAACTGGGTTGATCCATTCTCTGCCCTTCTGTTAACTGTCCGTCATTAAAAAATCCTCCGAGCAAAGATCATTCACATGGCATGTGGAGATGCCAAGTGTCCGTCTGCTTTCAAAGACAGAGCTCTGGGAAAATGTCTTAATTGCATCACACGATAGAGTCAAAATCGACACAAGCTTCCACGCTTTCTGAGGGTTCTGAGAGCAGAAGCAAGGCATGTTCGGTAGCGAACCGGGGGCCACACTTGTCCCACTTTGTTCTGTTTTCCCTGACTGCCAATCAGAACAAAGCAGGCAGCTGGAACTAGCCAAATCAGGAAGACTCAGCCACCCAGCCACCACCTGTGCTTCCCTGGCCCAGGGCTGCCCTTGCGGGGCACGTCTTTGAGGAGGGCTGTTGGTACTGCTGCGAGAGGTGATGAACTTTACGGCTGTCACTCCACATTTTACACAAGGTCTCCTGGCACCATTTGTTCAAGATTCAATACCACTATTTGTCAACAGTCATTAGCACTTTCTAAATAAAATAACTGTCCCCTCTATATTAAAAAAGTAGTAACATTTTGGTTTTGGTTATTTAAAGTTTCCTTTGGAAAATGCCAATTTCCAACAAGAGTGTTTGGCTTTAGTAAAATATCTTATGGTGAAGCACTACCCAGGCAGCCACATTCTGGGTCAGAGGCCACCCCCCTGCACATGGCCCAGCGCCTGCTGCTGACGGCTGAGACCCACCCAGAGCCATCTGGGGCTGTCACAGACTTAGCATCAGTGAGTCATTCAGAGAGCGAATACTGCTAACTTCATTTTAGAATTCAGTTTGTTTTTTTTCCTGCTTATTCTCTTTGAATTTTCAAGGCAGCATCTGCTATTCTATTTTTATAAATAACTTGATCTTCTAGGAAGTCTTTCATAACTCAATAAACACACAAAATAATGAAGGGGCAGAACCCGTGTCCCTGCATGACCCTGCAAGGAGGCATGATAAATATCAGGTGCACACATGCAGCTGGATTCAGGTCAGAGGAGCTGCTGGACACAGTGAATGACAGTGTGAAAATCCAACACTGAGCCCGTGTGCCTCCTCCACATCAGCAGGCTTGCGCACAAGTGACTCTCACATGTTAGTATATTTGTCACAGCTTCCAAGTAAGCTGTTCTTAATCAAATCATCCACTTTCATGTTCCTCATTGATCTTGAAAGACCTCCATGCCTGTAAACATGGACACTCACACACTGAGCTATCGGTGGCCCAGGGTGAAGGCGTCTGCCCTGTGTCTGATGGGCCCTGGGTTTGTGTGATTTTTAAAGACAGAAGAACCCTTCCTTTGTATGACACTACAGCACCTTCACATGAGAAAGTAATTTGAGATCTACCACGCTTTTCTTCTACGTGAAATGTTTTAAAGATAATAATGCATATCCAACAATAAACAGATGCTAGTTTGAAACCTGCCTTTTCCACTGGGAGCAATAAGTTAACTTAAAAGAGAGTCTGCAGAATTGTAAGCTGGAAGCACAACAGTGGAGGATGAGGAAGGGGAGAAACTCCTTTCCTGTGTCCATCTGGCACCTTAGCTTGCCTTCTTTATCGACTGTTTTGGAATGTGTTATTGGTCTGTGTCAAAGGATGTTTCATCCATGTCAACTGGTGCCAGCTACACTCCAGGCATGTTTACAGGCAGAAGTCCAGCTCTGCCAATGATCTTGGTAACCGAACATGTAAGTGAATTGTGTTGATATAGCCAGAGTTATTGGACAAACAGATGGCTCTACCTGCTAGAGCAATACCCGTTCTCTCCAAACCCATCCAAAGTCCACTAGTAAGCACATTAGAAATGACAGTGGGTACTGACCACTCACTCATCCCTCCACCACTGTCTGTCTACAGGACGTTCTGGATGCTGCCTGGAGAAACCAGGACACTCTGTCTACTGCACAAACGGCAAACACAAGGCCTGCGATCTGAATCCAGTCCTCCCCCTTGTTTTATCTGCCCCAGCACCTTGTTTCTACCCAGAGGCAGTGCTGAGTTCTCACTTAAGTGTTAAGGAGTAGTTACATTTATACAGTCCTAAAATCACATTAGGCCCCTTGAAGGCAACTTCGAGGCTGATGTGGCCCCTGGTGAAAATGAATTTGACACCCCTGGTCTACTGGATACATCCTTCCAGGGGCAATTCTGGGGACTGGCCCTGATTTTCTCCTCAGAACTGAGTCCATCACTGACTATTGGTTGGCAAGAACAAGGGCAGATTTCAGAAACCTGGAGCCCTGCATGGGGATTGAAGGCCTTTGCCATCAGCCCATGGAAGCTGTGTCTTGACAGTTACTTCATTTGTTCAGTCTCAAAAGTTAAACCACATTGGGGACTTGTGAGACTAACAGATTTATAATGAGCCAGACACAGGCACTGAGTTGTTTTCATCTCTAAATGCAGCATTTCTTCTCTGAATCACACCAAGCCAAACTGAAAGACATCAAAAGCTCCCCCCAAAGGAAGCACTGTGGGTGTTAATTTTATGGACTGTGAGAAGCCAGAGGTATGCGCATTTTTATTATTCAGGGGCCAACATGCTATTTTTGCCAGAATTTTTTTTTTTTTTTTGGTCTCACTATCCTGTCATCAGATGTTATCTTAGGAAGAATCAGTAAGATCTACAGAGTTTTCCTTTACAAGGGGAGACAGAGAAAACACAATTATGAGGGACAAAGAGACCAAAGAATCTGACCTCACTGTTCAAAACAGCCTCAACAATTCCCTGTTTCAGCAAAAATCCTTCTTCTGAAGATTTTTCTTTCTGTAGGCCACTGAGGCTGTTTGCATCCCATTAACTCAAATGTCAGACTTCAGCTCATAAAAGGTAAAAGGAAAATCATTAGATTCAAATGCTAATGAAGTTTTGCTTCTTTGTGAGGCTGCTCCTCTATCCAGTTTCCACAGAACATTGGACAAAAAAAAGCTGACTGCTAGAACTGGAAAGGACTTCAGAAATGATGGACTTTACAAGCCACATCTTACTGTTGTGCAACAGAGTCTGAGGAAGAAAGGACAGTCCCAGAGGTAGTGGAAGATGCAAATAGGAAGCGTCAGGAGCCCCTCTGCACAGTGGCACTCAGTGTCTACGCCACTCTACTCAAAAGAATGAGCATCTTTTCCATCATCAGATTGTAGCATGAGGAGGGCAACTCCCTCTTGCTCCTCTTGCACATGCATTCAACACCAAACCATGAATCAACTGTTTATATTGCTAACACCTTTGCTATGGAGCACAAGGCACTGAGGTGGTAACTACATATTAGTAGACAAGTTAGCAATCTAGACCAGATTGCAACTGAAATTGAGTACTGAGTAAAAAGGAGGTACCTTCCTCCACTTGATCAGATTTAACATCCCCCATTTTCATGCTCAAGGATAGAACAAAAGGGCTGAGAGGACCCCAGTTTATTTGCCTGTGACCCAGATGATGCTAGGGCAGTGTTTTCCAAACCATAGCTCACACACCTCTCTGCTTCTCGTCTCTCCTTCATTCTGCAGGAATCACAAATCTGGAGATGGGGGACAAGAATCTTAATGTCTACAAAACCCTCCCTTCTCCTGCCTGATGCTTAGATTAACAAGCAGGGTTGGGAACATGGCTCTTAAGAAATACAGGGCAGTCCATGGCACTGGTCCCTACAGATGAGCCCTGTCTTCTCTCCCTCCCTTGTTGTAGAGTTGTACTGATATTATTGTTTTTTTAATAATTAATTAATTTATTTATAGGGGAAGGGAGGGAGAAAGAGAGGGGGAGAAACAATGATGTGAGAGAGAAATATCAGTTGGTTGTCTTTCTCACATGCCCCAACAGGAGACTGAACCCACCAGTCAGGAATGTCCCCTAACCAAGAATCGAACCAGTGACCTTTTGGTTTGTGGGATGACACCCAACAAACTGAGCCACAATGGCTAGGGCTGTACTGATATTTTTTAAACTATTATGAGAACTAGTATGTTCAATAAAACTTGGGGTGGGAAGCCTGGTGAATAGGTTCTTCTGGAGGAAGGTGGATACGTTTGTTCCTTGTCATTGGTGAATCAGACAAGCCTACCCAGGTGGACCAGTGCCCTGGTTCAATGCAGCCCTCCTGGGTTTAAAAAAAATTATTTATTTTTATTTTTAGAGAGAGGGGAAGGGAAGGAGAAAGAGAGGGAGAGGTTGCCTCTTGCACACCTCCTACTGGGGACCTGGCTCACAACCTAGGCATGGGCCCTGACTGGGAATCAAACTGGTGACCCTCAGGCTGTTGCTCAAGCCCCTGAGCCACACTAGCCAGGCCCTCCTGATTTTTAAGACTGCTCTGGACCAGCTGCTGGACTCATCAGAGACTGAGCTTCTGGTGGGGCGCATAGTCATGCAAGCTTAGTATACTTCCCAAAGAAAGACTATGCCAGAACCAAAGTGGCTGATGAGCTGGGATGGGCCAGAACTGCTTTTTTGTATACTAACTGGTCCAACCTTGGAATGAAGAGCTCTGAGAGGTAAAGGTAACTATGCCCAATACTGACACTCACTCTTTTAAGCCTCCCAAACCACCTAACTTGAGAGCTTGGGAGACATTCCTATCCAAGGGCAGCTCCATGGTACGAGGTCTTTGTAAACATATTTTGCTTGGACACAGAAGGTTGTAATAATGGATGAATTCATAACTGGTAATATCATCTAGGTTACAGTGATGCCTCTTATACCGCCCTGCCACCCAAGCAGACAGCAGGTTTTCCACTGGGCAGGGCCAACATAACTTCCTATATGAGACTCCTTGGTTTTCTGTCTTCAGGAGGTCAAAGCAATGGGACACTCCCTTGGATCAGTTTCTGTCCTTTTGGCCCTCTATATCTGACCTGCTCTTCTCTGGACACCAGACACGCCCCTCCTCACTGTCTCTTTCCCACCAGAGGGGTATCTCTGTTCCTTACTCATCTAAACTGACCCATCAGACTCACTGGGGCTCTCCATTCTCTTGGCGAAACAGCCCAGCCACTGCCCACGCCATGCTGAGCACCATGAGGGCCAGCTTTGCCCATGGTAATGACATCCTTTTGCTACCACCCACTGACAATCGGGAGCACACAGAACCAGCTGAGTCTGCATACTAACCTGCTTCTGCCAGCTGAGTCTGTTATTGGAATTATGTAATATAATTAAATTTGGTATAGCCTGATGAAATGTGAGCATGAAAAATAAGAAGCTTGTTTCCATGAAAACGAAGTTGGGTCTTCCGAATGACTCAATAAAGACTAGTCATTAAATGAAATTACTGTCAGCTTAGGTGTGGCTCAGACCAAAGTTTAATATAGAGAAAAATTAAAAAGAACAAATAATTTTACACTTCAATAAATGAATGAAAGAATAGGATCAGTTTCACTCTTCTTTAAAGAAACTCAACGGGGACATCATAGATATCGGGCATATTTTATGCAAATAATGCACTTAGATTTTTATTAATCAGATCCCTACTCAAAATAAGTTTTGACCATAACTAAAAGAATTAGCAACTGAAGGCACACTTATATGTTATAACTGAAAGTAAAGATTCAAAGTGTGTGTAGTTTAAAATGCTTTTTTTCCTTAATCCACTTTTTGCATCAGGGTGTTGAATGAGAATTTCTCTTCTACCTGGTGAGAACTTCCAAATTTTCCCCATTGAACTCTCCACCTGTGTAACCCCTGTTCACAGAGCATGTCCCTCTGACATGTGACAGGGACCTGGAACCAATAGTCCCCACTTTACCCTCGTGCCTGTGTGCCCATTTTAGGGCATATAACGCTCCAGGCTTCCTTTCCCCTGACCACCCTACATTTCACCAAATCACAGATTCTACTTCCTGATTCTCCGACAAAACCTCATTGTCCTGTATGTATGTTCATCCAGGTCTGTGATGGTTTCTTCTACGCATCAGTTTGGCTGGGCCGTGTTACCCAGGTATTTGCTTCAACATTACTCTACCTGTTTCTGTAAAGGTATTTTTTAGAAGTGGTTAACAGTTAAATCAGGAGACTTTGAGTAAAGCCGATTGCCCTCCATAACATGGGTAGGCCTTGTCCAATCAGTTGCAGGCCTTAATACAAAAAGACTGACCTTTTCCAGAAGGATAAGGAATTCTGCCAGCCAAGGGCCATTGAACTTGAACTACAGAATCAACTCTTCCTTGCGTCTCCAGCCTGATGACCCATCCACAGAATTTGGAGGCTGCCCATACTGCTTACACATTCTGATAGTTGGCTAGGAAGTTGTATACTTTAAGTAAAAACTAGCCATATAAACATAAGCTTGTATGTTACAGATTTAATGATTACTACTCTAATTTACTTTTTTTTTTTTATTTAGGAAAACTTTCCTGTATTGAAGACCTGACATTTTCCTAATAGAGGAAAGATAAAACATGTTACCCAAATTGCTGAGAGATGAATATATTAATCAATTCATCATGTAACTTACTCTAAAAGACACTTAATGTGAATGATAGAAAGACTGTACACCTAAACCAGGTTCAAGTTCTCTGAACTGTTTGAAATATATTGCTGCCTCAACACTAACATTCTTACTTTGCCCTGAAAAGGGTGAAAGATACTAGAGACAACATTTTCTAGTAAGACACTCACTTCGCTAAAAAATGTTCTAACCTAGCCCAGGAGTTGTCAAACACTTTACTAAAGAGCTAGATAGTAAATATTTTAGGCTGGTGGGCCACGTGTTCCCTGCTGCGACCACTGAGTCTGGCCATAGACAGAAAGCAGCCAGAGACAATGCGGAAACCATGCATATGCCCATGTTCCAATAAAGCCTTATTTTCAGAACCACCATAGGCCAAAGTGTGCCAATCACAGATTTCACCAGTTCCATTTAGGAATAATAGGATTGAACACATCTGCAGAAACCAGGAAGGAATGGGCTCGTGTGCAACAGACAGCATGCCTTCACAAGGTAGGCGTGCTGAGGTTGTAGGCCTATTATGAGTGATGCCAAAGCAGATTATTAGGAAGAAAAGAACAAACCACTCCATTGTCAGAGACAGATGTTAACAATAAAACAACAGCAACAAGGACAGCAAGGCCCACATGTCAAATCTTGAAGTTCTAACAGAATCTTTCCAAATCTTAAAGAAACGGAACGAGGCTTACAGAAGATGACTTCAAATACTGTGGCCCAGGGGAAAGGAACTGGCACCTCACAGGTAGAGTGCAAATTCAATTAAGTGAAAGCCAAACTGGAGCTCCAAGCTTTTGAGAGCTATGCACTTGTTTAATTCTCCCCACAAACCAACGAGGTGGATACTATTCTTTACTCCACTTCAGAGAGGACAAGAGTGAAGTGCAGAAAGGTCATGCAGAGGGTGTGGGTTGGGATTTGAGCCCAGTGAGTCCAGTTTTGGGGCCTGGGCTCTCATTGCTGATTTTGGGCCCATTTTCCAGGCACACTTGGTGCCTGCTCTGTACCCTGACCTCTGCTAAATGCTTACATTGATTAACCCATTCACATACATAAATGCACTTAGCCACCCCAGGGCCAGGAGATATTATAAATCTCATTTTACAATGAGAAACTGAGGCTCAGAGTTGGTGAGAGCCTTTGCCGCAGGCACTCTGCTTCTCGATGGTCAAGGTCACATAGCTGGTAAGTGGCAGGGTCAGGGAGAAAACTCACTCTGCTGTGTGCTACTCAGTGAAGTAAGGCTTCTGCAAAGCTAGAAAAGCTAAAAAGCTGGGGAAATATCTAATGTGTGATAGTAATCTAATATTGCTTAGCTCTAAAATGCCTTAATATGTATATATATTTATATGTATATGTATACATGAAATATGTATATATATTTAGGGAATTTTGTGGGCATTATATATCTTAGTTGGATAGTAGCAAATTTTGTTATGCATATCTAGTTTATGTGCACATAAGTGTAGAATTTATTACTATAGGTAAAAGTTGTGTGTCTCTAATTTATAGCTAAATATCCACACAGAGTAGTGTTTTGAAAAGTCCTTAATGATTCAGTTTTGAATCGGTGCCAAAATACTTAGTTAGGGCCATGCTCTTTCCAAATGATTTTCCCTGAGTCATCATGACGTCCAGAGTTTCTATAACATCTGAAATATCTTTTCTTGCCTCTCAAGAGAGCCTATTAGTGGTGCTTTAGGGAAAGCCTATGTGTCTCACATAAATTTAAACATTTCGCAACTGCGGTTCGTTTTTCTTTTAAAATAAATGACCTTCTCACAGGGGATGGCTGAATAAGCATTTCTCAAGGTGCGAAGTGTAATTTAAGTCATGGAAGATTCACTAACCACTGTGTCCCAACTCACTTTCTTGGATCCTCATTCATTTGGAAAGGAATGTCAGTTTCCTCTTCTATTATAGAAGTTGAACTCTCCTCACCATGGCTTCCTTTTATGAGAAGAATTTTAAAATGATGGCATTGCTCCTCCTACAGTTTCGGGCTTTTCTGGCATTTCACTTTAGGGTTTCTTGGATGTTCACTCTTAGCAAATACTTTGAAATGAGCTTCTCCAGACTCATGAGTCAGTTTTCTAAGAATGCTCTCCAGGTGGCCTTGTCCAATGGGTCTGGACAGTGTGAGCCCAGACTGCAGCCCCGCAGTTCCTGCAGCTTACGCACTCGCCCACTGGGGAGTGCTAGCTGGGTTTGGGCCAAGTGGGATTGTTCACTTAGGACCTCAATAGAAAGTTTGCATAGCAGGGTTCCCAGGAATTGCCATAAATTCAATTGGTTTTAAGAGAGAAATCAAAGAAACAGATTGAATCCATATTTTACGCAGGTCAGATTACAAATTGACACCATGGAGGGAATCCATGTCAGTATCCTGCCCTGGGTTTCGGGGCCCATTCTTTGCTGTCAAGTAATAAAGAGAGACCGGCAGAACATCGCGGTCATGCCCTTACACTGCCTGCGTCTGTGAGTTAGCCACTTTGCTTTTTGAGTGGTTAGCACAAGAAAACCAAACAAAATTGGTAATCTCATTTCCTTGCTTTCCCCCGCGAAACTCATGAGAACACTCACAACAACTGAATGGTGGGGGACGTGAGGCATAAACCTCTGGAGCCAGGTCTAGGCAAAGGCACGTGAAAATTTACTGCGGTTTCCTCAAAACGACAGCAGAACCTAGTCTTTTACAATGATATCTAAGTTTTTTCTTTTGATCTGCCGAACAGCTTTCAAACTGAGGTCCAGGTGTGGAGGCACCATGTGCTGCAGCATAGATAATTTTTCTGGCCAATAGATGCCATGAAGCCAGGTGGTTGCCAAACATATACAGCTAACATTTGCTGTTGGGTCATCTTTCGTGGTGAGGCTGGAACATTCCATTCTCTGCAGGAAGGAGTTCTCACTGTGGCACTTTGAGGAGATTAATCAGAACCAGAAAATGAACACACAGAGTAAGTAGAGCAATATTTATGTAACCTCCGGCTCCCATCCCTATGAAATTACGTTTTATAGTCATATTCATTCTTCTTCAAGACATCTACAGATTAGTTATTTTTTATTTTCTTACTACGTCTTAGGTTCCCAGAGCCTAAGACATAGTAAGAAACCTTTTTCTCCATCCGGTGGGTCTTACATATTAGTGAATACTAAAAGGTTCTGGTACTTTTTAAAATACTTAACTAAATAATATAGCTAGTTACACATATTTAGTCAACTAAATAATTAGCTAGTGCTGCCTTGGCATCAACTCCCCAATGTAAATAAAACTTCAGATATTGTGTCACTAAACTTACCAGGTGAATCATATTGTGAATTCCGTATTATATACTGCTCCTCACACATTGATGCGAGAAGACAGAGGGGGTGTGAAGAGGAGTGTATTATACTGATATCTAATGAATATTAGTTGCTGTACTATAATTGGTATAATTTATTAGCCTATGTTGCAAACCAGTCTAATGATCCAATGCTATTTACATTATGTATATAGACATAATAACAATCTTTTATATTTAAATGGTTTGACATATGCTCAATATTCTTACAATGAGTTGGGCCAGAGGAAAAAAGACCCATATTTAAAGATCTCCTTCTCTAGCTCAGCTGCTTTAAATGACTCAGATTGGGACAGCAGCCAACCAGTGTAGCATTTATGATAATTTATGCCAAAATATCATATGCAGAACATAAAAACGATGTCTGGTAGTTTAGACAGTACTATGATGTCTTTTTTTAACTGATCCTCTGATGTAAGGTCTGCATTTGCACAAGTAGCCATGAGAGAATTGCTTTAGCCTTCAGAGACATGGAAAAAAATCAATGGGAAGTCCAATTCTTTGTACAAAATAAAAGAGTCTCCTGAAGAAGAAGTGAAGATGTCTGAAAATGGTGAGACCAGTGGAGGGCTGAACACAGGTGTCCTGTGTATGGCTCACTGTGTTTATAGTCTAATAGGTATTAGATGATATTGGAAAGGCTCTGCAAAATCTCATTGTCCTAAAAAACATATATACTTCTAGTCCTGAACAATCTACAGTCAGACAATCTGGGCTGATGAATTCAATCCTAAATCCCTGTAGTATACTGAGTTCCAATAGTACTAGTAATGATGGCTAGTACTTAATGAGGTGCTCTATCTATACTAACTCTTTAATTCTCATAAAACAACTATATGGTACTTATGATTATTATACCCATTTCAGGGGTAGAAATTGAGGTACATAAATACTAAGTAATGTACACAATAATATACAGGAACACACGGAGGAGCCAGGATTCCAGTGCAGGGGGCCTGGCCTGACGCCTGAGCTCTGGATCACCTGAGACCTATCACTCTGAGGCTAAATGAGGATATGTCACAAATATGAATCATAATGGCCACTAAGACAGTGTGGCTGGCTGCCAATTCTGGAGAAAACCTTCACAAGCATCTTTTGCTGAAGGCAGGACAGAAGAATTTTCTGCAGAAATAAACAATAATGCTGATGATCAACAGACCAGACTCTAGGTTAATGTCTTTGGTAACTATGGGTAGGCCACACAAATATTGATCAGTGTGGGCCACTCTTCAATAGCTTTATAGAGGAAGCAGATTTCCCCAAAACTCTTGTTTTTTAATTTAAAAATTGAGGTAGAGATTTTGGGAAAAATGATGCAAGTGAGGGAATACAGATTCCTTTTCCCCCAAACAAATGGCTGAGAAGCTGTGAACATATCAAAAATATAAAAAAAAAATACTACTCACATAGCAAATCATCTATATTTGCTCCATAAAGCACTTGGAAAAAGAACACTGCAGGAACAAGGCCAGGAGGAAGGAGACCAGCTCCATTTAGGTCTATGAAAGGATTATATGCAAATACCCAGGTAAGAACTGAGCTGGGAAAAAGAAAACATACTAGAACCTATTGAAAATTATAGAGCAACCCTCCCTCCACCAAGAGGCACATGTGTAAAAGACATATAGTGCCCAAAACAAAGATGAAGAAAATAATAAAATACTCTGGAAGAACATTTGCTTTATCAAATACAATTTTACAAAATAGATCACACTGTCAGGAAATTTAAAAGAGCAAAAATTCCAAGAAGCAAGACATCAAGGTTGAGATAAGATGACAAAATAACATTAAAGGCAGTGCGAAGAGAGCAACAGAAAGATACTCCCAGATATACAAGGAATTAGGAGATCCTCCTTGAAAAATCTCCTTAAGACATACTCCTGTTGACCGGAAAAAGGTTTAAACCATTGAACTCAAGAATGAAAATGCTATTGTATGAATTGATGGCAAGGTCCCTGGGTCCCGCTAAATAGATAATTACACTTATGCAGCTGTGGTCAAAATTATAACACAGAATTTATATGCTATTATTACTAAAAAAATACAGGTACATGATATGTTATTATTATTATATTATTAAAGTAAATTGGAATAAGTGCTTGCAAGCACTTATAGCAAAGATTGATATGTTTAAAAAATAAAGAAACAAAAAAACCCAGTTTGGGATCTGAACTGAAGTGTAGGAAATAGAGAATTAAAGGAGTACAAATATGCGTGTTGCCTATTTTTAGCTTTACTATGTGAAGTGAATAAATTATAAAAGAGAAGCTTAGGCATATTATTTAAAATTGTATAGATAATCAAATTAAATTTAGAAATATACTATATGTATTTTAAATAACCAGAGGGGTAAGAAAAGAGGAGAAGGGCATAAATCAAAAGTTATAAAGTTACAGTAGAGGCATATTAAATAACTAAAAATAGAAGGCAAACTTAGTTAAAAAATAATTAATATAAGACTTATTTATTGAAAGATAGCACACAAAATCACAGACCACTCTTGTGGAAATGTATGCAAGTCATGAAGAAAAGGCTATCAAAATAAAGCTACCTGCACATTAAAGAATACCAGAGATTAACAGTGATTAAGTAGGAATGCGAGGATGATGTGATTAATCACAAATCCCAGGTCTCATTCATCTTAGGCTGCAGGATGAGATATGCTTTGCTTTTCTTCAAAAATTTAATGTCATAAATGCTCACTTACTTGAATGATAAAATGTGTCCTGGTTCAAGTGTCCAGTGACTTGAGGGGTTGACATGATGTCACTCACATAAACACGAAAACTTCAATCCACTTGGCTCCTGTGAGTTTTCAACTTTTGCCTATAAAGCCCACGGACCTGTCTAGACAAGACTGATGTTCTTCATTAAAAGAATATTCACTAAGGTTTTATATAGCTCCATATCCTGAGGTAAGTGTCCTCTGGGCTTTCTGGATATTTATTACATGTATATAATTTCCTAATACACAGGCACACATATGTATACACATGCACACACATATACACATACATATGAGGGAGGAACCCCAAGAAAAACTGAATTATCTTCTGTAGGGCAGGCCCCTTGCAGTACAGGCTTGCCCCGCTAGGGGAGTGTTCTAGGAATCCATCTGTATAACTTATATCAGGTGGCCATTGTTGTGAGGGGCTGTGTTTGGCTTCAGTGAATTTTTTGGAAGGCTTTTTAAACACATTTACGCGTTTCATAATGGGTGACACATGAGCACACCGACTACACTGCGCTGAGTGTTCAGCGTTTGTGACCAGAAAAAGCATGGCCCCTATGCCCCACCCTCCCTGTTCACCCAATCTTGCCCCAAATGACTTTTTTTGTTTCCCCAGATAAAAAAAAGCCCTCAAAGGGAAATGTTTTGTTGATGTGGAAGAGGTGAAACAAAAAGTGGCAGAAGCACTAAAGGCATCAAAACTGAAGAGTTCAAAAACTGTTCTGAGCAATGGAAAAACATCTTGTAGGTATATTGCATTAAATGGAGAGTACTTTGAAAGTGACCGAAGTTTAAACATGTAAGAACGCACACACACTTTTTAATAAGCAAATTCCAGGGTTTTTTGGGTCCCCTTCATACATATATATGTATGTAAAGGAAAAAAAAACAGAGCTCTAAAAATATTTTCCTATTGATTCATTTACATACACAATTTACACAACTGTCTTATAGGTGGTTTAAGCATTTCCTTGATGATTTTCTCTATGTGCAATCTCCAATAGCCAGGTGCTTTTGTCTCCTCATCTGCACCATGGAAATAGCAATAGTATCAATTTACCAAGTTATGGTTATGAGTAAATGAGTTAATCCCTTATTTTGGTAAGCTTTAGATTAATGTCAACTCCTATTATCACTATCATCATCACCATCACTGGAGTGAATGGTATAATTGGAGTAGAACTTATGTAATTTAGGACAACCCCTCTAAAAATAATAAAATCGAAGAAACTTGAACTTAGAGGAACCTTAAAGTGTCAGCCTCACTGACTCCATGTAACCCTCCCTAATTACTAATGTTCCTGTGCTGACATTGTCCATGTATCCCCTGGACATTTCTACTTCTCCTACTTCTGCTAATGTGATTGTTTAGCAATTCAAAGACCTGGTGGTGAATATTGCTGGCAATGAGAGAAATAGATAAACATTTTCCATTATAATCACATTTGTCCTCATGTCATACATGGAGAGAGAGAGGAAAGGGTGACCAACTTCTTTGATTGGCCTGGATCTGCTCACAGGGCTCCCCAGACATGGGACTTGAAGTTTGAAAACTGGGACAGTCTAGGTCATCTGGGATGAGTTAATAACCTTAGGAGTAATTTACTTTTTTTTCTTCTCAATACAATACAAATATAACCATAAACTTTTGTAAAAATTTCCTCAATACTTCAATTGCCTTAGCTCCAATTTATGACTGCTAATGATTAAAATAATGTGCCAGCATTGACCACATTTTCAATACCTTATGAATATTTAGTTGTTTTTATAAACAACCGCAATAGAAGCCTTTAGTGAAACACAATGGACTAAGCATACTTTTTTATCCCTGTTGCCTTCCCCAATTTTAATGGAGGCCAGGAATGAGTTTTTCCTGCTGGAGAGATGGACTTGGGTGTTAGCAACAGGACAGGTGTGAGAACGGGGAGCTCTGAGACCCCACCAGCCCCAGCCACCTTCCCTGCTGTGCTCCAGAGAGCTGGCACACGCGATGGCTCACCACAGCAAACACACATCTGATGACAAGATCCTTCTCTGGAGAAACGGTGGTCCCAGGGGAGAGAATTTGGAGATACAGCGCAGTTGAAGAAGCCTGTCTCAGCACAGAAATGTCTAATTGGCATCTTGGCCTCAGTCTCAACATGACTGGATAGACGAGGATTACTAAGCATTGGAAGAAGATCTCAGCATGAAAGGCAATGAAAAAGTCCACCAAGAAACTGCTAGAAAAAGGAAAATGGAGGGAATAGACTCTGCAGGTAAGAAGGTAATACAAAAGAGGAAAGAAGTGGGGTGGAGGGGGAGAGAGAGAGTGTGTGAGAGAGAACAGCAATAGGATTTTCAAAGAAAAGAGAGGAGTGGGGTGCTTTAAAAGAAATATTACAATCAAAGGCCACAAAAGCAAGAAAACATTTGTTGTCAGGTATTAAAAAATAAACAAAACAAAACCCCCCAGAAATCTGTAAGATAAAATAAAATAAAAAAACTCCCAAAACAAAAAAGATAAAGGGATGAAATTTGAAAAGAAAACATAAGAACATTAAAACATGAACCTAATGTATTAAGAATTCGGGAGGCAAAAATATAAAGAATGGAGGGGAATAGTATTAAAAACCTTTTCCCCCATATGGACTCAGATGAATAAAGATACAAAGAGATTAAAGCACATTAGTAACCCAAGAATAAATGAAAGTCCCTAAAGTTTCCAAAAAGGAGGAGGTAAACATGATCGGAATAGCAGCAGATTCCTTGGCAGCCACAGGAGATGGAAGACACTGATGTCATGCCCATAAAACTCCGAGGGGGAGGGAACTCTCCCCCTGAACTCTGTTCTCAGACTCTCTGTCACCGGTAAAGCTGGGAAAGTTCAATTCCTGGAAACTTTCTCAGACAGTGCAAAGAAGTTGTCCCCCGAATGTGGTGCAAACATGTCAGGAAACAGTCTGCCAGTCACATCACAGAGAAACAAGGGGATGGAGTCCCAGCACGACAGGTTCAGGTTGGAATAAAGATGGCGGCCCCATGGGTGAGGTCCCCAGGGGAAAACCGGCTGAGAGGTTCTCCGACCTGCCAGACAGTGCGGGAGGGCTGTGAGAAGCCTGTGACGTCCTCGCCTCCCCCTTGTCCTGTCCTAACAGCACTTTCTCTATGAGGGGCACCCCCACTCTGCACCTCCCGCCCTTACTGCTCCCATCTCCTCTACCTTGCTCTGTTTTTGCCTTTTGATCCATGGCTCCTATCACCTTCCCAAATATACCATCATTTAAAAATATGTTATGCTTATTTCTGACTGTGCCTCTTTCCCAATAAGCTCAAGGACAGGGACCTTTGTTCACTCACTAATGTGTACTAACAGCCTGACACACAGTAGTCACTCAACTCATATAGATTAAGTGAATTGATGCCATATATATAGATGTGTGTGCATATGTGTATGTATGTATATATGTGTATATATACGTGTGTGTGTGTGTGTATGGTTTTATGTAAAAAACCTAAGCAGACAAAATTCAGGCAATTAACTTTTGGAAAAGTAAAATTTAATATACACAAGGACAGAATCAGGATATCCTACTTAGCCTGCAAGGATTGATAAATAATCATGGGAACAATGAAATGTCACCATATTGGGAGAATGGAAGCCAAGGAAGCTGATGTTCAGAGAGAGCTTAATGATGTGAGTAATACAACGTGATACAAAAGGGCTACAGCCTCCCCTGTGATGGATGAGAGAATAATCTCCAAAACCAATAAATAGAAAAATGATAATTGTACATAATTATTTAGAAATGTTGGAGTAGAGACCAGAAGAAAAGACAAAGTAACAGAAATTTTTACCCTGGTTATTGGAACTAGGGGTGAGTTTGTGGCTAGGGCAGGAATGGCAATTTCTCATATTGGACTTTAAAGTACTATATGTCTTTTTAAACTATCTGCATGTCTTTACTAAATAAAAATCAATTAAGATAATAGATGTCAGAAGCAAAAACCTAGAAAAAACCTAGATTTAGTTGAATTTTGAGAATTTAAATGGATTCTTCTCTTTAGTGCTTATTTAAATTAAGAAAACACATAATAAGTGCATCAAAAATTAAAAATCCCTTATTGTTGGAATTTTGTCTGATAGAAAAATGTAATAAGGCTGCAATAATGTGGCAGCTGCAGGTGCCGGGGTGTTTCGAGTGGATTCCTGTCTTGCATTGGATCCAGACAAAAGCAAACATTGTAGAAGACCATGGGCTCTTTCCTTTGTGACAGCTGCATTCCTGGTGACCACAGTCAGACACATATTAAGAATTTACTTTCTGTTTCAGGTCATTTTAACCTGAACTTATATGGAACCTGTAGGGAAACAAATCAAGTTGAATATAAAAATGTTTTATGCTCTCGTGTGGTCATATTTTTAATCGTGCAACAGTATTTCTTCATGGAAATGAGGTCTTGTCCTGAAAGTGGTGTTTTAATTGAAAATGTAATTCATCTACACAAGTGAGTTTGAGGGGCTCTTTGATTTTAAGGATATTTTTGAGAACTCTGTGAATGCCTATAAAAGTGAAATGAAAAATATGTAACATTTATTGGAAACATCACAAATAAAACAAAGGACTGCGTAAGAAGAAACCTGAGACAAATAAAAGAAGAAAATTCTAAGCTGTCGGAATCATATTCAGACCTGTCAAAAAGTCTCAGCCACAAGCTACAGTTAATGCATAAGTCTTACTCTCCTCCCAGACCTTAACGACCCTCGAAGGGGAAATTCTTGAGCCTCTGCAACTGGTGAAGATGACATGCTTGGCAAAATCATGTTTTACAGGTGACGCTGGAATGACAACACAACATATCAGCCAAAACTAACCTGAATTCTTAGGCAAATGCTAATTGAATTGCAAAATAAATTATTAAATTCCTGTATCAAGTTTAGAAGTCAACTAGTTTGATTTCCCTCAAGTTAAAGCTCTTTCAAGGTTACATGAGTAACTGTACTCATCTACTCAAATTTCCTAGTTCTGTAAGGTCAGAGATTTTTTTTTTAAATTTAGCCAAACTCTTTTACAGAGGAGGGTTGGGGAGGTAGGGAAAAGGGAGAGGGATTCTGGTGGGAAAAATGCCTCAATATGGACACATCACAGGCAGGGCTACATGGGAGAGATATTTGCCAATTCACACTTTTCAAGGAATGTCTAAAGAAGAGTTTTAAATAACCAACTTCGAACTGACAGAATGATTAAAAAATGCTTGTTCAATATTCAATCAATATTTCAATAGCCATGCCATACCTGACCCACTTCTTTCCCTTCCCTTTGCCTTGCCCTCTTAAATATATGATATGAAAACCAACAAAGGAAACTGGCCTTAAGTGATGCATTGTCAATACAGGCTACTGCATTTCAGACTACTGAATGAGTCACCTGGTTCTCTGGTTTTTAAAGTTGTGTTTCCTGGAACATGTGTCCTTAGGATGCCTTTAATGAAAAGTGCTTCCTCATCCAGTACTCCCAAGAGTTTATCCAAAATTCTTCAGCGCAGTAATGGGCCTATGAGACTTTCTGTAGACAGAGCCATGTGCATCCAGGTCTTTCTAGACAGGTGGAGCATGGAGTAAACTCTGTGCCCGGACACTGGGTGCCCTGTGGGCAGCCTCTCGCAGCAGGAAAATTCTGCTTCATGGTCAGGTCCCTGCCCCCGCCCTCTCCTCCCCCCTCAACACAACTGCTCCTCCATCTCACTCTTAGAAGTGATTTTGTTTTTGTCACTGGGAAAAGAAAATGATGAGTAAGGCTGCCCCCTTACAGGTTCCTGCCACACCTGCTTCCTCCATCCTGCTTCCTATCATTTCAGGAGGAGCACAGCGACTGCACCAGCCCCCTTGTGAAAACGAGAGAACCAGCAGCATGCCCTCCCGTCTTGATTTTATAACATCAAAATCCAACAGAAATAAGTCCAACCTATTAATTCAATGTGCAGAAAAACCGAATAATACAGATATTTACAAGTAAAGAGAATGAAGAAATGTAAGGCTGGCCAAAGCTAAGTAAATAGAAGCTGGTGCCATAGTGTTAATTTTATTAAAAAAATAGAGCATAAGTTGGAGAGCAACATTAGGGATAAGAATAGGCATTATTTAATGATAAAGAGTAATTTACGCAGAAGCTGCAATCCTACCTAACAACATAAAGGGAAATTTTAATGTTAATTAAAAGTAAAATTTAAAGGGGAAAATTGAAAAATAAATAATCAGAATGTGAGATTTAAAAGCTCTTCTTTCAGAAACAGAGACCCAAGATGGACAAAAAGCCGGAGCATACTTGAATAAATAAGTCAGGAACGTGTTCTAATTGTCATAGAAAACAACCCTCCTGCAACACAGCACACACATTCCTTCATTCCCATAGGAAACGTCTGTAAAATCTCCCACTCCTGAGCCATAAAGGAAGTCTTGAAAATTCTAAAAATGATATAATATCTATTCTTTGATTTTAATGTACCAACCTCTGAAATAACAAAAACATTACCCAATGTCTCCATAAATTTGGAAATGCAAAACCACAAAAATTCTAAGTAATTTACAAATCTGAGAGTAAGGTAATCCTGCCTAATTGTACCTAAAAACAGTATCTTGTGTTCTTCCCCCCGGTCTTGATGCTGAGTCAAGCTTCCAGTTTTAAACCACACACCGAAGCACTGATTAGTTAGTATACCTGCAGGGAATATATGGCCATCGACATAGGTTATTAGCAGTAAAATCTATTCCATCTACCTGTCCATCATCTACCCATCCATCTATTTACCTATCTTTCAATAATCTAATTATCTATCCTACATATTCACCTACATATTGTATCTATTAATTTGTATGTACATTTTTTTATGTTTATTTCAAAATAGTGCAAGTATGTGCCTTAGCCTGTATTACTAGATGATAGTTATGGGTGCTTGGTGAATCTTACAGTCCATCATACTGAGGCCTAGAGAACAGAATATAAAACTCTTATTAGAAATTTGGGTATTATTTCATCTACATAACCAGGTAAGTTCTCTGAAAAGCAATAGCATTCCCAAGGTGTCTTTCTTCCATTGCTCATATTGATACATAAGTAAACAAACAAATAACAAAACCAATATACATACTCATGCACCACAATAAAACAAATGAACCAGAAACAAACAAGTGGACAAAAACCCCCAAAGTACAAAAGATTTTTACAGAGCTACCTAGGGCAGATTTTTAGTGTGAAATGACAAATCCCTATCTAGAAAGCTAGTTAATTTTTATATCCCTGTGATTCTGCAATGGTTTCTATATTAATATTTGAGTGACTGAGGAACTAAGTCATATCAGTTTGCTTATGGCTAATTCTGTTTGTCCATATTTGTAATTGGGCTTGCCCTAAGAATGTGTTTTAACACTTGTCATTACTAGCCTGAATGCATTTTAAACTCATCGTTTTGGTGTTAAGTGACAATGTCCCTGGAGAGATTCAGTTAGGCATCTTCTTTGTACCAAGATACTATCACACCTAGGTGATCATCCAGTTTCAAGTCATGATACTCAGACCTGAATTGGTGACTTCACACTTCCACTGAACCACTTTCTAAAGAGAATGTCAATTACAGAGATGCTGTAACACTTCTGGTTTCCCTGATTAAACAGAGGTTAAATGCCTTTTCAATGGGGATATAGTGGAGAGAGGACAGATATCTAAGAACAGGAGGGTTGAACCGAGGGAGGTGATTTCTCTGGGCATGAAGCACAGGTGGCCTCTCTCTCAGAAGAACATGACAGGGAAGCGTTGGAGCCCAGGGAACACATTTTCTCAGATTCTGTAAAGCCCCTTTGCAAATATCTTCATTCATCTGTGAGTTTGCTTAAGTTTACCAATGCTGGCACTCATTCCATAGTGAAAAGAAAATAAAAGAGGATTGCACCAAGTAGCCTACATCCTCCCCATCTACCACTGTAGTGTCCTGGAGAAATCTCTGCCTTGAAGCCATTTCCATAGAGCTGCATTCCAAACTCGAGAGTAACACAGAACTGATTTACTAAAAGAAGAAACAGTCTAACACAATTCCCAAGTATCCCAGAAAACAATTTGAAATCAAAGAGGGGCTGCTGGGCAGGAACAGCTATGTAATTTATAAAATCCAGTGGGTGATGAAAAAATCATTAGACATTTCAAGGTGGTGACAGCAGAGAATGAAACCAAACAGGGACGTTTCTGAGTGCAAGGCCCTGGGCATTTCTGATTCCAGACCCAGGAAGTCAGTCCTACTGCTAGTTTATTTTCAGTTACTCAGATAATTAAATGAATTGAAATGTTCTCATTTTTGTCATTCCCATGATTTAAACCCTTTCATACACAGGTACCACGGAAGTGATCAGGGTTCTTTTTATTCCTTTGATGACTTATACACCACTGGGTGGTTACTATTTTTATGGCTCATATCAAAAAGAGATGAGACACACAGAAAAATGACTGCTCCTTTGCTGTCATTAAAAGTGTTGAATCTTCCACCCTGGCTGGTGTAGTTCAGTGGATTGAGCGCGGGCTGCGAACCAAAGGGTCACTGGCTCGATTCCCACTGAGGGCACATGCCTGGGTTGCAGGCCAGGTCCCCCGTGGGGGCCGCGTGAGAGGCAGCCACACATTGATGTTTCTCTCCCTCTCTTTCTCCCTCCCTTCCCTTCTGTCTAAAAATAAATAAATAAAATCTTTAAAAAAAAGTGTTGAATCTTCCGTTTCTACAGCGTGCAACCCAATGAATATATTCACCGACCTAGTCATCTTGGTTGTAAAAGAAGCTATTCTGTTAATGGGTTTGTAAGGTCTCACCAACGTATAGGCAACAACAACATGACCATCCAAAGATCACGTGCAGAGGATTACAGAGAGAGTGTATTTTTATACAGATTGCTAAGATGAGAAAACAAGGCATTTGATCACAACACGTTTCATCTAAATTCTTCCTCTGCATTCCTAGAAGAATACTGCAGAGAGGAGAAAAGTATCCTTTTACCTTCTGGAAAGTATTTCCTCTTGAATCTTCAATCCATTGTCCAGGAAAGCATACATACTATGGGTTTATGCTTCAAAAACTAGCTAGTTAAGACAAATGACATGAAGAGCCACTCCATTTAGATAAACTGAGAAATAGAAAGGAAATAAATAGCTGTGTGATTTATAGTTCTTGTTTCAAAAGCAAGTGACAAAAACCCTTGATTCCTGCTAAAATGAAGACAGAGGCAGCTGAGCTATGGGGGGCGAGGCAGCGTATTGCTAGTCCGTTCCAAGGCCATTGCAGAAACAGGCGCGTCTAGCTCGAGGAAGGGAGACCAGAGGCTCCATGTCAGTTCAGCTCCCTTCCCGAAGAGCAGCTGGGGATTGCCTAAGCCCTGTCATTTAGCCATGAAGTTCGTGCTGGCTGGAGCCAACCACACTTTTTAAGATCATCTTCCTCCAGCGAGGAGACCCCTGGACTCCTAGTACTCTGCCCCCTGCAGAGATTTATGACCTGGGATCCCCATTCTGCTAATGACCTAGGAGCTTGACAGGACTCCAGCTGCATGAGTCTCAGGCATGTCATTTGGACGCTGATACAGGAGGTAGGGGGTTCAAACCAGCAGAGCAGTTTTTCTTTTTCATTTAAATTACAAATGAGAAGACTGCAGATTAAGATATTTTAAAGATCCCACTTCCCAATCCTTTTGGGACCCTCCTACAAATTGAACATGAAAACACCAATTGCACCCCATTGAATCCTACCATTCAGGTGGCTGAGTGAGGTGTGAGAGAATGAGCTATTGCAGTCACTCTGGCTTCGTGAGGCCATTAGACACACCACAGGACACTGGGGCTTGGATAAGGCCCCACACCTCATTGGAGATAGACTCTAATAAGAAAAACATGCTCTTGTGTTCAGAAAAATAAAACTGGGGCTTTCTGTCTACTTAATCAGGAACAAAAAATTGTCAGTATTCTGGGCAAGAGAGAAATGTATCTCACATCTCAGAGGAAAGCAAAGCAACTTTTAAAATTAAGATCTATTTTCCCAATTCAATTGTTAAAACAAAACTCCAGAAGGATTTATATATATGCATATATATAAAAATATATAATATGTATATAATTGTTTCAAAAGCAAGTGATAAAAATGCTTGATTCATGTTAAAATGAAGACAGAGGCAGCTGAGCTATATATATATAGTGTACATTCATTCTTCTGTACTTTGTCATTGATAGTTTTGCTTCACAGACAAAATAACTGTTGTGAATTTGATTCTTCTTTTACAGAAAAATTAAGTCAACCAATATTAATTGAGTATTTAGCACCTGTGCTGTACAAAGAACATTTATATGGATTTTCCCAGCATGCCCTCCCTCTATGTTCCCCCAATCACATACAAGATGGGCAGACGAAGGGAGACTTGCGCCTAGGTCAGTGGCTCCACAGCCCACACCGTTAGCCACATGCAGTCTGCCCAGCAGGCACTGTATACTCCCTCTGGCCCACTGGCATCATCCAGGCCCACTAAGTCCACTCCATGCAGAGGTGCGGGATGGGAGCCAAGATCTTTGTCCCAACTGTTCCATAGGAAGCTACGGGGGTCGCTTGCCCTCCAGCCCCTGCTATTGGCTGGGGTATGGCAGGAACCACCTTTGTGCTCCTAAGGACTCTCAGCAGGAAAGCACACCATTAGGTTTCCAGCCAGGATTTGTATTCTTTTCCAAAGCTTTTTCTTTTAGGGGAAAATACACATTTAAAGTGTCAGAAAAATAAATCAAAGAGTTAAGGTGGGGGCCTCTGGGCTGTTCCCAGGTGAATCTGGGGCACTCTCAGTGTGTTTTCTACCTGCTGCTGCCATATACTAGGTTCAACCAGGTTCCCCTAGACCCTTCTGTCCCAAATTGTGCCTTTACTTTCAGCACACAGAGCTCTTGCCAGAATTTGCCTATAAAGTTGGACCTGGATGAGATACATGTAGAATATAGGACATGGAAGAACACAGAGATATCTTTGGCTTTAGATCCCTCAAAGTTAGAAGAACAAACTATAGGGAAGCCCAGAAGGCCCAGTGAAAAAAAGTGATGGGCAGAACATTCCTCATGTATATACATACTTACAACAGAGCATACGGGAAATATCACATCCACTTAAAAATCTCGTGGAAGGAATCAGTAATCATGAAGCAAAAAGGGAACCAGAGACATACTCTATGAAGGCTTTCAGGAAGAAGCAGGACATTGGAGGAGAAAAAGCAGAGTGAAGGGGTGGATTCCCAAATGGGCTATTCGTGGCAGGAAGGGGTGGTTGTTTCCTGATTCCCATCTCTGAGGTCTAAGGTTGTGGGCCCAGAGTGTGGAATGGGGAGAGGAAGGAATGCTGGAAGAGACCAGAGGGAATATCAAATCAATGTCCTGGGAGGGAGTAAACGACTGGGCAAGGGTGTTAGGATTGGCTGCCATCCTGGGATGGCCGTGTGAGATGGAGACCATAGTTTTTGAGTGAGAACAAGGGCTTGTAAATTTTCTGGCAGTATTTCACCAGTGAGCTTCATGTACGGAGTGGGTGATAAGTTGGGTATAGCCAGGTTGGGTCCCTCAGGAAGGAAAAGGGAACAAGAATTGGGGATTCCGAAGCTCTCCATCCTGTGACTCTACTCACCTTGCAGGTTGCCCTTCCCCACCTGACTAGAGCTGGCTCACTAAGGTCAGGCCTGTTGTAGCCCATGGAGTGGAGAAAGGAGGAGGCAGAGTCTGCAGGATGTACACAGAAGGACCTGCCTTACTTCTGCTGGCATCCTGCCAGCCAGATGATGATTTGGGTGGGAGGATAGGGTACCCTGGCTGAGGCAGGGCCGGTAACTCTGTGAGATGGTGGGTCCCCAGCTCTTGAGGGCACAGGGGGGCTGGGAGTACAGGACCTTCTCGGGGAGGCCCATCTCGGCACCTTAGTGGAGAGAAAGATCCTAGCCCCTCAAATGTTGATAAGGGGCCTCATCTGTGTCGTGAGCAAGTGATCCAAGGACCACACAGGTCAGAGAAGAACGCAGACAGACAGTGCCTCTCACCCTCCTGTATTTTACTCTCTCCACGAAAAGCATCCATTTTATGATTGGAGCCTCAGTTCAGCAAGCCTGGGATCCACATTCCAGCTGTTTTTAAAGCCATCCACCCTCCCTTTACAACCCAGGGAGCCTTGCGCACGGCTTCCTCTAACCGATTCCAGTCAGTAAGCCACAGAAAAGATAAAGCGCTTCCATGTGTGACAACATAGATGCACCTTGTGAATACCATGCTAAGTGACATACGTCAGATGGAAAAAGTCAAGAAACATATGATTTCACTCATATGTGGGATGTAAAACTGAAAGCAAGAACAAACAAGACAAACAAATGAATAAAAGGCTCATAGACACAGACAACTGTACGGTGGTTTCCAGAGGGGAGGGGGACTGATGGGGGGAAGGAAATGGGGGTCAAATATATGGAGACAAATGGAGCCTTGACTTTGGGGGGTGAACACACAATGGAATGTACGGATGATGTATTTACTCTGCAGGGTCCAGCAGAAGTAAAGCTTGTTTGAGTGTGATTGGTATGTATGCGAACGTGTCACACGAGACGGACAACAATTTGAACATTGCCGCAGTGTGATATTGTTATGTTACATACTTACGTGCTTATGATTTTGTTATAAAATATTTTATAATAAAAAGGGGTGTTATTTGTGCTGGATCCTGCAGAATTGGACCCTTGAAACCATATGTATCATTAATCAATGTTAACCTAATAAATTCAATAAATTTTTTAAAAGAAATAATAGGAAGGAGACAGGAGCCTGGGAACCAAAGCATTATTACATAATGTTTAAATACTATTAAACTAATGTTTAAACATTATTATGTAATGTTTAAATACTGTTGCCACTGGCAGCATGCAGATTAAAGTAGAAATCTAACAGGAAGCTACTGTAAGAACTTCCACTGACATTTACAAGATTTCCCAGATGACTTTTCAAAGCTCACTTGTTCAGGCCATCCTTGTGACTTTTGCCTCTTTGCTATTAGGGATTACGTGATGGTACTCAGTGCTTCTACCCTCTAGATGCAGGGGTTCCTAGGATTTCCCAAGTATATTTACAAAATTACCAAACCAGTTCCAATGCACATGGAGGTCTTACCTGGGAGGACATGCAGATACTTTGCAAGGCACCACCCCTGTGACAGGCCGGGTGTCAGGATTGCAGAATGAAGTATTTACTTGAAACTTCAGGTCTCTGTAGCAGCCTTCTCGTGCGGTCATCTGCCCTATGTGAAAGGGTGAGATGCAAGATAAGGACTCACAGACATGCTCCATGGTAAAAGGCAAGTGGAAAGCTAATGAAGACTCATTGAAAAAAACTTCAGCATGTTTGCAAGTCTTTGTGTTACTGACCAGTTTGCCAACTGTAGATATCATACTTTCCTGACTGGTCTTCATGATTTTTATTAGTGAATTTCATCTGTTCTAAGGTACATGCATTTTCCTCCTACATTTTAATTTCTTTAAAATCAACATGGGTCTTGCTGTCGATACAAACATACTTTTGATGAAACATACTAATTCTTTTCTATTGTTTCTATGGCTGAAATATACTTATCATTTCTTAAAACTAACACAATACTAACTATGCTAGACTTATGTGTCCATTTGAGAGGTCACAATTGGAAACAATCAGTGATAAACCAGAAAGAAATACAGACAAAAAATAACAACAGGCAGTTTACCACTAGAGAATTCACAGAACTAAATATCGCCACAGTTTCAAGCTAACCGTCAAACTTTTCACAATAATAACTTAGGTGTCATATGGAATGAGGTCAATGGAAATATAAGCTGGTTTGATTTCTGCCTCTGCTTACATCTTCAGCTTTTTAAGGCTCTGTGAACATCCCTAAGTTTGTTCAATACTTCAATTCATTAATTTACCCAAATAAGCATTGTTACTTATATGAGGTACCGAGAATAGTCAAAGTCATAGAGTAGGAAAGAAGAATGGTGGGTGCCAGGGCCTGGGAGAGCGGGGCAGGCATTAGTGTTTCGTGGGGACAGAGTTTCAGTTTGAGAAGATGAAACAGATCTGGAGATGGGACGGTGGTGACTCTGTAGAGCCATGCAAATGTGCCCAATGCCACAGAACTGTGCATTAAAGGTATTTAAACAGTACATTTTATGTTATGTATATTTTATAACAATAAGAAAGGGACTCGAATTAGATATTCACTTTGATGGATATTGTTAAATAGTTCATTTAATGGATAGAAAAACATTAATAATAAGAACCAAACTTGTCGTTGATTTAAAATTAACATTAAAATATATTATAATTGAAAATAATTTAATCATTCTGCTTGGAAAAACTGGAGTCATACCGTTTGTGTGGCCGTGTGCCTTTTGTTTCCTGCAGCCCAAGCTGGAGAATGACAGAATGATGTCCTGACTCTCTGCTCAGGAGGATCCTGAGTTTGCTTGTAAAGGAAAAGCCCAAAGGTGGTTCAGGACAGCCAAGCCCCAGCTGTGGGTTCCGGGCACAGCAATCTCGAACTCTTGGTTCCATTTGAAACCAAATCCTTCTTTACTTAAGGAAAAGCAAAGCCTCTATAGTGAACATTGGAAACAAGTTTGACATTTTGGCTCTCCTTTGTCAAAGGACTATAAACTGAGTCTATAGAGAATAGGTTTTCTTGAGTGGTGAGAGGAGGCGGGGCCTTTGGGGTCTAAAGCAGACCATGAGCCCGAGCCACTGCCTGGGGTCTAATCTTGTGGGGACAATGGAGGGGTGGTTGCATGGGACATTTGCAGTTTTGTGCAATTATTCAATTCTTTGCTAATTTTACACAATCATATTTTAAAAGTTATTTTTGGGGGGGGTGTCCTCTACTGTGAATTTTGCAAATATTTCTTCCTGATTTTAATGATCTCTGATCAAGAACAGCTTGTTAAAAATGACTTTGATAAAGTTCATGGGATACTTCTACAGTAACATAAGAAAACTTACTTATACCTTTTGGGAATCTGGAAGGAGATATTTTTGTGAAGAAACAAGATCTAAATCATACATAATGAATGACCCTAAACACTACTGTCAGGAAGGTCAAGTTGGCGTTCATTGATAAAGAACCTCAATGTCACAGGGCAAAAGAATGGTAATAAAAATGAGTGTCTCACACACTCTGGTAAGTTCGCAGCCCCAACTTCTGCTCTAATATATAGGCTGAGGACAATCAAAGATGGGGTTGGTGACTTGTGTTGGACACAAAAGTGTGTTCACACACCCATGAGGGAAACAGAAGTAGTGATTGGACAGATAAAATTCCCTCTTCAGCAGAAGCAGCATGGAAGGCAGCCTCCACATCAAGGTTCTGCTCTGTGGGCAGTTCTGGGACATTCATACTGTAACACTTAGGGAGCATCCGGGTGTCAAATGGCCAGGCTCCATGGAAACAGGTTTGGGTCCCACCTTAAGAAAGCATTTTTCACAGTTAATTCAGAGCTACGAAGAATTCCATTAGATCAGAAGGTCTTTACTTTGCTCCAGGACCTGAAAATCTGAGCCCACAGGCTTGGCCAAGAGCATTCCTGTGTCTCTTTTCACATCCCTGATTTCATCTCTTAGCTTCTGGATGGTTCCTATCAGATCAATTCTCCCTTGGGATTTCCCTCCCAATCCTCTCCCAGACTCCTGCTTTCCTGTTGCCTATTCTCCACATCGTTCTTACCTATGTTTCAACCACCCAATAACCTCACTTGTAGGAAAGATGGCGAGAACTAAAAAGTAAGGGAAAGAAATTACTCTCACATTCATGTGCAATGTTTATATATTTTTTCCCAAAGGCTTTTTTGTGGGTCCTTAATCAGAGACTTTTGCTCACCATATGCTTGTAATTTGCATACTCAAATTCTTGGGATTAGATTTACCGAGACCTTAAGTTGTCTGCTTGCCTGTTGGCCTTTGTCACATTCCAGAAGGAAAAAGACAAGCTGTTCTTTGAACTGGCTTGTAGCTACTCAGCTGCAGAGGCTACAAGCCAGAACTCTCATGCACACACAAACACACATGCGCACATCCAAGTGCGTTCGTGCATTCACATATGCCTTTGTACATGTGTGTGCACAGACACACACACTCCTCTTAAGATGACCACATAATTCAAAAATTGGGAGATATGTATTCGTCATCCCTGCCCTAGGACCACAAGAATGACAAGGTCATTACGTAATTCCCTCTTGCTTCAAGAGTTTTATAACCTATGCTGCCTAATTTCTTAGGCAAAGCTATAACATTAACAAAAAAGAATAGAAATGGACATTTATTTGACTAGACAAAGTGTTAAGAGTTTTATAGCTATTCTCTCATCTAATCCGTAGAGGAACCCTATAAAGTAGGTCACATTATGATCCACATTTTATAGATGGGCTTACTAAGGTGGAAAAGGCTTTCATAGTTAATAATATGAGTTTTTAAGATGTGGGGCCAGGACATGCCCCCTGGCTTTATGGTCAAACACCACAGTGTATGTTATAGCTCACTTTCTTTCTACCCAGTGTAACATAGGGTAGAGGCTTCTTATTTGAGACAGAGATTCATGACATTTTGTATTTTAGAACTCTTCATAGACTAGGGATAATTTCTTAAACTCTGTTTCAGTGGAATAAATGGAGCTCAAATTCTAAATAATGAAAGTCACATCCAGGAGCAGGAAGAAAAGAGGCATGAAGTGGCCCCAGGAAAGCTACCACCATGGAGGGGTGACAGAAGGCTGTCCCCACATCACCATTCCTACATGGGGTCCTTGCATATTTATCAATCGATGTGGTTAAGATCTTGTGTTTGTTTATTCAACAAGTAAGTACTTGGCTCCTGGTATGTGCAGGACACTATGCTAGGCCCTGAGGATATAGCAGCTGATAAACAGCAAATGTCATGAACCAACCTTCACCAAAACCATTCCATCTGCCTGACAGAATCCAAACCACGAAGAGTACAGCAAATAGCAAAAACAGACCTGAATACACATCAGGTGTGATAAGACCATGAGGACAAATCTCTTGAGAAGCCAAGAGAATCAAGGGTGGCACTGCTTGGGATAGCAAGGGGCCATGGCCTGCTGCCAAAAGGCTTCCTCGAGCTCATAACAGGTGAGCAGAGCATGGCAAAGACAAGCTGAAGGTAACACTGACGCTCAGTGACCGAAGTTCCTTCTTTCGACCAGAGAGAGCTCAAAGCAATGAGAAAGCTCGCACATATGATGCTGGTACAGAAAAGAATCAAAACCAGAGAATGGTTAATGCAGAAAAGCGAAGCGGTGTTCCGTGCAGTAGCTGTCAGAAAGATGTGGAACGTTAAATTCTGTTATCTGCAGGACACATTTGAGGCAGTAAGTGTGCCCAGGCCCTGGGTATTCTGCAGAGATCGACTTGGGAACTGACATAAGAAATATCCTTTCAGTCGTACTATAGCCATTTATCTCTGTTTCAAAATGAGAATTGTACCCAACGTGTCACCACATTTTTGCTGTGGTTAAGTCAGGTTGTGAATAAAGGGGTAAGCAAAGGCAAGGTGGGGCATAATTGGCTATGCAATCTTGTTATCTACATACTGAGCCCACAGGCCAGGCTCCCCAGGCCAAGGGGGTTCACTGTCCACACGGACACACACAGGTGAATACAATATGACATGCCAGGTGTGTACTGGATGGACCAGGGATGCCCACATCCTCGATTCTTAAAACTGACCTGGTGAAGCTCAACCACACCTTATCTTAATTGAGGGGACCCTTAGCAGCACTTAGAGAGCAAAGTGGAAGGAGTACACAGTAGAGCCCACCATCCCAGAGGAAGTGCCCTCAGGCAGCCAAGCACCCCTGACCAAGTTGGGGCATGCTGGTCTGATGAGACAAGGACACCTGGAAACACTCCTGGCTTTGGATGTCCAATCAAATCAGCATTTTCCAAAAGACAAGATTTTTCACAAGGATCTAGCGTTGAGACACCTGTTGCTGTGTTTTATGCCCCATTGAAATGGCCGGGGATATACATGTTCAGCTTGCATAGTAAATGAATTTTTGAGGTCAAATCTGTTTGTAGGTGGTAAGGATGCTTGAGATTTTCATTTATAATTCATTTTCCCAGCCCATATAAACAATAATGGACATAAAACTGAATTTAAATGTTTTTTCCTTTGACAGTTTTAAAATATATAAATAGGCAGAGAAAGTAAAAATATACATAGACAGTCTATATCCCCAGTAGTAGTTAGGACTTCCAAGTTCTATTTTTACACGAGGTGGTAGATAACTATGTTTTCAGACAAATTTCCTGTGATAGAATGGGGTCTGCGCAGCCATACAGCTGAACATTTACAAGGACTCAGGTATTATTTCTCTGACTAAGGGCACATCTGTGGAATGATTTCGGAACAGTGCTTACAACCGCTCAGCTATTTGTCAGAAAGAAATATCACGTAGTCTGTGGGAACACCAGAATCCAGCCAATTTTCTAAAATGATCCATATTAAAAGATAAGAGGAAAGAGTACACCATTCAAAGGCTCGAGTAAGAAAGTCAGACAGGACGCCCTTTAGCTGGAAAGCCCGGAGCGGAGCCCAGGCCACGGGAGGCAGCGAGTGCTGTGATAAATGTGCCCGGGCTCTGCCGTTATCTTCACTGAAACTGGCTCTGGCCAGTTCTTTGAAAAGCATTTTAAAATCTTCACATTTTGCCAAAGTATCTGGAAGAGGAGTATTCAGTCTTAAAGACTGTGATTTTATGAAATAATCTCCAAGTTTTTTAATAATTCTAACTATAGAATTAATTCCAGCTGTTGTCAAAAGCCTTAGAAAACAACCATTTGGCCAAAACTACACAGAAAACTGGAAAATATTCCACAAATAAATGCACGCGGTCCCTTGAGAAACACACGTCACTACTACAGCGAGTGCTAGATACACTGTGGGCCTGTGGTGCATGAGCATGAAATCCCTGAAATCAGAGGAGGGACAATATTCCAGGACACCAGAGTGGGGGAAGTCCTGGGGGCAGCTCGGGTTTTAAAGGGTTCCATGCTGTGTTTAAGTGACAGTTTTCCCTGGTGCGATCACACTGAGCACATGGCACCTTAATGTGCTCCAGAACTTGGAGGGTGGTGACTATGGTCATTTATGGAATACACAGGACATCTTTAGGCATCTGATCTGCTTACTGATTACCATGACAGCACTGACCTGTCAAAATGACAGAGGGAGAGGTGCTGCTCACTTTCTAGGTGGTTATTACCTGTTCATAAGGTTCCGGTTGGGTTAGCAGAGAAGCAGGCAGCAGAATTGGAAATGCATACATGTGTACACTCACCTGCAGCAGGAGACAACGGGGTGGTGTTGGCCATGATCACGTGATGGGAATGTGGGCGGGGCTGATCTAAGACTGACACTTGAACCCAATGCCCCTGATGAGGGGAGGTTTGTGGGAACTGGCAGGACTCAGGAATAGGACATGATCTTTGCTCCTTGGGAAGAGGTGGCCTCCCTCCTTTTACCCTGGACCTTTGAGAATGCTTGAAAAAATGGACAGGGGTGGACATCACAGAGGGAGCAAAGGTGTGGGCAATGCATTTTGTAATTTATCAGGGTGTTGGATAACAACACAAAAGGTATTTTTATTAACTCAGCTCAAAGGTGACCCAAGGCAGGGAGGAAATAGACGGATTATTTCAAATTGATCTCTGAGAACTGGAGGATAAGGTGACCCTTGAAATAAAGTTAAAAAAACAACAACAACAACAACTGTGCACTTAGTCTAGGATTCTGAACATTCTAGCACACAAAGTAAGGGTGGGAAAGACCTAATTTGAAGCAGTTCCTGTGAAAAGTATCTGGAGATGTTAGTCAATCGGATGAGGAATACGAAGGTAAAGGCACTGTTGGCTGCCAGAAGCTGCCTCAGCTCTCCAGCCCCAAGACAGACATTCAGGGTGCAGCTAAACTGTCCCTGTCTCGGCGCCATGGTCCTGAGTCCTCTCTGAGTTCTCGCAGGACACCACCTACAATCTGGAGTGGTTACACATGTGTCTATGGTAACTCCTCTCTGGACTCCATATGTTTTTGAGGACAGGCCAGTACATATTTTTCTTTACAGTCTCAGAACTCAGCAGAATGCTTGAGGAAGAATTGATGGATTGAAATATTCCATTCCTTGGTTGAGATATACAAATGTACCATATTCCAATGAACTACCATGCTAAAAAATCACTAAATTCTTTTCATGTAATGCAACATTTATGTTGGCATTTCATCGTTCAGTTCACAGGCAGAGGGAATTAAGTAAAGTTCTCTGCATTTTCCCCATCTGACATCAAGCAGTTTGATATGCAGATCAGTACCTACAAACATCTGCTGACTGAACAAGTGAAGGAGTGAATGAACAAATGAATGAATGAATGAATGGACGGTTTGGCATCAACAAACAAGGGCAAGACTGCTGATGATTCCATTCCATTTTCTTTTTTTTAATAATTTTTTTTAGTGATGAGAACTTTTTTTAAAAAGATTTTATTTATTTATTATTAGAGAGAGGGGAAGGGAGGGAGACAGAGAGGGAGAGAAACAGCAATGTATGGTTGCTCCTCACACAGCCCTCACTGGGGACCTGGCCTGCAACCCAGGCATGTGCCCTGCCTGGGAATCGAACCGGGAACCTTTGGTTCCCAGACCGCGCTCAATCCACTGAGCTACACCAGCCAGGGCCCATTCCATTTTCTAAAGTTACTTGCTATACTAATTAAAGTTTAGGACTTAGACATAAATATCTGAAGACGATGAAGGGAATATTATTGGAAAAGTAGAAAAGAGGTTGGTTGATAGGCCAGTTTTAAGGTTTGTCTGGGGAAGTTTAATTGTGAATCAGATGAATGTTTTCATTTGAAGAAAAAAAATCATCCAAGACATCACATGGTACATTTTGGAGTTCATAACATAACAATAAGCCACATTTTAATATGCATTTTCATTTGGAAGTGGTAATTCAGAGGTTTGAGATTAGTTATTTGAAATGTATCAAACCAACTGAATCACAGAAGTTGATTTTGAAAAATTACAGCATGTGTGATTCTAAGAAGTGGCTGATGCCTTTACATGTAAACGAGAGTTCCGGAAGTTACTACCAAGCCGCAGTCTCCGTCTTTGAGTCAGATAGGACCAGCTAAGCTGCTGCCTCACAGCATCTTGGCTCCAAGCTGACCTGTGTAGGTCCTCATCCCATTGCCAGGACCCAGACACTGACTGAGAATCCAGTCAAGGCACAGCTGAGCGGAATAATTAAAGTGGGTTAATGTGGTCATATCGTGAAAGTGAGTGCAAGGAAAAAGCTTGTCTGAAAAGTAGATAAAAGGCACTACCTGACTTACACCTGTCAGGAAATCTTATTTTCTACAGAGAGATGGGTCTATGAGAGCTGATACGGAAATGGGACCTCTTTAAATCAAAAGGAATTATTTCTCTTCCACTGATAATGTTTCTTGACTGAAAGAAGAGGTAGGGAGTCTTTTGGTTGCCACCAAAGCCACAAGTTTGCTCTTCTGTGTGGAGAAAATCACATTCTTCCTTAGGAAGCTCTTAATGTCAGAATTTAAATATAATTTCAATATTTTATTCTTCGTTTAACATGGGAGGAACTAACATATGTCAAGTACGCAGTGTTAATTTTTTAGACGGTAATACTTTTGTTAATCTTTGTTGCCCTTACTTTCTTCTCTTTATTAAGAAGGTATGAGTTCACTGTTTTTATTTACCCATTCGTTAGATTCTTACCTTATGCAAGTTCTCATTTGGAAACCATTTCTACATTTAAATGTTATACTGTCTGAATTAATTTCTTAATTATTAAAATTTGGAATGCACAAAGCTGAAATTTATTTGCTCTAGTGGAAATATGTCTTCTTTTAAAATATAAGACAGTATTTACCAATTTGTGTCTAGATTTGCAAATATTTACTTGCCACTCTTTAACTAGATATTACCTACTGACTCTAGCTAAAAAATGTTCTTCTAGTAAATTAACTTCAGCAATCTAAACATGTGCTTAAAATTCTTACAGTATTAAGATCTAAAATTTTGTCATGTGAAATTCTTTTGACATGCTATTTCTTGTCATTCCACTGCAGTTTTAATAAAATTCTTACAACTTCTCCATGAATTTCAGTATACAACTTTATAGCAATTTTTTAAACTGAATTTTTTGAACAATACTATTTGACTTAAAAACTCTATATCAGTGTACTTTTCATGCATGCTTCTAATTCTCATCACCACCGTGATATATATATATATATAAAATAAGTTGAGTGACTTTCATTTGGATAATCTCATAACAAAACTATGTATAAAAACTCTTAAATTAGATAAAAATCATAAACCAATTCACTAAAGGCCTTCCTCAAAACGCCGCACTAACGCAGATCAACTGGAGAAGGGAGTTGAGGCTTTCAAGTGATACTCAGAACCACTGTTCTCTCCCCTGTCTCTGCAAAGGTTACCGCTGCCCTCAGGCAGACACCCTGGGCTACTCATTAGGACAGGATGAGAACCAGTGTCGTTCATGTCACAGCCCAACTGCGCTCCGGACACCGCTGTGCCCACCACCGGGAGAGATTAGAGAAGCGACCTACCCCCTCCACAGGAGGCTGAGCACTCGGAGCGGACGATGGCCCACGTGTAGCTGGGCTGGGCACTGGACTTCTTCTCACCCTCCCGCTGAGGCACCGAGTACTCCCAGGCAACGCCTGGGTTCCTTCCCTGAAGCAGAAGCTACAAAATAAGAAAGGGGGGAAATATAGCTAAAGTAGAAACAATAACTATTTGATAATTTGTTTTAAATTACCTGAAACAATAACAATGTCAATAAAAAGTTAGTTACAATGATAAAATAAATGCCGTCCATTCTCCAAAATCTACATTAACTTTCTGAACAGGAATAAACGCCCAGCTAGACTCACACACATCTAGAAACTAGATGTACAGATGCTCTGACTCGCTTTATATTGAGCATGTCCTCCACACACAGATTCAGACGCCCCCAACCTAACAAACACTTTCGGTTATTTCTTGCTTTCTCTGGGTGTTTCTTCTGAATCCCCTGAAAATTCTCTCAATGTGAGCGAATCAGAAAGCGACACCTAAAAAGCACCATCACACTTCCTAGTAACGACCCAGGACACTGAAGTGAGTGTCCTCTATCCCGTTGTCAAAGCTAAGTCAGAGTACTTCCCACTTGACCGCTGACACGTACCCTGGAGTTCCAGGAGAAACCTGTCTTAGGAGTCAGGATGATTGCAGGCCCAGCACGTCTGTGAACTCTGGTTTAACACATAAAATTGCATGCGAACTCTTCACCTTCTCTATTGAAGCCCAAACACATGGACCAGTTACCGCCTTATTAGAAGGTTTTTTTAAAGAAGCATCATGATTAACCTGTTGTTAGACATCCCCATCTCCCAGCCTTGGAGCCTTTACTTGTCTCGATGTGATGTGATGTTCCAGTGGATAACGACACTGGACTTTCCCTGACTCCTGGGCCCCACAGTCCCCTCCTGACAACACAGCTCAAGTGTCAGCTGCTGGAGGACAGGTTGGTGGTGTCCTGGAGAGGCAGCTACTTTGCAAGGCCATTGAGATGCTCCTCTTCCGACACCCTGAGCCTCTGTGACTCTGCTTCCATGGGAATAGTTCCTGATAAGCTGAACTCATTTTCAACCCTGACCCATCTCTTTTTCTCTATGACTATTCAAGCTAACGGCCTGAGGCAGTGGGAGAGAAATAATCAAGACAAGAATGCAGAGTGAATAGGTTCACAACAGGGTGATGGAAGCAGTTCAGGGTCAGGAGGGGAGATGGAGCTGGGACATCTGGAGATGTTGCAGCTGTCCCAGATGGAACAAGCTGGCCGGGTGCTGACATCAGGTGGGGACATCTGGGTACCTTTAAAATTATACCAATAGCTCTGGAACTACAGAAATTCCAGAAGACCCCCAAATCCAAGTCCCAAAACCATAAGGCCGGACTCTACCTCCACGATCAGGGTTTCGTTGGTTGGCCCTGCAGAGGTCAAGCTCTCTGGCTCCCTGTATGACCGTCGGTAATCGAAAGCAGTGCCTGAAAACTTGTAGCGGCCTGGCCAGTCCACGGTCCAGTGTCCATTCAGGTAGTACGTTTGGAGGGCATTGCGCACAGCAATGTAGGAGGTAGATATGTTCATTTCATAGATGCGAATACTCCGGGCTCCAGGAGGAATGGTCACCATCTGATAATATTCTAGATTCAAGTAAACAGGAGGGGGGAGAATGAGGTACTTCATTCAGGTAGTCCTGGGCCAAACCTCTCAGCACCTCGGGTCCTCCATAGCTACAGCGTGAGAGTCGACATTGAGAAATGGGAGAGGATCTGTTCTGTAAATCAGTTATCTTAGTCTGCTAAATGACTTTTTTAAAATATTGAAGCAGAGTTATTATAACTTTCACTATTCCTAACGACCATTTCAATTCAAATAATCTAGCAACCACTTGCAATCAAAACACACGCTTGCGAGAAGGCAGGAAAGGAGGCAGCCATGGGACCTGTCGGGAGTCTTAATTCCTGCCGCATTCACTACACCTCAAGTTCTTCCCACAGAGAAGTTCCCATTCCAATCCTGTCTCAGCCTTGCAGGCAGCTGTGGCATACTCACGGTTAGTGCGGTGGTGCTTGGCATAGAGGCCCTTGTGTGTTGTACAGTCTGAATTATTCCCCTTGCACACACCACAAGAGTCTTCAATGGCATTGGATCCAAGGATATTGTCACATCCAACTCTCTGGGATATTCATGAGGTCGCATGTCATCCATGAAAGAAAAGATAACATGAACAACGTCACAAACCTCAAGCAGGAAACCTCCTCCCCGCTAGAGCTGAGAGTTCACCAACACAGGGAAATTAACAAATATTTATTGGATACCCAATATGTGCACAGAAAGACTGCCATTCTGCTATTCAGGTCCAAAGTAAGAAAACTTAAACATAACCTGAATTCTTCAGCATTGCTACACAGCTGTTTCCTGAGCCCTGAATTATATCAGGTTGTCATGTTGGAGAACTCAGACTGACATAAAGCACTTAGTACAAATGACAAGCGATGTGTCCTCACAGGGGTCCATCAGAATACGCCATGGCGCTTTTACCGCCCCCCCACCTCCAGCCCCCTGGTTCACTGGCAAAGTAGCACATGCCATGTGGAAGTAATTCCCAGCAGTAAATTATGTAAAGGGCATATTTGTTCACCCTCTTACAATTTTAGGAACTCTTTATAATTTGTACAATGTTTACTAGTTTTATAAATCCTAACAAAAGTATATAGTCTATAGATGTAAGAAAGTCTATTCAGAATGAAATAACTAATCCACAATCCCTTGCTTATAATCCTTTAAGGATGGATGCTTTTCAGAAATTTTGGGATATTAGGAAGGTAAATGACATATTATGCATACAATGTGAAAGTCCTCGACGGGACCAGGAAATCAATGATATATCTATAACAAAAGGCAGACATCTTCATACTAAAGAGGGAAAAAGGAAACCGACAGTCTCACAACAGTTCAGGGCAGGATTCTGCCACCAAACAAATTCAGGTTATCTTATATTTTCCAGCCAAACAAACTTTCTATTTCACAGATTCTAGATTTCAGAATTACAAACACGGGATTGCAACATTGTATCACTAAGAATACCAGAAAATAATGATTTAACAAATCAAGTAGTAATTAAATAAAATAGGTAAAGACAAGCATTTTAAAGCTGAGAAAGATCTTAATAGAATCATCTAGCCTAATCTTTATGCATTAAAAAGGATTGCACCGATGTCTTAGTGGTACTTCCACTTCACCAGTACCATACAACTTAGAGAAAACTAGAACCAGGATCAAGGTCATTGGACTCCACTGAATAAGACCATTGAGTAACTTCTTCATGCCCTGTGTTTGATCTGGCCACACCTTCTATTTGTTTATAGTGCCATTCTTCCCATAACTTATTTCTGCACATGGCAACAAGCTCCAGGGGTAATATTCACTTAGCCACTCAGTCTTTCCCAGCCTGTCTCCTAAGTCCCTCTCCAATGAATGTTGAGACTGCCAGGTCTTCTGGAAACCCCTGCAATAGCTGCCAAGTGGCCTCTTGGCTCTGAGCTGTCCCTGCTTCATTTACTCTCTATGCTACTGTCCAGCCACTTCATCTGATCTCATGAGTCATTTGTTCCCAACCCCTCTGCCTGATCTACATGCACACCGGGATTAAAACCCAACTCCTCATTCTGGCAGTGATTGTTCTTATGAGAGCCCATTCACCCCACCCCTCACCTCTCCCAGCACCCCAACCCCTGCCTGCCTTCTGGGTACTCTGATGACTGAGTCAGGTCTTACTCTGCCTGCTTATCCAACACCCCCCTTCCAACTCACCCTTTCAGATTTCGCTTGGAAGCTCTCTTCTCCAAGGAGCCCTGCAAATCTCCCAGATCCACATCTAAGAGAGAATGAGCTCTTCCCTTCTCCCTGTGCTCTGTATACACCTTCATTGCAACACATCACTGTGTGTCTCATTATGTGCACATCTGGCTTCTCCCCCACTGGGCTGTGACTTGAAGGAAAAGGGCTTGTTTTTTGTCTGTTCTCTCTAGCTTCTCACAGGATGCCTGGCACAAAGCAGACTGTCTGGAGATGTTTGTTGAATGAATGAACGATCATTATTACCTCACATATCCCATCTATACAAACATTACGGCTATCCTCCGAGCATGGAGTCCCATCTTTGACTTTATTTGACAAAGAAAAGAAGAAATCAAATCCTTCTGCGATACAGTAGAGTTTGCATAAGTCCTGATCTTAAAAAGAAATACACACACAAACACAAATAAGAAAAATACTTAAGCGCTGATCATTTTTGTTCTAAATTTTAGATAGATTTTTTTTTGCCCATAAAATAACTCCCACACAATAATACATTGCAAAGACATTTTTGCATGGTTGCTTCATTAGGCTTGTTTTTTCCCTTTAATTTATTATTATTTGAAGGTTCACTATTAATTTTTACTCTACTCTGTCCTTTACTAGTTTTTGTTCTTTACACAGTGGTTGGCACATAGTAGGCATTCAATAAACATTTGTTGACTTGAACTACAACATTATTATTCACTATTCTACTAGTATAATTAACTGCTCTCTTGTAGAAATGCAAAAAGTCATTGCCATTTTGAAACAATATGCAAAATTCTCACAAAATGTAATACAAGTATTAAAGTAATTACTTAATTTCTTAATAGCTAATGCAATTGAAGAAATATATGATATTTTAAAATTCATTAAGGAAATAACTTTTAGATGAAATCTCCAGAAAACAACATTTTCTAAAATATAGTGGGTTGTCAAGAAATACTGATACATGGAGAATATGGGTATCATTATATATTTAAGACCGGTAGATAAAGTTCACTTCTCTCAATAATCCACTTCAAGTGTTTATGCTTTATATAGTTAAATATAAACTTTTGTAAAAGCCTTTTCCCTTTGTTTTCTTCTTGGTAAGAAGGAAACAGTTTATGATGAAAAATTAGTCTGCTTTAGGAGTTTATAGGCCAAAGTCTCATCGACAAATATTTTCTGTATTGTGCAAGATCAGAGACCAAACTGAATCAATTTAAGAATAAAATTTAGTATGTGCTTCCATGATTAATACATTTATTTACTGAAGACGAGCAAAGTCAGGAATAGCATACATAGTTTTTGACCTAATTTCAAAGTGCTTTCTACTTTTTTCTCCTGCTTACTTGTTTCTCACCGGTTTAATTTTTACTAAGTTTAAAAGTGAAAATGCCACCAAAGATACTTTTTGTGAAACTGCTAACAATTTTCCTTCCATAATTTACTAACTTCATAAACCTCTAACTATGAAAATGTTATATATTATGGAATAGAGAAATCACATGTCACATAAGAAGGTCTAACTTATGTATTTCCAGAGTGTTGCTTGGATAATATTTCCAATTTCAAAGAATAAGATGATTTGATGTTCTTAGAATTTATTCTTTTTCTTTAATTTTTAATTAAAAAAGAGTGTATTTATTTATTTTTAGACAGAGAGGAGGGGAGGAAGAGAGGGAAAGAAACATCAATGTGTGGTTGCCTCTCGTGCCCCTTCTGGGGACCTGGCCCGCAACCCAGGCATGTGCCCTGACTGGGAATCAAACTGGTGACACTTTGGTTCACATGCCAGGGCTCAATCCACGAGCCACACCAGCCGGGTGAATTTATCCTTGAATTATGCCACCTGAGTTACAAAGTTCAGTTATTATAGTCATAAGAATAATGAACATTTCTCTCCAACTGGAGAGTAAGTTTCACATATGGTATAGATAAAAACCTGAGTTTATAGTTATAGATCAAGTCTTTCGGAATAGAGTACACTTGAAAATTATTTGATTTTCTAAAAGATACTTAACTTTTTCTTTCATTCTTTGGAAATTATAAGGGTTTAATGGGTGACATGCTTAGAGCAATATCACCATCAATTACTGGGCATTGTAATTAAAAATAAACATTGATGCATTATCAATAAAAACCTCTGCTTTCATTTTTTTAAGCACTTCTCTGAAAATTTCATGGTATCATGTACTTATTTTCTACCTGACTTGTTAATTTCTGAACACAGAGCTGGTTAAGTTTAGATTAAAATGCCCCTGGCCGTGTGTCAAACTAACCCCAGAGAAGATTCTGTGACACCGACCTCACATAGCGGTATCTGGTCTACCTGAACAGCACACTAAGAATCATGTAGTTCTTTAAAGAGGAAAGATAACAAAGCAGGAGGCTAGCACGAGGGGGTGGGGTTTGGGAGATACCTTCGACTTGCGTGTAGGGCTTCCACTTGTAGTGCCACCCTCGGAACCGCTTGCTGTTGTATTCCGCACACTGCATGGCGCGGAAGTCCACACTGCCGTGGGGACATTTCCGGCCGTTGCACAGCTTCAGAGTGCGCATGGAGCCCTCACAAAACTTCCCGCCATGCGATGGTCTGGAACA
The DNA here is from genome assembly GCA_004026765.1 of Micronycteris hirsuta. NCBI lineage: Eukaryota > Metazoa > Chordata > Mammalia > Chiroptera > Phyllostomidae > Micronycteris > Micronycteris hirsuta. The sequence continues at coordinate 168,542 of PVJI01000574.1, forward strand.
CATATTCTGCCATTAGAAACCTTCCATCTTAATAGCTACTCCCTCTTCAAATTGGACTTACTGGATAATGTTAAATTACCTACAGTGGCCAAATAAAAAAGGTACATTCTAAGTAGTCGCTGGTACTTTCTTACAGATGAATGGATTAGTGTTTCCTTTCCTATTGAGCATGCTGTTTACCATGATGGCAGAAGGAGTTCGAATCTGGAAAGCAGTCTGCAAATATTTGTTTCTAGTCACTTCCCGGCCTCCTTCTGCTGGACATAGGGTAAGCATCGCTGATCTCCAAGTTCCGCAAAGGAGGGGACAGCAACAGGAGGGCAGTGGCTCTCATGGAATTATGTGGTTGACAGAAAGCAGAACTGAGAATGAAACTGACTACACCACTGCTTTCCACTACCAGCTTTCTGGGACAAGGTCAGGACACCAGACTGGGTCAGAAAGAAGCACCGGTCACCTTCCGCTGGTTGGCACGGACAGCAAAGGCTCAATGCTCACACCCTGCACCCCCCAGAATTCATGGGGACCACCAGGACAAGAGCATCCTGTCCATGAGGGAAACCTATTGGGTCACACACAGTAAAGACAGGACTGAAATAATGACAATATGGCTTATGCCTTAAACAAATGGTGCAAAGGGAGGACTTAGAAATCCATCGATCTACCACACTGGTGACTGCACTGAACATTCTTGCCACATAACAGGAGGCCATGATTAAAGCACATCTTGGAAAAGTAAAGGCATTTGATAAAAAACTCAGACTTTTCATTTGTACATAAAGTAATATTCTTCTTCATTCGTGTTCTTTATATTTTTCTTATGATTTCTTTCTTTGTTTTAGTCAGGGCCTTGGTGTTTCACGTAAATATGGTTTCTTGAAACCCAGTCCTGCAATATCACTGTTGGGTCTGTTATTTTTCACTATGGTCAGGTACTTATAAGCATCTAAGATCAGAGAAATATCCTTGTTTCAGAAATGTTTGAGAGAAAAGGCTTCCCTACTTCGTGTTTCTTACGATAATATGGGAAGTACAGCATGAGGGCGACTGAGCTCAGGGACAGGCAGTTTCTGGAAGGCTTGTGGAAGAGCGATGCTCACTTGGGATTAGAGCAGAGGCGGTCTCTGTGGGACACCCCTCCTCCGCAGGTCCTGGAGCATGGTGACCAGGGAGACCAGTCTGACCAATGACCATGGGTAGGCTTGGGGCCTTCGTCACCATATTTCACACACTGCCCTCCACGGCACCACTAAAAATTAAAAAAAAATAGTAGATAGGACTCACAGAACGATATATGGGTCATCACTCTTACAAGGCTCAGTCATGGGGAGTCTAGTACCGTATGCAGACAGTAATGTCCCCAACCTCTAGGAGCACATCATACAGATACACTTTACGATGCTTCTTTTGTCTCTCCAAAACTAGCATTGTCCCATAAATCCATGTCAAGGAAAGATAAGTAGAAAAAACCCCGCCCGAGCTGCTGGAACTTAGCACATTTAATTAAGTAGTGTTGCATGGACACTCGGCTCTCAAGTGAGTGGATGCTGACCTCTCCTGAAAACAATGTGCTTTTCATCTCTCATTTTCGGCACAGACTGAGTCTCGGGGGAGAAACCCAGCTGGAGGTCCCACATGACTCAACACCTTGTCATTTCTGGTGGGCGGGTGCTGACTTTGCTCTAAAGCACCTGGACTCAGAGCCGGGAGGTCACAAGTGATGCTTGTCAGAGGTCACACAGCTTTCTGAGGAGATAATCCACACAGACCTCGTCTGTCCCTGGAGATATTATCAGTGCTCCTTTCTGAAGAGAAGTGCCCATCGGTGCTGACTCATGCTGACATCTACATGGTTTCTTCACGTCTGCCCCACGTAAAGGCTACACAAGATCTCACATTGTGTTCAGCGGTTTTGGCTCTTTCTGTTTATGGCTTGGTGTAGGCCCTAAGGTTCTTAAATATAGACCTAGGCCATCTGTTGAGAGGAGGCAAGTGAGTGCCTTAACCCTTGTCTCTGGCAGAGCCTGCCCTGTGGGCTGGGGGTAAGGCATGGGGTGATTTAGAGCTACCTTATTTGTTCTGAAGAAGAAAAGTATGCTGCTTCTGTAAGAGGAAAGGAAGAACGCTTCAACTATTAATGGATGTATTAGGTTAAATCATATATCAAATTGTTGATGTTTGGTCATTGCTGGCATGTAAGAGTAGCAATTTCAAATGGTTCAATTTAATATTATTTAAGAAAAAAATTTAATTTTAGAAACATAAGTAAGTCTGAGAACTAAGGCCTAAGCCATTCAATTCTTTGATTCTTTCCTATTAAAAAAACAAAGACAAAAAATTCTCTTTCATTACCCTCTTCTCTCACACCAGGTGACAAAATGAAGTCACAGCCCCACCCCCTCTCAGCTCAATGAAGGGCATGCGGCTGGGGAAGGCTCTCCAAATTTATGCTCTGTGACTTTAACAGTGCTGCTCAGTGCTGGCTCTCTACCCGGTTTAATGGTGGTTAATGTTCCCTCTTTACTAAACAGATTCAGCCATCACCTTTGCTTGAACGTCTATGTCTCTTAATTCCAGACAGCTCTTCAATTATACCATTGAAAAAAGTGATAAAAGGAGTCCTCTTCATAACATCAATACAGACACAGTGGCATCACATGAGTGTGGGTCCGCACATACATGTGAGAAAGAAAGGCTTAAAAAATGCCACTGCAAGAGGAGGAGAGAGGAATATGTTGAAAGACTGACATCTAAATATGATGCATGTACCTACAACGAGTGTCTTACCATGTCATGCCCACAAACGGTGCCTTCTGCTGCTGGCAGAAATTTAGTCTCACATTTCCTTCCAGCCCGATGGCACCATAGGGCTTTACAGATATCCTAAAAACAAAAAAAAAAGTAATCAGCATTACAAATGATCCATTATAACTAATCAATGAAAAATTTAAGGGGAGACAAGTGATACAAATTAAATCTGATGTCTACTTAGCAGCAGATGCATAGAAAGAGAGAACCCTGCAGACTCATGTTCTAGACTTGGTTCAGCTTAATTCCATCCCTGAAAATTTATCTGTTTTATTTATTATTAATTTAGTAAGATTATACTTTCTAAATTAAGAAGTACAATATACTTAATCCAGACATTGCAGACAACTACAAAAAAATTAAAATTAACAAAAGAATAAAACCTAACATATTATAATATATCCTTGAACTCATCTTTCACTAACTTCTCCAAACCTGAATCCCCAATTTTCAAATTAGAGATGATTATACAACTTGCTAGTTTGTCTGTTCATCCATCCATCCATCCATCCATCCATCCATCCATCCATCCATTCACTATCCCCAAACCTTTGATAAAGGCCTGCGATATGCCAGGTAGACAGGAGGTTCCGTAGGGAATATGAATCGGACCTACCCTTTCAAGCTTGGTGTTATAGGGAGGGGTGAACTCGCTGAGAATCACCATATGGTGCATGGAGGAAGAGGTGCCCTACATGGGAAGAGCAACGTGCAAGGTGAACTTGCCCCAAGGACAGAGGGCTTTGCCTGGAGGAGTCAGAGGACATGGAACTCTGAGCAAAGCCTTGAGCTCCAGGGCTTTGTCGGGGGGGAAAGTCATAACTTTCAAAGAAAATACTGAAAACTCAATATGTAAACATTTTCATGATATAGTAATTACTGTTGCTTAAAATAAAATTGATTACTTTAAATATAGTTAGATGGTTTTACATTCTCTATCATGTAAAATTGTTCTTCTGTACAAATAAGCATGATGTATTTTGTTTTTATAAGTTAAATTCTGTTTTTGTGGCCAGAATCTCTAATATATTGAATCTCAAAATTAGATATTATGTGACAATTAGATTTTTTTTTAATTTTCTGTGTGGACTGAATCATCTCAGGACATTTTACATTTTATGAGAATGGCTCTATTTTGTTAAGTTGAAATGTAAAGGCCAGTAAGTTTTCGGATGGGGGAGATACAAGAATAAATAAGAAGCAATTATGCAATGCCTAGACCAATGCCTGTCACAGAAGAGCCGCTTAATTAAATTTGCTGAGCAGGGTGATCGATGGATGAATGATACTTTAGGAAGGGATGAACTTCTTTTAAGTACCACATGCTATTTAGTTTCAAAAGTTAGTACAAAGTACAAAGTCAAATGTATCCTCCTCCTAAATAGATGGATGTGGGTTTGGTGGGTATGTGTATTTGCATAGTCATGTAGAAACTCCCACAATTATATGGCCGTTGTTATCTCCATTACCGATGACTTACATATTGGTAATCAGAATTAGTCATAAAAACACCCCAGGGAGATGGAATCTAAGACAGGCGGGCAGGAGAAGAGCTCCCAACTTAACAACAGAAGCCAGGACATTAAGGTGATCAAATTTCAAAGTAACTCTGGCAGCTTGCATTTCAGACTGCAGAGTCAGCCTGTCAAGCAATGCTGAGGAAACAGAGTAGGTACCTGATAAAGACAACGTTTGTAATAAACAATATTTAACTCAGGGAGAAAACAAGTTGAAGCCCAAATAGAGTCCACTCTTGCTTTTGTCTTTGCAGCTAAGGAATACTATCTTAATTAAGGTTCGCACTTGCTATTCTATCTCATAATTTAAGTAGTATGACTTAGTTCATTTTAACATCACAACCTAATACCCCAAATAAAATAGTTTTCAAATGACTGTGTTGAAAATTTATTGTTGTATTTCAATACTGTGAACAGAGTGCCACCATATTTATTTTCTTGAACTGTATGTATTAGACTCCTCAAAATGTCCTGAGGTGATGTTATAATAGGGTATAGAATCTATTGAAATTATTCGTACCTATGGTCATAAAAGTCAGATCGATGGCTGTTCACTGGGGTGGAGAAGGGATTGAATGGCGGGGGACAAAAGAGGACTTTCTGGCTTCATGGAAATATGCCATATCTTGCCTGGGATGCTGGTAACAGGGGTGAATACATTTGTTAAAATTTCAGTTGAACACCTTAAATGAATGTATTTCATTACATGCAAGTATTTCTTCAGTAATAAAAAAAAGTGCACATTAACTTCTTTTTTTCTATATTTTTTAAATGGCACTTGGGTGTCATGGATGACATAGTCCATGGTCACAGAGCAAAGTAATGTTGGAACTAGAAGCAAGTCTCTGGTTTAAAAGAAAACATTGGTTTTACGTTCTTTTTAAATTTTTTTTTTAACACAGAAGAGTAACACTCCAAAAAATCCTTAGGAAATTAACATTGCGCCCATGGAAATATATGCTGACGCTGGCTAATTTATTATTCTTGGTCCAAGCCGAGATGGCTCAGCGGAGGAGATAAGAACCCAGTTCTGGCACAGGGCTACAGCTGGTCTTGGTGGGGGCTGTGCTCGAGTTTAGAAGAAAGAAGATCACGTTAGATTTAATTGGGAATATCCCCAGTGCAGTCTGCGATGTTTGGAGGTTTCTGAAGGACTATATATTTTTATCTATCTTCCTCTTAATTCCATTATAAACTAGAATAAAAGAAACCTCAAAAGAGTTACTTTCATTTAATTTATGAGTAGGGCTCCTTGGGGTTCAGTAGAGCAGATTCCTAAATCTCAATTTCCCTGTTCAGTAAGAGCACACGTCTCTGGGTTACACGAGGAATTTATATCAGGAGAACACACCAGTGCTACCCCTTGGGTCCATGCTGTAGATAGCATCTTCTATGAGAAACTTGTCTATAAATACTTTATTTGGAGAATTTAATAATCAGAAGCCCCAGATAAGCTCTTACTTTATAGTAAATTATGCTTATATGGGAGGAAGGTAATGGTAGACCTTGTTTTTTTAATACTGTTTGAAAAAAAATGTAGAGTATTAATTTGCCAACTTACACCAACTGAAAGTGATTGCTGAGCTCCCACATGATAAATCAGAAAGCAAGAAGTGATCTAACAGGCCAAGTTGTTCTGAAATGAAAACCGATACCTACAACAGTATCAGTCATCATTTTCTCTGCCAGTAAAACATGTGTTTCCTGTTATATGGGACCAGCTCGAACATACAGGATTTGACATTTGGTAGGTACCCAATAAGTGCAGAATACATCAATGTCAGTTACACTGAATAAAACAGTTTTTATGAATAATAGTGCACTGAGCATTGGCCAATAATCACTTGCCTTTTTAAAATCCAGCATGCAGAGTTTGGCTTTCTCTCCAAATTGCCACTTGCACTGTGTGTTTGCATCATATAACTGTCCCGGCAATTTCTCAGGATACTTGTATTGTTTCACAGGCTTTGGCTGATCAGCAAGGCATGTTGCTTGGGCAGTGCTGGAACCAAAAAGAGATGGGCTGCTTGTAATGCCAAAAGAGTTGTCAAAGATATATATTCAACTGTGCCATTTCTTCCCACAAATTTACTACATATCCTATATAGAGGAGAGGGTATTTCTTCCCCCAAATGTCCAATATAATGATGACATTAATTACATTTAAATATAGGGGACACATTTCTGAAACTGTTCATTTTTCTTTTTCCAGGAAGGCAATTTGTTTTCCCTCAGATTACTCAAATGTTTCATGGAGAAAAGTGAAATGGAATAATACAACCAGATGTTCAATGTGAGAAGCTCCTATTACAGACCTCTTTTATGTACACTTCTTGCCAGGAATAATCAAAAGGTGGAAATGGGTATTGTAAAAGGCAAAACACAGTCTGCCAATTTCAAAGATTAACATGTCTTTCTCTCTCTCTCTCTCCCTACCTGTCTCCTGTTCGTTCTTCCTTCATCTCCCAGGCTAGGGAAACCTGCACAACAGCTTATACCTTCCAGAGGTTATGCATCGAGCATTGCAACACTTTCCACCAGAGATGGTCTCTACTCAGGATGATTTCTTACTAGACTTCCAAACAAGGGGGAAATAACTGCTTGAGTTTACTAGCAGATGGCTAAAGACCAACTAATAATTCCTTCCTCCACAAGTACAGTATCCCCTCCCCTACCAGGGATGTACTTAGGTATAATTTTTGCATTTGCAGGGAGGAGGGACGAGTGTTTGCAAATAGCAACTAAATCCTACTTATAAATTTTAACAAGTCGAAGGGGGAAAAAAACCCCCCACAAAAACCCTCTGTAATCACAGCAAATTGATCATCAGCAGATCTGCTCATGCATCTCCAAGTTTTCTTTGTGTGACTGTCCACCTTGATTGGAATCTTCCTGGGTCCAGCCTCCAGGGCCCCAGTCCCAGGTTCCTCTGCCTTGGAGCCCACTGATCCATGACTTCAGTTAATATTCACATACACGAAATGGCAGGGATGGTACCAGCCACTGTGCACAAGACATTGATCCTACATGCAAGGAGTTCAGAAGGTTTTTCAGAGCAAACTAAGAAAGAGAGATGAAGTCAATTGATAGGAAAGGGCTAAGAGTGAGAACTGGCTCACTGTGAATGCTCAGTAAATGATTTGTCTTTTACTTTTACTCCAATCATGCAAGGGCATATTTATAAGCAAAGGAAAATGAATAAAAGCGTAATTAACCCTGCAAGACAGGAGTGATTTGGAAAATTTCAAATTCCATAGCTCCTCTCCGATCTTAACATCACACAAGCTCTGTAGAAACTACAATTTGCTGTGACTTGTCAGTTTGCTTTTCTTAAGATGAACATTTATACGGCAGGACAAAATGTGAACTGAAGTATACTATTGCCATTATACCCCAAAGCAAAGCTTAATGAGCTCTCTGGTCAACTCAAATTTCCCCATTGGCAGAGGTGGAATAGGGTATGGCAGGGGACCCATGTGGCCCTCACACTTCCAGCTCTGTGATGGTCACCTTTCATATACATTGATGTAGACGCCTGTGGTCAAAGGGGAGACATGCTCAGTGATCATTAGTACATGACTCAAGTTTTTAAAAAAATAAATTGAAGATGAGTCCATGTTGTCGTTAAGTTTAAAATAATGAGCTAAATTTTCCCTAAGTCCTAGGCCTCCGGGATGCAGACATGAGTAAATGCGATGAGGTTTGTGTCTGTTCATAGGATATGACACATTACTTTATTGACGAGGTTGATGAATTTACTCCAAACATATATCTGTCCTTCTTGACTCTACCAAACATGGAGAAAAGCTGTGCTGACAACCTCAGGCCAATTGACTGCCTTATTACACATTTTGTTTCCATGTACCAAATGCTTGAGTGCTAATAAAGGAAGTCATTATTAAGAGTTCTCCATTTATCCTTACTCATTATTGGGATCATATCCAAGCAGCCACCTAAACTGGTAGAGAACATAACAGTGTTTTGATTCCTTGAAAATCAGGAAGTCAGCAAACACGACAAAGAAGACAGTCTCAGATTCATTAAGCTGATGAAAAGTCAGTGTTAACACACTGTGGACATGTCCAATTCACAGCTGGTCAAATAAACCTTTAGAGTGAATTTGACAATGAAAGTCATTTTTGGAAAATTTAATCTCCCAAGAAAACAAATTGTGAGCATGTAAAATCTTGCATATTTATTTATAATCATGTGATCCAAAGAAATTAGTAAAGTCCCTGAAAATAAAGGCTTATTACTGAATTGTGCCAGAAAGTTTTGACTGATTGGCACAGAAACAAATGAACGTACTTCAGAGTGCATTTGAGTGTTTCGATAGCACAGAACAAAAGTGGCTTTGATTCCAGAACCTTAAAATCATTCTGAAAATCATATTCCGATTTGAAGATTACATCCCATACTTAGTGTCATCAGAATAATTATTCTCTAAGCACATAAATATTTTCTTTCCATGAGTTTTTCTATATTTCTTGGCAGTTAAAACACTTTTTCTGGACACTGTTATGAGGCTGATTTTCACCACACACTTGAACTTTGTATTGCCTGTTTCCCAAGTTGTCAGAGCACATTTAAAAAATTGAAATGTTTATATATCTTCATCATAACTATGAAGATGTAAAAGCAATATAATTTTTTAAAATAATTTTATTTATTTATTTTTAGAGAGAGGAGAAGGGAGGGAGAAAGAGCAACGTGTGGTTGCCTCTCACATGGCCCTCACTGGGGACCTGGCCTGCAACCCAGGCATGTGCCCTGACTGGGAATCAAACTGGGACCTTTTGGTTCCCAGCCCGAGCTCAATCCCCTGAGCTACACCAGCCGGGCTAAAAGCAATACAATTTTTTAAAGAATAATCTAGAAATCATAGAATTTGAGATATAGAAAATTCCAGTTTTTTCTTCTTAATACAAGAACACTGTAAGCCTTAAAGTGAATGTTCTTTACTATAGGAATTCCTTGCACACACACACACACACACACACACACACACATATGCCGAACAGCTGCAAGAAACAGCTAAAAACAATGTTAACAATCCCCAACTTGACTTCACAAGTGTAGGGAGCAATGCATGTTAAAAGGACCCCCTGCGTCATGCCACTTGTAGAATGATGTTAACGGCATCTTTTTTGATAATAGAAATAGAAGAAATGCCAAGTCGTCCCAGTATACAGGCTTGTATTACTAGGATACAGATATTGTCCACAAAAATGTCCCTTTTCCTTGGTGGTAGAAAACATGAAAAGCAGTCACTAGTCAATATTTTGCCTGAGGTCTCAGAGTAGGACTATGAGGAAGGGACCACAAATGGAAGGCTGGAGTCGCTGCAGGCTGCTGGGCAGGATGTTGGTTCGTAAAATGTGTTACAAAGAGACCTGAAGAAAGAGGCAACATTCAAGGTAAACCAGCATAGCCTCACTGACACAGCTGGGCCTGGGGGAGCAGCGCATAAGATGATGGACAAAAAACGAGAGTAAAATTGACCCTGCCCAAATGGTGTTCTAGCAACAAGACAATGCACATTGTGCAACAGAAAAAAAAAATAAAGAAAAGGAGCTCTACTAAAAAAATAAGAAAGAGAGAGAGAAAAAGAGAAAGAAAACCTGCAACCCAAAGTGAAGACCGTGGTGGAACTAGTCAGCTAGGCCAGTGGCACCTTGAATGGCATCTATAGAAGGTAATAGGGATGGTATGCTTCTGTACTTAATTTTTGGAATGGAGTAACTACTTCTTAGTTTTGACCACATGAACATATAAGTTACAAAGACTTGGAAGACAGCTACCTGGCTGCTAATCTTGCACTTCTTAGGTACTGCCCACCTGATTTTTTTTTTTTCCCATCAACTCTAGTCGAGCCAGTGTGGGTCATGAACCCCGCAGCTGCCTCTCCATGCTGCGTTGTTTAATTGCTGGCACCATGTTGTGGCAAAACCAGAAAAGTATTCCTGGTGCCTGTGTAGACTAGCTCAGAATGTAAAATATATAGAAACATTTTTATAAATGAATGCACATATATAAATCTATAGTTATGCTTATACATGTATGTATATGTGCAGTTCTATTTCTTTTTAAAATTCTGTGCTGGTAAAAGCTTTGCTTTCTTTGAAATATTGGTATTTGACTTTTTTTGTTAATATGAACATATTATTTCTCCTTTTTGTTGCTTTTGTTTCTAGAAATATCCTAGACTGAGTTCAAGCTTCAATATCACAGACATAGGTTTTTCTTTAGGGTCTTTGTAATTGTGTGTTTTTTCCCTGATTTTCTTTTTTTTATTTTCATTTGATTTTTTTCTTCACTTGACTTTGAGCTCTACTAACTTTTTTTGTGCCAACCCATTCCAATTTCTTGAGGTAAAGTGGTTTCTTTTGTTAGCTTTTTCTAAGAATATACAATTGAAATGAAAGCAATAATTCTCATACTTTCTTTGGAATCTCAGAAATGTGAATGCATTTCATTGAGAACTACTAGAATCTGTGGATTATTGTGCATTAGTGAGTTGTTAGCAAGCAAGCACAATTCTTTTGTGTCTGATAAAATATGTTTCTAATGAAAAAACGTGTCGTTCATCCTGAATAAAAGCATTTCTCTTTCCCGGGGCCAACGAAACAATAATGTTTCCATTTCAGGTGTGTCTTCCATGAGGAACAAAGATATCAAACCATAGACTGTTCCAAGTATCACCATTTGGTCCCAGAAGAGTACATTCAGAAGGGAAGAAAATGGATGTTGAGATGTTTAGGTGGATTTAGCAACTAAATTCTTATGTCCATGTTTTCAGTTGTCTATGTTGATTATCAAAAATAAATCGTCTTCAAAGAGTTAAGAGCCTGGCTGGTGTAATTCAGTGGATTGAGCACGGGCTGGGAACCAAAAGGTCCCGGTTCGATTCCCAGTCAGGGCACATGCCTGGGTTGCAGGCCGGGTCCCCAGTGAGGGCCATGTGAGAGGCAATCATAGATTGCTCTTTCTCCCTCCCTTCCCCTCTCTCTAAAAATAAATAAATAAAATCTTAAAAAAAAAGCTATAAAAAAAAGAGTTAAGAGCTACTTTCTAAACAAATAAAAATTCTCCCTCATCTTTACAGAATATGGGCCAAGTAATTTTGTTAAGTGACTATATATATAATATATAATTTCAACAGAATTGCTTTTTCCTAAGTTCTGTGCCTCTATGGTTCTTGGGAACAGAGGAGGGAAGTCAGGTCTAGGGTTCAGAATACCTAGGTTCTGTTCTCAATTCTGCCACTAACTAGCTGGTCCCTGTGGGTCTCAGTTAGTTCTCCTGCAGTGTCATCTGGGTTTGATGATACAGCACATGTCCCTCTCTCTACCAACTCTCTCTCTTGTACTTTTCTGCCAGAGCAAATGTTAGACATCTCTTAGCCCTGCTTCACTTCGGAGGACCATAAACTGAGTTCTCACTTCCAAAACTATAGCCCTTTCCCCCGCCCCGCCACCCAACCCCAGTGCTCTCTTTCTCCAGCCACTTTCTGGATGCCATGGATGACAAGTTACTAGAGAGGAAAGAACCACGGGGTAGAAGGAACTTGGGCCTCTGAATGACTCCTTGGAACAGAAATCTCACCAACCTGTGCTGGTGTGTGGTGCAAGTCACAAAAAGTTATGGTTTAAAGCTTAAGTGAAACTGTAAATTCAAAGCCATTGAGATTTGGGGGATAATTGACTTTACCAGCAGATCTAAGAAAGTTTCTTGAAGTTTCTTCTTTCTCTAAAATTTTAAAAATGTACTGACTATTTTTCAGGAGATCAAATCCTACTTTCCCAATGCCCTGTACTATTCTCTAAATAAATTAGTACTATAATCAAATTCCTAAAATTACAGTATTTTATAGCCAGGTTAAGGTTTACTGATTAAAATTTTTCTTCCTATTAAGAAATGAATTTTGTTAAAAATAAACAGAAAAATTAGGTGTGCTTTACCGTTGTGTGCACAGACATATACAGGCTACATCTTCCTATTCATGAACCAAAATGGCTAGCTGTAGATGGGGGAATTAAACAAAAAAACTAAATGAAGACACAAAATTTTGGCTGGGTAAATATGTGGACTTCCTTTGAGTTTAAAGGTCAAATGATGTTGGATGAAGCCTACGGGCCTCCATGCTTTAAGGAAGTGTTGGCAAACTCCTTAGTCAAATGAATGTCTTAAGACACCTTTGAATGGGAACCTTCTTGGGAAGTCACATCCAAGCTTGGGGCAGCTTGCACAGGATCAGGCTAACCAGGCATTGAACACCAAAAGCACCGACAGATACACAACCAGCTCTAAAAGTTCATACCTTAAAAATTTGTGCAGGTATTGGCGGCTGCAAGGTGACCAAGAGAAGACCCCATTGCGTCCTGCTAGTGTAGGGGACATTATGCTGCCCTCAGACTTCTTGCACATGTTGCCTTCTCCATCGTGGACCATGCCAAAGCTGCAAGAGAGAGAAGCGGTTCTTTCAAAACAAAGAAGAGTTTAAATTGTCTAATGCACTGTAACAAACACATATTAACGCTGTGGAGACTCCTCTGCTTTTGTGTGCTGGCCCTGCAGAAATTACAACACTAACAGTGAAATTGCGGAGACTAGCCATATATTCATAGACCTTTCCTGAAAAAGGTCTTTCATTCACTGAGTTGTCTGAAAGTACACACAAATATGAATACAGAGCACTTTCCAGATGTCTGCTAATGATAGATGCTTTCATTAAAAAAGAGCATTTCAAATAGCATGTGGAGAGCAGTTCACTTGATCGCAGTGGATCTATAACTGTTCTACAGTCCTTCGTTTCCTTTATAATCTCTTCTGCTCACCAGCGATTGTCAGAATTTCCAGTGTTTGTTGGAAATACAGATGGCAGACTCCCCAGTCTGTGTGACACACAGTTGTGTGATACCCAACACAATTTGAGAACTACTAGCCAGCTGCTGTAACTCTTGGTGGTGCTGACATGTCCCTACACTCACCTGGCACCGCCCCATCTCAGTCTAGGTCTGCACTGCCAGAGGCTGTGACCGCTGGACAGTGCTTGGCCGGACTACTCCCCACAGCCCTTTTGAAGAAGTGGCCCCATGGAACCTCAATGGGTGGCTATGGTCGCACTTACCTGTCGGATTTGTTTGAAAGTGAACCTGTTGTGCTTGATTTAAATAACTAACTTTGGGGCTTCAGCTCTAGCTTAGTAAGCGGGGACATCTCAAGCTAGAGTGGTTGTGGAAACTCGTAATATATTTCTTTACAGGTGTTTAAATCCTACAATGACAACCAGCACCCCTTTACTGTCGCTTGTGCAGCTCTGTTCCCAGGAGAATCCCACTGACTGAGTGTCCATTTTCCCCCACCAAGTAATTCTTAACTTCCTAAAATTTTGCCATCTTCACCTGCCCAGAGGAGCACCACTTACTCCCTTAGGAAGAAAGCAAGGGGGTTTTGTGTGTACTTTATACAGCCTTGAAGGCTCTTTGTTAAAGTAAATATATTTTTGGAGAATCAACCCATTGTTGGTTATTAATGTCTGATACCCATTCAAACATAATATGGATCTGCAGAGAGTAAGGTTTTAAATGAGTGGGACACATAGGAAGGGAGAAAGGCAAGAGAAAGAGAAAAAAAGATGGACAAGGTGGTTACTTGGATTTGGGGACATTCTGTATCCAAGAATCCCATGATGAGTGGAGGGAGAGACACAGGCGTAGGGACAGAAGGCACCAACACGGTGAGTGGGCTCCAAAAGGAAGCCGGGGAATCTGCTTGTTGCCAAAGCTAAAGACACATTTTCTTACTTTCCTATTTTGCCCATAACTGTTTAATAATATCAGTAAAAATATCAACTGATATTTGTAAGCACTCATTATTTTATAGACAGACTATTAAGCATGCTACCTAGATTTTTTAATGAAAACCACACTACAAGCCTATAAGGTAGGTATAATATAATGACAGGAAGACTGAGGACTTGAGAGAGGCTTGTGCAGGCTCCCAAAGTCACTACTGGAACCTGACATTCTAATGTCAGGGCCCAGGCAGGACCCATGCAATAGTGTAACCCAAGCATAGTGAAGGGTGTATCCAAGCAATTCTGGTATGCAAACATTGTTCAATTTCTGCAGAATTCCTACTCTGTACCAAGGGTGATGTACATGTAGTCATTTCAGCCTCCACCCATTCTCTGAAGTTCTATTAAAAGCAAGCAATCAAGGCCAGAGTAACCATATGGCAGAGAAAATGTGTCATGGCTATGGAAAAGGTTCAGACTATAATTACATATGGGTGGCTGCCTTGGGAGAAAGTTACCAAAAGGAAATACCAACATACTAGTCCTTGACCTGATATGGAGAAGACACATTATGGACTATCAAGTGCCCTAGATAAATTTGTTACCAATTTGGACTACATTTCTAAGAAATTGAGTCACAACATCCCAAGACTGGCAAAATCTTGGTCTTAAACTTTGCATCTAAGGTATTTTCAATGATTCTTTCTAGTATTAATTTCAAACTTTGCTGTACATCCAAATATCTGAGAAATGCACTGTACAATGTGGCTATGCAAAGCCCGCCCTGATAGATTTCTGATTTTGCAGGCTGTGTGTTGGAATCTGGCATCTGCATGTACTCCAATCCCGAAGGTAATTCCGACACCCACCCAAGTCTCAGCACTACTATTTTAAGAGTTGTGTTTCAAGTAGTAGAACACCCATAAATTGTGCTGTGATGGATGCCTGCCCATTAGCATGAAAGTGCCATGAGGATCACATTTGATATTAACGTTAACATGGTCATGGAAGAATGAATAGAACACATTCTGAAGATAAGGATGGTATTTGGCAATCCAGAGATATAATTAATATTCAGGTTATACATGCTAGATAATATTTTGCTTCCATTAACCATAGTAATTTATTCAAAGTGACTATCACTCCATATGTTAATGCAGTAAATATATATATATTTTTCTTACCTACTATCCAATGCATTTCTAAAAAACCAAGATTCTTGTTACCTGTGCTCATAACTCCTGAGTCAGTGAACTCCCTAGCCCATAGCAGATTCTCTATTCAAGTTTATTGACTGAATAAAGAACAACCTTCCAGCTATACTACCAACTCAAATACCCAAATATAAACATAACTCCAGAATAAATTGTAGTATAGAACTATGTTCAATGTCAGATGCTTTTAATGACTTCTACACTCCTTATTCAAGTGATTCAATTACATCAAATATTTCTTCATTATTAATAATATACCCAGATGAACAGCCACATATGTTTAAGTATTCATTATTTCAAGCTGTTTAGATATGAGGGGATAATGAAATGAGAAATTCTCTAAGGAAACCATGGGTCAATGTAATATGGATAATAAATCACACCCTTGGCCTATGGGAACCACTGGTAGGACCTAGGTGTCCAGAGCTCTGATGCAGGTTTTTCAAGAAAACCATTTCATAAATGGTTTGACTTTGGGCAAATTACTTAAGTCTCTGAGTCTCAGTTTCCTTCCTTATAAAATAGGATAATAGAAACTTCCTCATTAGTTTCAAAACTTCTGTCCATTAATCTTATTCAAATTGGTTTTGGTCAAATCACTTAACACCTACATGTTGTTTGTGTTTATATAATGAGTTTGTGCCTGTGTTTGTATGTGTGGGTTTGGCCAAAGGTCAATGGGTTTCGAATACTTTCTGGACACAGGAACAAACAAAATAATTTTAAGAGAAATGACAATAAATAAATTTGGTAAGAAATGACCCTGTCATTTCTGGGGTTCCTTTGGAGAGCAGTCTGACAATCACCAGACTGATGATCCCAATGGTCCAGGCCTGTCCTGATATTTTACAAATCCTTCATATTACCCAGTGCCTCCCTGACCCAGCTGAGGGGTCCAGGTGAATGACAGAGCACAGCCACACACTGGAGGGGTGTACATATCACTGTCAAATGCTCAAAAGGCATCTAGCACCACCAGCTTGAGGTGAATGGTTTTAGCAAGCCGATTCCGCTTCTTTCAAGAGGACTTCCCTGATTTTCCCCGACTGTGTCTCTTGCAATGTCTGCAGCCCTCACTCTTGTTCCCTTTTGTGCCGTGTTTACTCTAGCTTTCTGTTAAGACATTGGGAGGGCATAGATTACTAGTCCTTTTTAGAATCCTGCACAGTGCTTTGCTGGCAGAATGCAAATTGTAACAAGAGAATAGATACATAAATGCTGAAAAAGATAGGAGAAAAAAATGATAGATCATGCATACTTTTAAGCACAGTAATGTGTTTTAATCTGGTCTTAATGGTCTGAAATGATAGTGCAAATTAAATATTTTAGCATATTATGTATAATAGGGATGTTCAGTTCAAACAATACCACCGTAATTGTGCCTGCACACACCTGCTGAGGATCTCACAGTCTCCACTTGCTCTGCAGATGGAAAACTAGGTAAGGCCAGGCAATTTACCCCAGTCAACCACAGGCTGTGGGAGAACCACAGTGTATCCAAGTCCCGTGGCATTGCCCATTAAATGGCATGACTCCCCTTTGCAAGTGGGAAATTTCAAATCGATGACATATTCTCCAAAATGTGTAATTCAGTTCTCAACATGTATTTCCCAGTTCTCTAAAACTTGCATGTAGCAAATCGCATGTCCCATGCCATGGGATTTAATACAACCAGGAAACCCTCCCGGCCCCACCAGTTTAAGAGCAATCCTGACTCAGCCCCACATACAAACAGAGAATGCACACCCTTGCTTCTGGTTCCAGTCTTTCTTCCCCCTTTTTCCAACACGAGTCTAAATGCTGGTCCTTAGCAATTTCTGTTTTTAGGTCAGACTCCCCAGTATAAACCACAAGATGTTTTCAGATAAAAACAACTGAACTCAGTAGAATAAATTGGCTAAACATTAACTGAAATCTTTTTTTGAGTTAAAGGTTAGAAAATCTATGGCTGAAAACATGGGGAAATACTTCTCCGTTCTGAACAATGTCCTCTGAATGCAAACAGAACTGAAGAGATAAAAGTCACCTGTGAATATGATGTTTTATACAGGCTTAATAGGTCTAAAATTGTCTTTTAATTCTCAAGGTACCAAACTCTAAAATTGACTCTGCTTGGAGCTCATCGCCAAGGATAAGATAAAGACATTCTGTTTATGTTATGATGTTTGACTCATATATCAAACCTATAGTCCCTTCTTCAAGAACAGTAGTTATTAAGTAAATGAATAAGTGTGCTGGTCTTCAATTCAAGTAAAATCCATAGTGTTTGATTACTGTGTCTCCTATGCCACAGCCTCTCTTATTTGGTATACTTTGAAATACTCTACACTTGTTCACTTGCTCACTCTCCATCTTACTCCCCTGATTCCATTCATTCACATTTGCTGAATACCCAGTATAGTTTACCTGCTAAGCCAGTGAAGGAAAACGAGAGATTGTTCTGAGTGGTTTGTATGGTTTGAGATACATGAGAAATTGCTCTTCGTATTTATAAGAAAAGCTCCATAAAGAGAAGGTATTACAATTATTATTATTGTTATTACTATTATTATTATCCATTTTGGCATTTAGCACCTGCAATTCATTTGAAAATCTTTTACATATATCTCCTATTTCAATAGGATCAGAAGCTATTTCATTGCACATTGATTCTCAGAGTTCCCAGTTGCTCCATCTCCTGCACAATGACCTCTAAACATCAGGTGCTCAACAAGCAGTTGATAATTCTCTGGAGGGTAATTCTATAAGGAGTGGGATTCCCCTTCATCCAAATCTAGAGCTCCTTTCCTTCTTCCCTTCTAAATTCTCACTTGCAAGTACAAACACTTATCTCTTGTTTAGAAGAAATTCTTTTTCCACCTAGACCCAGCCCAAGTCATAAAAAAATATTACTAGTTGTCTTCAAGAGAAAACACTGATAGTTGCTGATATTGAAGACCGAGAGCCCAATTTTGGATGTATCAAGTTTAATTTCAGTTAAATTCACCACCTGTGACTGTGAGCACTGCCAATGCCCATATCTTAACTGCTTATCTAGTGCTGATTTGCTCAGGCCCCGGTGACTTAAATATTTCTTACCTTGATTGTTTAATTAAATTCAGGTATGGTTCAGAGGACAGCAAGAATACCATGTCGTTAAAATAATGAGAGTTTTTGAAGTTTTAACTTTAGCAGTCTATTAAAAATACAATTATGATGTAACTGAAAGCTTTATGAAGTGTAGGTGCAATTTTCTGGGCACTGAGAAAGTCAATCATTACCTGTAATGCGGAGGGATCAGTAATGGGATATACAGTTTCACTTTCAGGTCATCGGTTCACACACAGCTTAAGTGTGCAGGGCCTCCATGGGGTTGGTTCCATTACACACAGAGGCACACATGTGAACACACACACACAAACATGCATATACATGTGCTTTGGTGGGGGTGACATGAATGGCCTCAATCCACTTTCTACATAGGGGACGGAGCTCAAATCACAAATACTGCCTTCTGCAAGTTTGTGATTTTGCAAGTAAAATTGGGGTTTAAGTAAAAATTAGAAAAATTATAATTCCTGGTTGTGCATTTTCTAGGTGAAATCTCAAGTACAGCTGCAGTATAGCAGGAAAATATCTGCATGACCACTGTCGGTGTCCATATTAATCGGGGCAACTGTAGGAAGTTAGCAAGTGGGCCCACCAAAAAAAGCAATAAATGTGCCTCAAGGTAAGGCAGCCTACAGCATTATTAGCCCAAGAAACCTTATCTAAGTTTCTATAAGTAATTGATAGAAATTTTTTATTCTACAGGAACAAATGTAAACTTCTCACATAAAAATATACCACCAATGACAAGCCACCCATTGCTGAGAGCTGCTTGTCTAGCACCACCATCTGTCTGTGCTAAACCACCAGCCTCACCGCTCACCCTGATACGGCTCCATTTCAAAATCAGCAACCCTGGGAAGGAAATCATCTCCTACTGGGCCAAATCTCCTGCTGTTCTTGTACTCCCCAAACTCTGCTCAGCGCACCAATCAAAAAATACCTCCCCAGATTCTAAAAGCCATATAAGGACACAAACTCAAGAGTAAGAAGTTAACAGTAGGAGGACTTGGTACTGCCCTCAGTCATCTGGAATGCCCCAACCGGAGCCGACCACGGAATGAGATTAGCTCCCAGGACAGAGGAGCGGGGCTGATACAAGTGTCTGCAACTGTATGTGCATGCGTGAGCAGGAATGCATGGGAAGAACAGAGTAAGGGAAATGTAAACACATATATTGAATGTGCAGAATGAGGCACTAAAATAAAAACAAAAGAAGTGAAGAGTGCCCAAGTGATAATATTTACTATTTGTCAATGACATTCTCCTTAGATATATGTGAATTCCCCTTACAGACTTGACCTAATGAATCAGTGATTCTATGGCAACCACCCAGAATGGAAAGGACCCTGGGCTACACCCACCCATGGACATGCACTTACTTGTGTCCAGACTCGTGGGCGATGGTGAAAGCCAGTCCAAGGCCTGTATCTTCATTAATTGTACAGCTGCGGTATTTACTACACATTCCACTGATGGGCGCAAACCCTGCAGGCATAAAGGCCAAAAAATATATAGAGAAGTTTGTAACGAAATAAAGAAACGGGGTGTATTTTATAGGCCTATTTACTCTCCATCCTTTAGGGAAACATGGTTCTCATCCTCACCATGCTGAAACGCCTGGACAGTCACAGAAAGGGCTGCTAACCATGTGGGAGTGGGGATCTGTTCTCTCAGCATGGAAACTACTCAGAGCTCCACGAAACGTTCATGTTACAGGTTATGACTTGCACACAGTAGAAGGATTTCACTGCAGATGGAAGGGAATTTATGCTTTTTTCCATAAACATCTGTGTTCTCAAAAGACGGGGTAAAAAGTGCTGGAGGAATGGGTGTGTCAGGAAGTCCCAAGACCACCCCTGGTTCAAGAATTTTCCTGGAGGACTCACGGGCTCAGAATTTTTTATACTCATGGGTATAAGTTAGCATGGCAAAATAAAAGAGAGAAAAATTAGCAAAGGGAACAAGTACTGTACACAGGAAGAAGTTTGGGGGAACCTGGCATGAACTTCCAGAGCTCTCTTCCAGTAAAGCCACACAGGACGTGCTTAGTTCCCCCGGGAACATGTATTGACAAGTGTAGACTGTTGTCCACCAGGGCAACTCATGAGAGACTCAGGGTGCAGGGGTTTTATTGGGGGCCAATCACATAAGCACCCTCTGCCTGGCACGGAACCAAATTCCAGACTCCCAGGAGGAAAGCAGGTGTTCCATGTAAATTGCATTTTTGGTACAGTTTCAGCACAGTAAGCCACCCTTATCAGGTAGAATGGTGGGAATCTTCTTGAAATCTAAGTTCTCAGAGGCCAGCTAAGGGCTATCCTTGTAAGCAGGCCTTCCTAAGTCCAAGCAGTCGGTTTACCCTATATTAAACTCAGTCCTATCTGAATGTTTTTGTCATAAAGGATCTTCCTCCCTCAGATCCTGGGGGGAAATGGAGAGTTAGGGGGAAAACGCCAGGAGAACCCTGGTCAGTGGCACACTATGCTTTACCATAACTATTTGGAAAAAAAATATCGAAGTGCTGCCTCTAAGATCTACTCAGCCTTATCAACATGCAAAAAAAAATTGCTATGATTGAGACATTTATAGAGAAATGTTAAAAATTGGGAATATGATATAGTTGTAGTATCTCTATAATACTCATAAATATACCATTTCTGCCACAAATTGAGACATCCTTGATTCTACTGACCCCATCTTCCCAGAGAGAAGAAATGAAAGAAATTGTTTCTTAAGTTAGAAGAGGCAGGAACTCTTGAATCTGTGAGGAATGTTCCCTTGTAAAATAATCAGTTTTGATGAATAAATGCATACTTTTATGCTTGGTCAAATTTCATACAGGGATGAAAATTTCTTCTTTGCACTTGCACACAGCAGTGACTACCTCTTATAGATTTGGAATGAGTGTTTGGAAAAAAACACTCAATATATAAGAGTACAGAAGTCACATAGCACATACGTGGTCCTCAAAACTCTGTTGGGCGATCTTACCCAAAGTATCACAGGGCTCATTCTTCCAGGAACATATGTCCAGACCAGTTAGTAGGATGGCGTGGTCATGGCGACTTCCATCTTTCCCCATCAACCCAGACTGCCACTGGCAGAAGCTGCTTAAAGTGTGGTCCGCGTGATGGCTTATCACAAGCCCTGGCTATGCAAGAGAGACCAAGACCACCACAATAACAGAAAGAAAACACGGTATAATGCAGTTGTTACCAGCACTGGCATCACAATAAGCTTTCATTAATTTGGATTTCAAATACATAGATAGAGGCAAATGGCAATATGTGAATTTATCCATTTTATGCATTATGATACAAAAAGTGTGTTGCATAAAAAATGCAGATTCAGTGTGGACACTTACGTTTATTTTTCTAGTTGTGTGCCAAATCAGTTGGGATGTGTTTAGCTGATCCTGAATGCAATTTCAGTGACCCAAGAAAGATGATTTTTGTGTATAAAGCTTTTGCATTTAAAATCTTTGAAAACAATTTGCAATATTATATAAAACAACGAGATCCATTGTATGTGACTAAACACATACAAAAAGCACACCTAGTCATTGAATGTTGATTTCGTTACCAAGTTGAGCAGGGGATTTACAGCTCACAGCCCTTTCACTGTTTACTACTGCAGTGTTAAATTACGTCGCAACAGAGGCAGCACATTTATGAGAAGAGGCTGGTCAATTTGGATAGCTTTATTTCTAGGAAATAGACTGGAACTAGAAGGAAACTACGTAGAAGACATTCAACCACATTTGTACACACCAAGTTCTAATAAAGCAACAGTGAAATATCGGAAGAACATGTGAACTCCTGGGAAACGGAGAATTCGGGGGTGGAAGGAACATCCAGCAGAGCAGGCTGCAATGAGTTGTTTGAACCTTACTTATAGGACTGCTATATCTTCCTATGATGGCCAGGGAAAATCTGATTAAATACCTCAATTTTAGGACAACTAGTTTTAGGGCTTTCATGACGAGAGTGTTGTGTTGGAATTTTTGTCCCTCAGTCACACAATATGTTTTCTCCGTACAAGTTTTTGTATTTCCAGAAAGTCAAATACCCTGAGTTAGATGTTGTACATCAAAACTGGGACGTGCCTTCCATTCTCCAGCTGGTGACTTCCAGGAAAAACTTCATTAATTAAAGTTAACACAGGTGTACGATCACAAGATAACCTCACCTATTCTTTGCAGCTTGGAGGAATTCCAAGGTGAAAACGATTTAATACAAGGAATAATTAACCTGTCACCTGAGAAACCCTGCTGGCTCAGCACTCCCCCTCCCAGACACCCTCACACAAAAGACAATGAGGTTGTATCTTCTTGACTATTCAGGCTAGAAATAGGCTTGTCCCCGCTACCCCTACCCTGCCCTGAAAAAGAGCAGACCCCAAGAATATTAAAGCCTGCAGGCATCTTAGATCTTATAATCTTAGATTTCATCTAAAAACCCTTTGCTTTATAAGTAAGAAAACTATTGCTAACAGGAGATTCTGCCAAGACGTCAGCAAGGGTGGAACTGGATGCAGGGTGCCTGACTTGGGTCCCAGGCTCAGTCTCCCACACCCAGTCAGTGATCAGCTTGGGCCAAAATGAAAGCGAGAACCTTCGATGGCTGAGACATCCCCTCTTACTTATGCCACAAAATATTCATATACATCTTCTTTGTGCACTGAAGTGTATGTTTGGGCATTTAGACAGGGTCTATGGAAAGGGGGCAAAGGAGAAGCTTTTACCAAATGCTACCAAGATCCAGCTTAATTTGGGTTTTTGTATGCAATGAGAGAAATGTGCTCAATATTGCAGAATCTCTCTGAAAATAAAATCCTGGGAGTAAAGGTGGTCAGGGTTAGTGGGATCAACCTTAGGAGTTGGGAAACAATAGAGCAAAGCAATGCAATAATGCAATGCCACACAGTACAATTTAATTATACACTACTGGACATGCTCAATCTTCTAGCAAAAGACAGAAAGAGCTCAGTTCCATCTGGCATCCTGAAAGCTCACAGTGGCTGAAAACACATTTTGTACTTTGTCTTCCAGTGTGTTTCCCACCCATGTATTAAAGGCAGCTTCTCTATGCCATTTTCTCATAAGGCAATTACATGAGTATTTCTTACTACCTCTGCACAAAATCACAAAATGTCAAATAATCAATAAAGGAACAGACGAGCAACTCATTGCATTGGGCACAAATTATTATAACTTTTTGTCTCTGAGGGAAAGAGAAGTAAAGAATCCATGTTAAGGAAAACAAAGCATTATTTTGTCTTTATTTTTCTGGGAGAAGAGTTGCTAGTTTCGAAGACAAAATACCTGTTCTTCTTCTAGAAGAATCAGACCTACAATTGCAATGTTGATGTTTCCTCCTATTGTTCCATCTTTGAATAAAGCAGACACCTGGAAAAGACAGGCAGTCCATGTCAGTCTGCGTACATGACACCATTTCTCCCCAGGCCACAATCTGCACTGAGCCCAGAGGCTGAGAGCCAGTCTCTGTTGTTTAGAGACATGGCAACACTATGATTCCTATACTTCCAGACAGAGGAGTGTAGGGACATTTCTCGACCAATAGACCAGTTGTTGAATCCTTGTCATTGGTGCCTGGGAGAGAAGAACTGAAGTTTGGGGAGGGAGGGTCCAACCCTTCTCGAATACCAATGTGGGGATACAAGGTCTCTGAGTTGTTATGTCCTCAGTAGAATAGAATAGACGGTTTTTACTCATAGTGATAACTATGTAAGTACTCACCAACCTCTCTTGGCAAGGGTTTCCAGAAACATAAAAAAAAATGCTAAGAAAAGATCAAGAAGACATGAAAAAGAGAGGAAAAATAGAAAGATGATCAAAGAAAGACACAGACATTTGAGATGATGGTCAAAGGTGTAGAAGTGAATATTGAAGTGGCATTTGGGGAGATAAGTAATGACAATTCATAGTATGGGACACAACAGGGAGGTGACTTTGTACTGAGCTACCCCTCACCACTCTACACTTGAGGTGCAGAAGGATTAGAAAAGCTCTAGAGAAGAGCAGTGACACTTGAACAAATCAGAGCCCCCGGGCCCCGTTGTCCTCAGCCCTGTGGGTGTGCAGTGGCAGATAACTGAGTGTTACCATCTCCCTCAGTTCCCTGGGAGGTCATACACCACAGGGTCAAAGTACCAAAAATGACACTAGCAGCGACAGCCATGTGGCAGCATGGAAACATAAAACACATTTAGGGATATTCAGTTTAGTGAGGTAGAACATAAAATAGATTTTTAAAATATGGTTATCACAACCATTCTTTAAGACCCATTTTAGTGACCCAAGATTTTGTCTTCTGTTATCTAGAGGTCACTTCGGTGACATGAGGCTTAGATACCTCTTACCACTCTTCCATAATTACTACAGCCGCCGGTTTGGGGACAAACACTCTTTATGTGAGATGACACGCTAAACGGTTGCACTATTTTTCTAGATAAAATAATGTGTACTCAATATTTGGACATTAATATTTCTAAAATGAGTATTTTTTTTTTGAGCATTTCTATTAACCATCTAAAGATCACACAAGTAGTGGTGATAAATAGATTTACTGCACTAAAATGTCTCAGCATACTCTTCTAGATTTCTGGTAACGGAAAACATCAGTACATCAAAACAGGTTACTGACTTACAGAGAGGATCAAATTGTTCATCCTCCTTAATTTATTCTCTGAAGTTCTAAAAATGGTTCTTTTGAAGGGAGCATGATAAAACTGAAGGAGTTATCGCAGATAAACCATTTCTATGCATAAGACATAAGTCCATAAGTAAAGAGCAAAATGTAAAACACATATGCACACCCCCCGCTTTAGGGGTGATTACACACTCAGCCTCAAGAAGACAGACGTACTTACCATGTTGAGTATTGTCAGTACATAGGTGGTGATATTTTCATGACCGTGGTTTTGCATCATCTTTTTGTCGACTACTACCAACGTCTCCACGTTCAGTTCTTTATTCCTATGGGACTTCAGAAGCGATCGCTTGTGCCGTGAGCAAGACTTATACTCATCAGGCAAGATGAAAATGTCTTCCTTGGGAGGCTTGGGCATGTCTACAGGGGACATATAGAGAGTGAGTTAAAGCAAATTCATCACACAAAATGGCTGGTGGAACTTGTTATATAGAAGTTGAATTTAAAACGTGAGTGTTCAGCCCTGGCTGGTGTAGCTCAGTGCATTGAGCATGGGCCTGAGAACCAAAGGGTTGCTGGTTTGATTCCCAGTCAGGGCACAACTTTTGGTTGTGGACCAGGTCCCCAGTAGGGGGCGTGTGAGAGGCAATCACACATTAGTGTTTCTTTCTCTCCTTCCCTTCCTCTCTCTCTAAAAATAAATAAATGAAATCTTTAAAAAATAAAAATAAATAAAAAGTGAGTGTTCATCTGCCAGAGGAAAGGGAGAAGGAGGGGAGTGGTGGAAAGGTGGGGAAGGGATTAGCCAAAGAAAATGTGTGAATGACCCATGGACATGGACAACAGTGTAAGGATGGACTGTGGGAGTGGGGGGTGGACTAGATGGAGGAGGGCAAAGGGGGAAAATTGAGACAACTGTAATAGAGTAAATAAGGGTTTTCAGGAACTACTATAAAGGACACGTAGATAAAACCAAGGGGGAGGGTGGAAGCAAGGGAGGGAGGTGGGTTTGGATAGGGTGGGGGGAAGTGGTTGGGGGTAAATGCAAAAAGCTGCACTTGAACAACAATAAAATAATTAAAACAAAAGCATAAAAAGTGAAATTAAAAATTAAAGAAGTGAATGTTAATGATATGAATCATATAACTCTTAAAACTTTATGAAATTTGTGTTAAAGTGGAACACTCAATTCAGACTGTCCCACATCGAAGAGTCCAGATGCCATGAAATCGTTGCTTTATTTACCTTTGTGTAGCTGTAGCCCGATTTCAAACAAGAGAGGGTCATTTTTGTTCTGACCTGTAGCATCTAGAAGCACGATGCTCAAAGACTATTAGCATGAGAATTTATGGAACAGGCTATGCAAAAGAATTATCGACAAAGCAATACAACTAACAATTACAAGAAAGAGTGCTGTCTTGCATTGCTTTCTTATCAAAGGCTTTGTGACTGGTGTGTCTGCAGTGTTTCAAACAGGTTCTAAACTGCGTGAAACAGATCAACCTCACTTCAGAGTTGACTTTCCTAGATAGCACCGTAAATATTTACCTAAGTTAATTAGATGACAAAACGTACTCTGTCCTCTGGAAGTAAATCACTTAAAAATGGTTTTGGCATTTATAATCCTAGGTTAACCCTAGGTTAAAAACAATTCGGTTTAGTGGATGCCTTAGAAAACATGGTTAGAATTGTATCATGTAAATGCAGATTTCAAAATACCCACATACTTAGCATCCAGAAACTACTCCAACTCCATTTATGGATCACATTGCTAGACAACGCTTGTTTGTTGGACTGGTACCCACATCACATGCACTTTATCTCTCTTTGCTAAAATAGTTTCAAACCTGAGTAAACCTTTCGGAGGATAATACATACACCAGCTAACACTCATCATTCACTATTAACATTGGTGTAATTTACACAGATGTGGACTCTACCTGAAGCTCCATCTGTAATCTCTACAGCAGCCCTGGGTAGGGACGAGACAAAGGCTCAGGGAATGAACATAACTTGCTCACTGTCCCTTCTTAGAAAGTGCTAAAAATGAGTTTCAGATTTGTCAACGTGGTCCCACAGCTTTGGTCTTAAATTTCACTGGTGGTAAAATGCTTGCCGGGGAAAAACAGACATAGCACAGGAGCAGAGCAATGTACAGGCCTCTGGAAATGGGGACAAGAGCAGAGGCACCAGGAAAGGTGGGGAGAGGTGACCTTACTGGCCAGGGCTCTGAGAAGCCCCTCAGAGCAAATCGCTTGCTCTTCAGTGTGGCGATTGCAGCATTTTCCCCAAAACACAAGTCCCATCTCAAAACCCAACGACAGAGCCTTGCAGCCGGAAGCAGCAAGCTGATTCATGAGCCTGAGGTTCAGGGTCCAGATTGATTTTAAGTAAATCAGTCTGCCTTTCTTTGCCCTTTTCCACAGATAGATGCCTAGACACACAGAAAACAATCTCTCATTTTCTGAACCAGAGACTCTAATGGGCTGAATCTTTCGAGTATGAACCCCGCTGAACCAGAAGACCCAATTACTCCAGGGGAGTTCGAAGCATCATGGAGAACATGGGAAAATCCTTGCACAAATAACAGGGGTCCTGAGAATTCAATGCCTCAGCCTGTAGTCAACATGCGTCAGTTCTGCTAGTTACACAGCCCACAACCACGCAGGGGTCGCAGAGTACGTAACTACACATGCCCAGCAGAAAAGGGACAGAAGCAGTGGTCAAATTAGACTGAGCCACAGCTATCCCTACCGTCTTCCACTGACAAGGTGCCTTTTTGTGGCCATTTCCTTTTCTAGCTTTATTATGAAAACGATAACTATTTTTTGTATTCTAAATACAAAACTCATTGTACACTTTAACAGTGTTTTTCAAATAACTTCCAACACACCACCAATATTGAGATTCTACAATACCTGTTCAGGCAACATGTATATACACCTGTTCACACACACACAGGGGCACGTGCACACAGTGTAAACACAAGGCACACTGAACAGAATAATTTTATTGAAATGCGTGCACAGCTGTGCCCTATCTGCTACTGGCCCGAGTGACTCAGATCACCTCTAGATAAGAACGAAAGGGTCATATTTACTTCAGAATGGTCAGCGCTGTTGGGTTTTCTCAGGGCCTATGACAACGTTTGCTTCAGACCCCGGCATGGCCTGTCAAAGAGGTAAAGACAACCCTACTCATGTCTCCTACCGAGGTCAACTTTTCCTCCCTGATACATGAAATTTGTCTTGCCCTGACCACTCCACTAGTCCTGCCAGCACGCGTCCTGGCTCTGACCTTGTCGATGCCTTACCTCTCGATCTAGACCCATTCTGCCTGCACTCATCCTCTGCCCCTCCCCGATGCCTCCCCCTGCCCACTCGTCCCTAGGCAGCTACTGCTGATAAGCACACTCTGTTTTATTGTATTACTCACTGAACCTCTCTCTTACCTGCTTTCTCAGGCTCCTGTTCATCTGTCTTTGTTCTTAACTCTGTTCTTCCAGCTGCCTTTGTTAAGATGGAACCGAGCCCACTGACTAAGTCAATTTGGGTTGCAGTTTTTCAAATCCATTTGAATCTAGCTTAAGACTTTTATTTATTGGAGGATATGAGTTCCGATGACACACAGGTGCTATGGTATTATTCTTTCATTTTACGGGTCAGCCGGTTATGGGTCATTCACTATTCCACAGTATTTATGGACTTGCCTGCACATGCCCACCTCTACGTTAGGGTGCTGGGTGTAGCAGCCCAGGAAACCAAACAACAGAGAAAGATGGAGCTGGGGGAAGATGGGTTCATGGGAGGAAGGCTTGATGAAGTGATGCTGGAGGGGAAAGTTGAAGAAAGTGGGGGAAGTTCCAGAAAACACTGAACTCCTATTCTTGAATTTGTAAGAGGCTCCCACACAAAATGTAAACAACACATCACCACCTAAATGTTCATGACAAAAAAGACTTTGATAAAGTCTTGGTGATAAATTGTAGGTAAGTTATGTCCTGCATAGGCTATCTTTTGATGTGGTGAGTCAAGTCCATAAATATGTATAGAGATAAATTACCTCAGCAGGAAAACTATGCGGGTTTTAATAAATCTCGACCTCAAAAATATAGAATTACTGAGTAGACATTTCAGGGTTCTTTTGAAGATGTCTGGTGGATTCTGTATTCCTCAGCAGTGTGTCATTTAATCTGTCCAGGAAACAGCTCTTTAAAAAAATGAAAACATCTACCATTATCTATCCATCTACCATGGAGAGAGCTTTTATACTGAACATACAGGTAATGGGCTCTTTTTGGAATCATCACTTACATTAGCAAGGACAGTTAATAAATGTCACCTTGAAGACAGACATACTTTGATGAAAACTGAAAATATTCCGGCAGCTTATATAAATGTTAAAATCATTAAATACACAAAGAAAATCGCCCTTACATACATTTCTTGCGTCTTCCACAGAAATGCTGCTTTTGTGGGTGCCTGAGGTTAAAGCGGCCATGCATGTGTTGATTTTCTTGATAGAAGAGGTGGCGATTTTCCAGCTCCCGCTGCCTCTGGACCATCATTACCTGCCGCCCTCTCTGAGCCTGTGGATCTGTGGATCTCTTATATAGAATGTGGGAGGGAGGCCCACCTCCGGCAGAATCATTGAGTCTTCCTTCCAGGTGTGAAGGAAGTGGCTTTAAGAAGTAATCTGCTTCTTGTGTTCTTATCATGCCTGACTGGAAAATGGGGAGGAATAAACAAAACACAATTATGTTTCCAACTAGAGATGTAACCAGTTCTACAAGCATTCTTTGTTTTATTCTTACAAGCATGCTGTTCCCGCATTCTGTTCCCTCCTTGAGAACCCATCTTCAAGGGTTCACACACCTGGGTTGAGATTTACAAATGGGAAATGCCCACTTCTGGGCTCTTCTCATATGCAGCCTTTCAGGAAGGTATGCGTGGAGGTGTTCCGTGACTTGACTCCAGCAAGCGAGAAAGAGCACACAACATACTAATGTCAGTTACTTTGAACCAAATAATGGAGGAGAAAGCACACATACACAGAGTTAGATACTAGTATGGGTCTGTGTGTGTGGAGGGGTTCCCAACTGAAAAATAAAATTACAGTCTTAACGGAGTAATTTGCAAAACTCTTTAAACATGAATTAATGTGATGACTTTCTGTAAAATTGTAACTTAAAATTAGTCCGGAAGAAAGAATAAAAGAATTTCTGAGGGAATCAGGAAGATCTTTTTAAACAAAATATTAATGAAATAGGAAAGAACTGGCATTATAAAAACACTAGAAATGCCTGTATGGCACAACGCAAAACTAAAGTAGCATAAACAACACCAAAAATGTCTTAAAGAAGAGGAAATTGAGAGACTTTGCACCTTTTGGAGTGACAAACACTTTCAACATTTGATAGTAAGGGCTATTGAAGAATGTGGGCCCGAGCAGGCCATGTGACATGGTGGGAAGTACTAACTGGGGCCAGGCCCAGCAGCTGGGCCACCACTGCTATCTGCATTCAAAGTATACAGCTCAATTCTAGGAACTGATCTTTTAAAATTCTTGTCAAATACTTCATGTAGACACATCTCCAATATTGATATTTATGAATGTATATTGCAGCATTTTAATAGCAAAAATGTACAAAAAACAAAAATAGTAAAAATAAGAATTTAAATGTTTACCAATTAATTCAGGGTAGTTTTTTGTTAAAGATTTTATTTATTTAATTTTAGAGAAGGGACAGGAGGAAGAAAGAAAGGGAGAGAAACATCAATATGTGGTTGCTTCTCGAGCGCCCCCTACTGGGGACCTGGCCTGCAACCCAGGCTTGTGCCCTGACTGGGTATTGAACTGACAACCCTTTGGCTTGCAGGCTGGCACTCAATCCACTCAGCCATATCATCCAGAGTTTAATTCAGGGTAACTTTTTATGTAAATTTATATATTTGTAGAATACAGACCATTAAAAAGATAATATAATTATGTACTTATGATAATCATAATTAAACATTTTTTTCTTGAGTTCCTGAAACTGGCTAATATAGTATATCCTATATAATACCTTATTTATCACTCTCAGTGATTCTGTGATGTTGCCATCATTATTATCCTCCCCTTGGCATGAGGAAACAGAGAGATAGGGTGATTAACATGTCCAAGGTCACCTGGCTAGAAAATATACTATAGGAATTTGAACAAAAGCAGAGTAAATTCAGAATCTGTAAGTTTTAGGTTTCCAAAAGGCATTAAACTTTTAAAAAGTTTATAATAAAGTACATAGTTGAACCCAGTTGTGCTCATTTTGAAAAGCATGCTTCTATACTTAGGGACTTTTTCTGGAAGAACTGATAAGAATTTGTCGTTGATGGTTATCTCAGGGAAAGAAAGATAAGTTGGAGGGGTCTGAGCGGGGAATTCCACTTTCATTTTTATATCTTTCTGTCTGTGTGCACCATTGCTTAAAAAGTCAATGGCATGGCTGGAACACAAAATTGTAGGTGAATTTTAAAAATTCTTAAAAAATGTAAACAAACATGGCCATATCGTCAGAATACAATTAATTACTCCTAAAGAACTGTTAGGTACCATTTAAAACTCTCCAATACTGAACTCCCAGAATTACAATTGTGCTGATTTTCTCCTGAGTTCTTTCGATAATTTAGTATATGGATGCTGATCAGGGGCTCAAAGACGCTGATGCACAAGTGCCTGTCCTAAGTGTGCCTCTGGCTGAGGTGCTCCAGTCCGATTCTCATCTGGGGAGCATTATAGTGCGTCCTTTCCACCTAAGGAACTTCTTTGTTGGGCTGTGTGTGCTGCATGAATCTGAACATTTGTACAGTATGGGATGGTAGGAATGGGGAAGCACCTCTTAGATCTTGGGAAAGGGCCAAATACAACTCTGGAGGGCAGTAGAGTCAGGGATTGGAGATATAAAAGAAGGGAAGACCAGGCTTACGGTACATTCGGAGATGAAGTATTGGTCCTAGTGTTCCTGCTGGTGGGGCAAAGGTAAACTTGGTAAATTATCAATGAAGTTATCAGCACCATGGGGGGTAGACCTCCTGGGGCCCGAATGCGGCCTCACAGTGGAAAGTGAAATACTTGGAATTTACGCTCTGGATCACAGAGGAGGAGGCAGCCTCTCATGCCTGGTTCCACGTGAGTGACTTGGGAATCTTTCTTGCCTTCTGGAACTCTACCAACTAAGCTAGGATACAATAATGTTTTAATGTTTGCTGTTCTATCAAGAAATCGACAAGTAGGAAATCAAATAATAGCCAAAGCCAGCTGGGTTTCACCCTATTTGTAGTTAAACTAACCTAGGAGTAGCAGAGCCATCATGGATGTGTTTGATCTTGTACAATAACACTACCCAAAGAGGTTTTGCACTCTATTGAAAGTAACTAGTTTGAGTATTAAACAAAAAAAAAAGGAAAAATTCATTTTTTGTTTAAAATAAACTTTTCTGATATACAAATAATTCCTTGCTTTACAAATCAGCCTTCAGAAGACCGTCAGCTCCTCGATGTTCTCTAGTAGGTGCTATTCAGCCTATGTAGTGCAAGCCTTAGTAGACACGTGGAGATCAGCCAGGTAAGCCAAACACTCCAGGTAGAATTATCATCCAGTTCTGCATCATGACCCGTGTGGCCTCGGAAGTTTTACTTAGCCTGTCTGTGCCGTTTTGCCATCTAGGTAGTATATGTAAAGCCAACTATTTGCCCTGAGTTTTTAAGACTTAACAATAATGTATTTTAAACACATAACTTGCAGTAACTGTACAAACAAAATTTGCTGAACTAATCAGACAAAGATTGTGCAATATTATACTTCACCCTGATAATTCAGGAGGCTTGGGGGGACTTTTTCTGTACAGTATGAGATCTCCCTGAAGCCTGAATGTTGGTGCCCCTCATGTCCACAATTGCCCCAAACACACCCTTGCTTCTCTGGCCAGATCCCTTACCTTTTACACTCTTTCTGGCTTCTTCACCCATCTTGCTGCATTATTAGTTTGCAAGTTTATTTAAAAGATTAGGCAACTCATGGAAGATTAATGTTTTCTCCTTATCAAAGTTTTCTTTTGCTTAATCAAAAATATTTATTTGGAAACTCATAAAATGTCTAGTGTACACCTGCCCACAGTGACCACTGAGATGTCAGCTGGGTGGCTTATTAACCAGGCTTCGGAGAAGGCCAATGGTCCCCAGGCTTTGCAAAGGAGCTCTCCCAGGGCCTACATCTCTCATGGCCAATTCTGTAAATCATTTTACATTGGGAAGCCTACCAAACACTCATGCTGAATTTATAAGGAAGGAAAAAATGTGTGTCATGTTAGTGCTGAGCAAATGCAATGGAAGTAAAAAAAATGTTGAAGTTTGAAAGTAGGATGTTTATTGTATTTCATGTGGTGTTATCCACAGTTAAAAGTTGGCAGGGTTCTATTAATGTGTATCTATTTATAAACACTGTTCATAAAAGTTGCATAAATCAAAAAATAAAATGGAAATTAGGAAGAATGAATAAATGTCGAAGCAGGGAGTCTGTTTCTCCTACAGTGTAAGAGGTCCTCACTGAATCTGTTCTAAGATTGTCTCAGATGACACTATAAGCTCTTTTCAAGACAGCCAGCTGTTAATAAACACAGTGAAAACATGATCAGTCTGGTTAAGGGAAACAGGCTTTTTAATTCCCTACTAATTGAATTTCTACTCTCTATTGTTTTTTCTCTAAGTGTTACTTGTGTTGATAATATTCTACTTATTCTAGTCTTCTCAGTGATGTCTCAGAAACACAAGACAATCTTAATATTTATAGAACTTTTATAGAAGCCAGACTCCACTTTTTATTTTCTTATAACCTTAGGGTCACACATGAACCTGGCCCAAGGCCAGTCCCTCACTTGCCAAGGGCCCAAGACCACAGTAAGTCTTGTTGCATGATTATTTGTGATCCTTTGAAAATGAAAATTCAGCCAAAATCTTCTAAGAAGCTAAACAACCACAAGGTTGTCTCTTTTCCCAAGAGATTTCACATCTGATTCTTATTATTCCTATCCCTACTGCACCTAGTTTGGGCACTGGGATTCCTTCCTCTTGCTTTCAAGGACAATGGGGTTGGTATGCTGGTTACAGGAAACAACCGCCATCACAAACCAAAATCAGTCCAGTCTTCAAAATTTAGTCATCCACTCAGCTCTAAACTTGGTCACTGGTCACATTCTTATTGCTCATCTATAGTTTCAAAAAGGTTAACATTTTTGACTCTCATAAAAGGTTTCTGGTTAAAGTTAAATGCTCTAAATTTTATTAGTTATGACACCATTTAAGTCATCACAATCCACCAAAAAGCCTGAGCCCAGGTTTCTCAGAAATCTTGATTCCTACTACAGTACACATATCAGTGCACAGGGCTATCAGTACACGTATGTCACTCCTGACCACTTGCGGGCACCTGGGAGGAAGAAAAGGAAAGACAGGCTGGGGGCAAGAGAAGCAGAACTGCAGAGGGGATCAGCTGGAGGCTGACTGGTGAGTCCGCACAGAAGGGTGTGCCTTCCAAAGGGGAGAGTGTTTCTATGTCTTTCCCCATTTGTACGACTCAAAGCAGATTCATTTGCTCTGTTGAATTCTATCTGGACCTCGGGACTTGGTCAAATTGGGTGAGTGTCATCACTAGCAGAGGACAGACAACAAGTGAGACTTGGGTGAAGTGTCAATATCTTCACCCCTCAGCACCCCCTCCCCCACCATCATAGGCCAGATGCCGCACAGCTGAGCAAACCTGAGCCTTTAGCCAATCAGGCTTTGAACGATTTTATGGCAGAAGGCAGCAGAGGTGTAATTTTAGAGTACAATTAATCATTAGCGCAATTAATCATTGCACTAGAAGTATCCCTGGCAATTCCAAATAATTATTGAAAGTGAATTTATTCAAGACTCTTCCAGAATCTTTATGTTTCTCATCTGTTTTCAGAAACAGTGTTTCTTTTGTCTTAAAGCCTCAAAACTGAAGCTTCAGGTGTGCAGTACGGAGAATGCTCACCTTTCCACACTTGTCCTTAAAATCAAAGGAGTTCTCATAGTTTTGTTTGTTATACTAATTTAATTCACTTGAACATTGAATTATCAGTATTTCTTGCCTTAACCTATGATATGATGTTAGCAGTGACATAACTTATGATTAGAGCTTGGAAAAATATAATTATGTGTGACAACCAGTGGCATGCCCAGCTGAAGAATGAACTAGGCTGAAAGGTGACCGTCTGTTGGAGGTAAACACTTCTCACTCACTGTGTTCCCTTAGCACGTCAGGATCCAGGAGCACTGTGCTATACTCCTTGCCCCTCACTGGTTCCTCTCCAGGGAGGAAATACCTTATCTGTAAGCTGGAACTCAAAACTGGGCATGCATAGCACAGACCTTTCTGCTCATGGACATGTCCCCAGGGGAAGCTCTTATGATCAATGGATCCTGATTTTAGGATAAGCTTAGCTGCCAGATGGGCAGCATGGGTGTGTCACTGTCCCGGGTGGGTCACTTCCAGGGACCATACTTCTAACTTATGGAGTACGCACATATGAATATGCAATGAATATACAAAATGTCAAAGACACAGATGATATAATGTGGCATGGCAGATATTTATAATGGGAAATCAAACTTACCTTGGAGATTAAATATCATTGTAGTATGTATTTCAATTTTTCATTAATGAAAGTTTTGTTCTAGTTTATGTGTTTTTCAATTTTATGACATCTTTCAGGTCAAGCTGTTATAAGGAGTTAAGTCTCTGTGGAAGGAAACCTTTTTAGCTACATGTTGTACAGTGTAGTGGCCACTAAATTTTAATTAAAATTTAAGAAAATTAAAAATCCAATCCTCCAACTGTTTAATAGATAAAAATAATACTTGTGACTTCCTGTAGCATGCTTGGCTGAAGAGATGGGTGTTCAAATTAAGTTTAAATAAATTAAAATAAAATAAACTTAAAAAATTACTCTTTCAATTGCTTAGTAGCCACATGTGACTAGTGGTTACCATATGGGACAGCACAGATATTTCTATCATGGCAAAAAGTTTTACTGAAGATCACTTCTCTGGAACAACTGGTAATTAACAAATCTTTGGGAGCTTCTTAAGACCAGTTTGCTAGATAAATGAGAGGTTGGTATTATATTTCTCTATAATAAGTAGAATATGTCACACAGTTAAGAACAATCATATAATCACATCTGCTAGCATATGTGTAAAATTGTCCCATGTGAAATATTCAAAACATGTTATCCTAGTATACCCAAAACTAATACACAATAATATTGACTGTAAACTGTAATTGAAAAAATTTAAATAAAGCAAATATATAAATAAATAAAATTCATTACAAAAAAGTGTTATCCTAGATTAAGGACTTATTAAGACTGATTTTGATCGACACAAAAATATCTGAACTAAGAACAACAGAAACTAAATTCTCAGATCCTGTATCTGCACATTCCTAAGACACAAAGTAAAATATTAAGCAAACAGTAATCTAGTCGAGGCACTGAATATATTGCTGCTACTTCAAGCAACCAAAATACCATGGGTTGAACATTATAGTAGATTCCTTTACAGAGCTGTATGACATTTAGACATTAATTACTTCCATAATGGGAGAAATCCATAGTCCTCATCCAAGCAGTGTGTAGTACTTTTGTCTATTCACTTACTCATTCAGTAATTCAATACATATTCACTAACTGCCTATTAAAAGTTAGACACTGTTCTAGGCAATCCAGATTCAACAATGAACACAACAGACAAATATAGAAATTCCATCGTGAGTAGGGGAGTGGGGACATAATAAAATGTAAAGAAGAAGTTAAAATGCAATGTGTTAGTTCTTACCAACTTGATCTATGGATTCTATGTAATATCAATCAATATCACAATTACATTGTGGATATCAACGAATTGATTCTAAAGTTTGAATGGAGAGGCAACTGACCCAGAACAGCCTGCTCAATATTGAAAGAGAAGAATGAAATCTTAGGACTTAGCCAACACAACTCCAAGACTTACTATAAAGCAAAAGTAACACAAAGATGGGAGAAAATATTTTCAAACCACACAGCTGACAAACAACTTATATCTATAATATGTAAAGAACTCTCAAACACAACAGTAAAACAATAAATCAATTTTAAAAATGACCAAAAATATGAAGATGCATTTCACCAAAGAGAGCATATAAATAGCAAATAAGCACATAAAAATATTCAACATCATTAACAATTAGGGGAGTATTAATTAAAACTACAATGTGACATCACTGTACCCTTATCAGAATGACAAAAATAATGATTAAAAAAGCTAGAGTAATGAAGTCAGTGTGGTACTGAATAATGAATGAACAGGTCAGCAGAAAACAAAAGTGTGCCCAGAAATGGACCCACACAAATACAATCAACTGATGTTTGACTAAGGGGTAAGGGTAATGAAATAGAGCAAAGAGAGTCTTTCCAGTAAATGGTACTGGAACAACTGGACATCACATGTAAAAAAATTAATCGAGATGCACACTTTATATTCTTCATGAAAATTAACTCAAAATGGATCACAGATTTAATTGTAAAATTCAAAGCAATAAAACTCCTAGAAGATATCATAGGATAAAATCTACATGGCTTTGGGTTTGGCAATGACTTTTTAATTATAAAATTATTAAATTACAGTTGGTGTGCAGTTTTATATTAGTCTCAGGTGTATAACAGTGATTTTTCATTTAAAAAACTTACAATGTGATCACTGCAATAAGTGTATTAATCATCTGTCACCATACAAAGTTATTACATTATTATTTTCTATATTTCCTATGTTGTACATTATATTTCCTTGATCTTTTAGATGCAGGGCCAAAGGCACAATCCATCAGAGAAAATTGGTAAACTGGACTTCATTAAAAATTAAAATTACTGCTTTGCAAAAGACATGGTCAAGGAAATAGTCAAACCACAGACTGGGAGAAAATATTTGCAAAAGAAATATCAGATAAAGATATTGTCTTAAATAAATAAAGGAGTCTTAAATATCAACAATAAGAAAACACATAATTTAAAAATTTTGTCCAAAGATCTCAGCAGACACCTTACCAAAAAGATACACAGATGGCAAATAAGCATATGAAAAGATACTCCACATCTTATGTCATCAGGGAAATGCAAATTAAAGCAGTGAGATACCACTACACACCTATTAGCATAGCCAAACTGACAACATCAAATGCTGGTCAGATTGTGGAGTTACAGGAATTTTCATTCATTCTTGGTGGAAGTAGAAAATGGTACAGCCACTTTGGAAGACACGTTGGCTGTTTCTTATAAAAACAACTCTTATTATAAGATCCAGCAATCACACTCCTTTGTATTTCTACAAATGAACTAAAAAAATTATATTCACACAAAAACCTGAACATGGGTATTTATAGCAGCTTCATAACTGCCAAAACTTGGAAGCAACCTAGATTTCCTTCGGAAAGTGAATAGATAAGTAAAGTATGGCATAACCAGACAATGGAATATTATTTTGCATTAAAAAATTTAGCTATCAAACCATAAAAAGACATGGAGGAACCTTAAATGAACGTTACTAAATGGAAGAAACCAATGTGAAAAGGTTATGTCCTCTATGATTTCAACTATTTGACATTCTGGGAAAGGCCAAAGTATGGAGACAGTGAAAAGAACAACTGGGGTTTAGTGTGGAGGGAAGGATGAACGGGCCGAGCACAGAGGATTTAGGGGCAGTTAGAATACTCGGTACAATATTATAATGATGGGCACATGTCATTTTATGGTGGGCTAAACCCACACAAAGCACAACACCTCAGAGAGCCCTAACGTAATCTATGGACTTTGGGCAATTACGATGTGTCAATGTAGGTTCACCAGTTGTAACAAATGCACGACTCTAGTGGGGGTGTTGGTAGTGGAGGAGGCTGTGCATGCCTAGGGGCAGGGTGTAAATGGAAAAGCTCTCTGCCCTCTGTTCAGTTTTTCTGTTTTGCTGAAATTGCTCTAGAGAGTAAAGTCTATTTATAAAAAAGATTATAATCCTTGTGCTGTATGCATCTCCATGACTATACAGTCAATATGGTAATCACTATGTACGGTGCCATGTGGGTACTTGAAATATCAGGGGATCACTTTGTAAAGTATATGATTGTCTAAGTCACAATGCAGTACACCTGAAACTAATACAAAATAATATTGAATGTAAACTAAAATTAAAAATAAATTTAAAGAAAAGAAAGAACTCAGATGACAAAGGACATCAGGAGTGCAGGAAGGGGATTTCAGTTCTAAATTGGGTAGGTAGGTGGCCTCATTGATAAGGTGGCATTTCAGCAAAGCCCTAAATGAGATGAGGAGTTTGCTGTGAGGACACCTGTGGGAAGGCTCTGGGCCAGGCAGAGGGAACAGCCACTTCAATGGCCCTGCGGCCCAATATGGCAGCAGCTGATTTGTGTTCTTTGTAAAAAGCCACAGGTGATAGATTTGCCACCTAAGTATAAAAATGAGAAAAACAATCCAGCAGGTCTTGTTCACACTGGGCAAAGTCTTGTACTCATTCTTTCCCAGCCCTTCAGACAAAGGGGACATGGGAAATGCTGGGCTTGTCCCTGTAGGCCACCTCCTCCCTCCCCCAGAGGGTTACACTTATCATCTGCTCATTCCACTCCTGCTCTCCTTCCAATTTTTTCTTTACATTTTTGAAGGGGGAAAAACCCATAAACTTGATCACTTCCTACTTACAACCTGGCAGGCGTACCTTGACTTGAGAACACAGCCCATCACCTTCGTGACCAGACTCCTGTCTGGCTTGCTCCTGCCACCCCACCTGGGGCTCAAGGTACTTCTGCTGTGCCAGCCACTGCTCCTGTTCCAAAACACACATGCTCTCTTCAGCCTCAAAGCCGTCACACCCACTCATCCTGCTTCCAGATACACACTTCCACCAGACCTCCACTGGCCTGGGTATTTCTCACCATGCAGTTTGGAACCACAGCATGAGGTGTGGGGACTTGCTTGCCATTGCGCTGCTCTTAATGGTGGATCAGATGTTAGACTTGGCCTTGTAGCACTTGCTGTGGTAGTATAAAGGCAAGTAGTAGCTCCTGCAGCAAAAGCCTCTCTTCAGAGGGTGAATTCCTGTGTTTGAGTGTGACTGTCCTGTGACCTAGTTCCTGTATTTGCAAACAGAGGATACAACTACAGCTATTTCCCAGGGTGACTGTGCAGATTACATATACACAGTTCAAAGGTGGCAACATATATGTGTGTGTATATAATATATATTAACAATGGCAATCAAGATTGCAGTACATATTTTTGAAAAACGAGGGCAGCAGATAGGAAGTGGTAGACAAAGAAGGAGATCAAGCATGCATAAGACTGTGCAGGTTAGGAAATAAAGACCAAAAGACCAAAGGCAGTGGGAGAGTCACAACAGAGCTGGACAGCCACTACCACTTTGTCATGGCAGAGAGAGTCAAAGCAGAGTGGGACAGCCATTGCCAGATCCTCATGGCAGTGAAGTAGGCCACAGTCATGAGGTGGGCAGGCACACGTGTTTCTCATTAGAGGCCATGGGACCCCAGGGTGTTGTCACCTGGATCTACAAGCCATTGCTGAAATCATCGTGTTTTTCCACACACACTCCAGCCATCCCAGTGTGCAATCCCATGGCGCCCTTTCCTCTGGCAGTGGCAGGCTGCTGGCTTGAGGAGAATTCTGTTATGAGCTCATCAAGTTGACACTTAGCTCATGAATCAGCTGTTTTCTCCATTTAATTATGCCACTGGAGATATTTCTCTCCCCCACTAGTTTTGGTGTTGATATCTAGTCTCTTTGGTGTTGATATCTAGTGCTCTTTAAGCTCAAGTTTCCAGGATGGTCACAAAATATTTCTGTTAATCATATTAATATCATTGGCATTCATTTATTGATCACCTACAATACTGCTGCCTCTGTCCCAGGGGCTGGATACTCTGCTATTATCAATCATCCCAAGAACAGGTTTGTGAGTTATGGATTAGCAGCTACATTTTTGTAGATAAAGAAATTGAGGCTGGAACAATCCAAATGTCCATCAACTGGTGAATGAATAAACAAAACATGGTACTTTTTTACAACACAATATCATTCAGCAATGAAGGCAAGTACTAAGGAACATGACTGAATCCCAAAACATCATGAGTGAAATAAACCAGAGCAAAAGACCCTGTATTGTCTGATTTTGTTTCTATTAAATGTGCCCCTCCAGACACACACAAAAGAGGTAAAACTATAAAGGCAGGAAGCAGAGCAGTGGTTGCAGGCTGGGGGTGGCAGCAGAGAGTGACTGCAGCTGGGCAGAGAGGTGATGCGAAGTGGTCCAAAACTGGCTTGTGGGGATGCTGCACAATATAACTGAATCACACACTTAAATTGGTGAGCTTTCACTGTGTAAATTACACCTCAGTAAAGCATTAAGAAAGTAAAGCTGAGGCTCTAGGCACAGGGTGCACAACTAGGACACGGGGCCAGGCCTGCTGGTTTTTTATAGCCATTCTCTCCACAACTTGGCGCTTCCCAGTTGCACAGCGGGATGAAAATATTTGGAGATGTGCCCTTAGAAACAACAAACAGAGCAGCACAGACTCCAAGGCCCTTTACAGGTCAGGTTTCTTGCAAAAGAACACAGA
Source organism: Micronycteris hirsuta (assembly GCA_004026765.1). Classification (NCBI taxonomy): domain Eukaryota; kingdom Metazoa; phylum Chordata; class Mammalia; order Chiroptera; family Phyllostomidae; genus Micronycteris; species Micronycteris hirsuta. The sequence goes on from PVJI01000574.1 coordinate 210,375, forward strand.
GCCAAATAATTAAACCAAGAGGATGCTGATAGTCCAGGAGCATGGCAGGTGCCTAAGCTTCCTACCCCTTGATATATGTGGAATATTGCAAGGCTGAGAAAAAGAATCTGTCACATTTCATTTTCACTAAAGCCACTCTGAAAGGTGATTAAGATTTGAAATCAGTTCACTGTCTCCTCTCCACTGCTGCCAAACTAAGCAACCGAAAAGGGAAGGACCACAGATTCTTCCCTCATGGGTGTACAGATCTGGGCACACAGTAGACACTTCATGGACTTCGTTAAGAGTCTATAGATCAAGAATGTCATTCATGGAGAATGCACCCTCTGCATATCTAGCCATGAAACTCAAAACTTTCTGTTCATGAGAATTATCTGAATGGCTCATTGAAATCTATGTGCCTCCTACCTCCCACCCTCAGATGTTATGGGGTGAGAGAAGGGGGTTTGTGACAACAGGTTTGTTTAATAAGATTCACAAATCCAACACCCAAACACACCCAGGGTATGCGTCCTGAGGGCCAAGGACTGTACACCCTGTGCTTAGCCATTAGCTTTCACCTTTCAGCCAAGCACTGAGACAGCAAGACAAACACAGCCCCTACATTTTTGTCAACGTCTACCATATACTGGTTGGCTTGCTAGGATGTAATTTGACTTGGTATAAAATTTGTTACAACTAAGTTTTCTTATTTTCAAGCAAAGAAGTAGTGATTTTAGGCACCAAAGTTTTCTGATGGTATATTAATATCAAAAGCAGTACCGAGTATAACAACTCTCCATTAAGTTCACTGGAATAGACTTAAAATATGGCCAAATAATGGCTTTTGTAACAGAGGGCCTGGGGATGGTCATTTATACCAACACTGCATATGCCACATGACTTCTGTTAGGAAATTCCTTCTTTAGGAACTTCCAGGCAGTTCCTTTAAACATTTGTTACTCTGGATACCAAATCTGACCACGAATTCCAGTCTCGGTTATATTTGACTGCATATACTTTCATATACATGTTGATTCCCAAGGAGATTATAAAGTTATGACCAGTTCTATTTCTAGGCTTTTAACTCAAATTGTATAATTATACAATGTGGCAATGCATATTCAAAATGACATATTTTAGATTACCTTCTTAGTAAGCTGTGCTCAAAAACCTATCAGACGAATACTATGTCTCTCTCTCTCTTTTTTAAATAGAAATAAAACATTGGCAAACACTATGGCAAAATTAGTCCATTGAGAATGTGGAGGTCTTCCAAACAGCACTTTCATAGGGAGACACCTCACTATTGGAAAGCTTGGGCAGGTCCATCACCTCCAGAGGACAAAAACAAACAGAACAAATAATGAATAGAAACAGGCTAGGTTGGTTCCTTAGTGTGAATCACAGCTGGTTTGTCTAAAGCATCACATGGAAGTCAGCTATTACCTTTGCCCACCAGTGAGGAAAGAATTCGATTCTCACTGCAGGTCAGGGAGAGCAATTCCTAATAAGCTTGGGATCAGCTTCATCCTCCTCGTCTGTGGCCATAAAAAGAGCCCAGCAATACGGATTTCGTGGGCGGCCCCATGAGGGGAAAAGAGCCATCCTGAATCAGGCAAATACACTGCTCTGTATTAACTGGATGCTATTGCTAATTTAGGCTCCTCTATGACATAATTTCAATTCTTTCAACCACAAAATATCCCAAAAGATAGATGAGAGACACTTACATTATCTCCCAAATAACTGTGCTCAATAAATTTTTGTTGACTTTGGTTCTAATCTTGCAGGAGGAAGTACCTTCTGTCAGAGAAGGGTATATCATGGTTCAGTTTGACCATCACAAACTGGGGAATTTTTTGTATATTTTTAGAACAAGTTTTATCCTCAAAGAATTTCTCAAATAGATTATTTTTTAATGTCTACTTAGGACAAAGAAACTGAACCTTAAGTGGAGGGAGGGGAATGTCTAACTGCCTTAGACACTATACTATCCAGTGACATTATAATATCCATTGACTCATTTGTCCCTGGTATATTCACCATGATTCATACACATGAACATTGACTCCTGAAAACTAAGGTATGGCTCCCAAGGAACCCTCTCTTCTATATGTTACTGTCAATGTTCTGGAACCAGTGGCCATGGTCCCCATGTGAACATTCAAAGTCTACATGTCAATTCTGCAGAGTGTAAGATATTGTTCAAATATTATATGTAAAATATTGGCAAGAGCTTGAACAAAGCAAATGATCAATATGTAAGAACTCCATGCCCCTGGTCAGATCATAGACCTGGTATTTATAGGGCAACTCTTAGTCAAGGGCAGTTATTCACACTCAGGTTATCTCCCTCCCCAAAGAACCCAGTGGATGGAAAAGCTTCTGGTACGTATGCACAGGTGTGCATGTTTCATTGGCAAAGATAATTCCTAACCTAACAGGTTATACATTTTCTTCACAAAAGAAATAAAAAAGAGAATGTCCTGAAACCACTTTTCTAGTGATTTCTAAGTGAGACATTCATTTCTCCTGGTCAGCCAATGATGGTAAGATCACAACGTTCTCTGAAGTTACCTTCCTTTCTGCCAGTGGTCATGTACATCTTTGACTCAGCTGATGAAAGGAAATAATGCTGTTATAAACACTGCCGTCATGACCATAGGAAGGCCCAGCGTCTGCTGGCTGAGAATTGGGCTGAATTAGTGGAACCACCCACTATTTTAATGGGAACTTTCTGTAGCCTTCCTTGCTTAGTTTTGTATTAAAAAAGGTGTTAAACATGTTATCTGTCTATTTTTCTGATCTTTTATTTTAAATTATAGAATCATGTGAACTGATAACTATTAGAGGCATAAAGATAGTCCTAAAAAAGCCCTCACCTGCAAATTTTCTTAAGGAATCATAGCTTTGTAAGTTAGGTGGTACAGAATTATTGCACTGTTGTCCCCCATGCGGGCATCAAAGTGATTAGAATCACAGGTTTTATACATCTAAGTTTTTCTTTTGCTGACAAGATCCAATGTTGTCCAACCAATCGATTTGACTCCAAGGATATTAATGGAGAATATCCCTAGAAGGAGACAGAGATGCTGGCTAGGGAGCTCATCATTTGTGCTGAGATCCAATAGATGTGTCTTGGAATCTGGGCTCTGTCCCTTGTTAGATGGCAGCATTTGGTATGCTACGTAATCTGTCTGATCCTCAGATTCCTTTTATACAAAGTAGGAACAGAATTCCTTCTTGTGTTGCTAAATGAATGAAGTGCAAAAGTAATGCATGCAATTAATCTGCTTACAAAAATGCCTGACCCAGCATATAGTAAGTGCTCATTTTAATATCAATCCCTACTTTTAATGGGTGTATTTTCATATTTTATTTGAAACCATTCAAGTTGCATCATTGCCACATACTTTACCATATATGAACCTATGATAAAGAAGCAGAATTCAGATATATTTATTTTGTAACACTACACATGGAATAAGTTGCAACTATTTCTTTTCAAAATAATGATGCATTGTTAGTTGGGTATGTTAAGCATTAGAACAATTTTATGTTAAGAATTTTTCGGCAAAGCTCTGGTTTATGAGTTGGAGAAAGCGATGGGTAGGTTGAAAGAGGAGGAAAGTGAGATAAACAACCTGTGCCCGAAACCATCGGTCCCCCTCATTTTCTGGTTACCATGAACAGAAGGAGCACCATGTCCAAAGAGCCACCATAACAACTGAAACATGTCAAAGCCTAAGGAAGTGTTTACTTTTCCTAAGACAGAAAAATATTACCACAGGCTACTCTTCTGGGTAAGAGCTATAATACGTGCCATGAAACGATTACTGACATAAAAAGATAATAGAAAGAACATGTGAATGGAAAGTGAATCAGAGCACTATAGGAAACTGGGAAGTTAGCTCTTCATGAAAGAAATTCTCCACACAGGATCCAACTAAGTATGACAGCAACGACAACCAGACTCTTCCCACTCATCGTTGTCTCTATGTTTAGCCAAACGTAAGAATAAATGATCTATTATGCTTCTGGATGCTACAGCTTTACACACAGGAGCGTGGTGTCTACACCAGCCACGTCCTGGCCAGTCCATCGCCAGGCAGAGCCGGGAGCTGGCCGTACCTCTGACCAACGGGAGATGAAAGGGCTGAAATCAGAGAAAGGAGAGGTTGGTTGGGGTTAACTTTGAAATGAAGATCAAACAAAAATGACATCTAGGAAGTTTCCAAATCGAATCCATTTTACATTGCATGAGATGAGGATGAAATTGAAACTGTGAATAATTGCCAAATGAGGGGATTAATTTACAAACTATAAAATGGAACATGATACAAAGTCAAGATGTAATTAATATGCTTGGCCTTCAGAGTTGAGTAAGGATATTGGCTAGATTGGATGACAATGCCTGAGTATAGTGTACTTAATACTTTTATTACAGTATTCATTATAATAAAACATGCAATTCATGGGAATATATTAACCAAGAACTGCCATTCAACAATCTAATTTTAAGCTATGGGTTTTAAAGACTTTTACACTTAAAGTGCAGTCTGTGAAACTCCAATTTACTTTACATTTTAAGACGTGAGTGCACAAATCATTATATACACTGTGTGTCCCCTTATACAAATAGGGACATGGGCGTCCCAGGAGCACTTAGCCATTCCGATGAGGCTAAAGGCTGAATTTGTGTGACTCGGGCCTGAGGTGAAGCTAGATTTTGTTTTGTTTTAAGTTTTTAAAGCTTTATGTCAGCATAAGGAGCAATTCCATTACTGTAACTAAATGTAAACATTTGCATGATCCAATCAGCATTTGGAACCCAAATTAAGAGAAAATTGTCTCCCATAAAGTTCCTGCACTGACCGCAGTGTGGGTTGCAGTCATTTTGAGACTTTAGACTTGTTCACACTTCAAATACATGGGTGTAAGTAATTTTTCTAAAAATGTCATAAACCGGTGTCTCTAGTCCTTCCTGCAGTAGAGGAGGGTATGACACATGTATTATTGTACCTTCAGAGGGTTAATAATGGGAAACTTGAAAGTGTTTCGGATCAGTAAGCTCAATTTCATTTGAATGCATAAGAACATAAACTACTCCCAATAGACAACATACTGGATTATTAGAGGTAGAGGCAGGCAATTATGATTGATATTAGATCCCCCAAAGTTTTCAAGTGGCAAATGTACAATTACATTATGTATTAAAGCAATATTGGAAACTCATAGTGATGATAATGAATGGTGAAGAATGGGCTGCCGCATATTGCTGACCTCCCTAAGGGACACATGATGCCTTTTGGTCCTACACATACACTGCACAGCCCTTGTGTATGGCAGACTCTCATATTCGGTCTCCCAAGTCTTCTACACAAAGTCGTATGGCTCAAACAGAAAGAGAACCTTCATGTAAAACATCCTAGCTTCTTTTTTGGCTCATTGTTCTGTAATCCATCACTTCTTTTTTTATTACCTAATGATGACCTGCAAAGGGAATAGTCAAAACTCCCAAGCTTCAGTTAGAGATAATCTCTGCACATAAAACAGGGTTTATAGCTCCTTTGACAGCTACAGGGGGGAATTGAAAGTCAAAATGTCAGCTGTTCTGGGCACTTCCCTCATTTACGATATCTTACTAAGCACAGAGTAATCCCCCAGGTGTTGGGAATAGACAGCTTTCGATCAAATGTGTGGCATAAGCCAATGGTTCTACGGATGGCATAAACAAGACTCTTGCATTTTAAATTGTCTGTTCAAATGATGTCTTTTTATCATCCTAAACTGATTTCAATAAATCCCCGCAAAAGTTCCAGTATAATTAAAATATATTCTACTGTTATCCCCATCTCATCTGTGGGGCTTCTCTCAAGGTTGGTATAACTCCACCTCTGTTCTTTAACTTTACTTGAACTTACTTGCATTACAACATGCACAGTTATTTTCTTTCTTTTAAAAAAAATTAAATTACTTTATTGTTGTTCAATTACAGTTGTCTGCATTTTCTCCCCTCCCCTCTCCCTCACCCCATCCAAACCCACTTCCCTCCCTTGCTTCCACCCTCCCCTTGGTTTTGCCCATATGTCCTTTATAGTAGTTCCTGAAAACCCTTCTCCCCATAGTCCCCTCCCCCCTCCCCTCTGGCTATTGTTAGATTATTCTTAATTTCAATGTCTTTGGTTATATTTTGTTTTCTTTCTTCTTTTGTTGATTATGTTATTTTCTAATTAGATTTTTATCAAAATTACATAGTTTAGTAATGGGAGGTAGGAGGACGAGAACAAATACTTGCTCAGCTTTTGGTCTGCAATAAGCCCTGCGCTAAGAGATTTCTTTTATGTATCTATAGCCTCACTTAATCCTCATGCAACCATATAAGGCTAGTGTTATTTACAAGTTAAGAAAACTGAAGTACAAAGTGGTGAACCATTTGGCTGCTCAGAGAAATTAGATTTGAACAAGACTAGACTGACTCCAAAGGCCATTTTTTTTGTTATATTTCCCACCTGCTTGTCTTAAGTCATTTTATTCTGTTTCCTGTTTGAATGTCTGTCTAGATATTTGTTTGCATGAAGAGAGTTATATATATATATGCTTATTAGTTTCTCAGGATAACTACCAAAGATCTTAAATTATAGGTGTTCCAAAATGCTTGTTGAGTAGCTTGGTTCTAGATTTTGAGAAAACAATTGCTTAACATTTATATTTATATTCACATTTAATATTTATCTTGACTAAAAATATAAATATATATTATTTTTCTTATTTTTATTCTAAGTGACAGCTTTTTTTCCCCTCTAAAAGTTAGCGTAGAAAAAGTTTGCTTTATCATTTTGCGAAGGATTCAGGGTAGAAAGAATACCATTTCTCAGAAATCTGAATGTGCTATTGGCACCCACCTTTGTCATATGCTTGATAATTAAGAAAGACATATGTCTAAGAAAGAGAAATGGCAATTGCAATGTCTCTGTGCACTCACACTAAGGCATAAAAGGCTAAAAATGGGCAAATGGCAGTTAGTATCTTGAATCATATTTTATATAAATTATATCATATCCTGTCATTGCAACATTTGTTATTTATAATTTGTTTACAGAGTCTGTCATTAGAAAAAAAATTACTTACATGGTTATTACTAGAAAACTACTCACTTACAGATGGCCTCTCCCAAGACCATGTTAAAGGGAACCGCACTTGGGCTGCGGAAATATGCTCTCAGGGCCTCAGCAGACAGGCTCAGATCTGTGTGGTGGTTGTCTAGGAAATGCTTTCTAGACATGGTTATTTACAACCACTGCACCCTCTGTCTGGGATTCTGTACAGCATTGATAGAACTAGTATCTGAAACTACAACCTTTCATACATGCATCCATCCACGCATCCATCCATCCATCCATTTATCCAATTATCAATTCATCCACCAACTCTCCCCATACCCTTCCATCCCATTACTTCTATGGGCAAGGCATATAACTATGTGCTGGTGGCCCTGAAGGGATTGTGACAGCTGCCGTGCTGCCCTTAGGATGCTCACTGTGGATTATGAGGGAGATCCAAATACTAATCTATTAAGCAAAAAAAAAAATTAAATTGTAATAATTCCTTTTAAGTAGAAAAACAAGGTGAGTCATGAATGTATGACAAGGGAATCTTCCCTGGCTTGGAGAGAAGTATGACTTCTGGCAGTAACTTTCCAATTGAGACCTAAAGAGTAAGTGACATTAAACCACCTATAGAGGGATGGGAATTGTGCTGAAGGCAAAGGGGACAGCTTTTGCTGAGACCCAGAGAGGGTGAGGACTTTAACCTTATTTTGAAAGAAATAAGTGGTCGCTCCTCCAGTCTAGAGAGTTTCCCTTATTAGGCTGGAACTATAGGTAAGGGAAGATCCCCAGAGCATGATGAGAATGTCGGGTTTACTCAGAGGAGCATATTGAGTAGGATAATGACAAGATCAGAACTCCACTTTTCAACTCTCACTAAGGTAGCTCCCTGGAGGGAAGCAGGAGAAGGGTAGAAATGAGAGCAGATTGCCTTAACTTTCATAGAATAGTCTAAGAACTCATCCTTTCCAATGTCTGCCTACATTCCCAAGGCCCAACCTACGCTTCCTTACATGGAGGCCCTGGCTATTTCGGCAAGCCCAATCAAAACTAAGAATCTTTTTAAAAAAATGTTCCCAACATATGTGGATTTATATGTGGACTTACTACATTTAAGGGAGAGCCCCTAACTTTTTACCTACAAGAAAAAGATACAATGCACTCTCATGAAAATTTAAATTATTATGGAATAAAATGACCCTAAAGTCATCAGGGCAAATATTAGTCATAGACTTTTCACTTAAAGAAATCACCAATTGCTTAAAATATATTTGCTTCATCTATTTTGCTCCTATTTTTTAATGTCTTAATGAAATAAAGATCTAACTATCCAATGACAAAAACTGGAATGATTGGATAGGTCATGGCATTGCTTAGTAAAGCTCCCCATTATGTTAGTGCAATTTGTAAACTAAAGGCAGCCAAACATTTCGGCCTCTCTGTAAGTCTGGTGCTACCATAAGGATTTAAATTTTTTAGATTTTGTCTTAATTTAACTTAATTTTTGTTTAAAAACTGGTAACTTTTTTATATATTGACAGTGAAATTCCATATTCGTCACATCCATTTACTGTCAATTAACTACACCAAAAAAATAAGAATCCTGCTACAATTACTTAGGTTGTAATTTTTCAAATGACATATTTTATTTACTTTTTCTATAATTTCACAGAAATTATAGAAAAGGAAATATAAAATTAGTACTGACTTTGTCACTAATTTAAAATACCAGATTTACTAGACTTAATGTCCTAAAACACATGATGCTTTTCAAAAAAAAAAAACCCAACACCTTTAAAACATAGTGACAAATATGTGCAATAAATGACAAATGATGACTGTTGTTAACAGACAAAAGACTCAAGAGCAGTAAAGATGACACATGCCCGGAGTACCTGAGTAATGGAGTGTCAACAGAAGAAGAACAAGTGCACCTACTGTCTTCTGGTTCAGGGCAGAGACTCAGGGAACCTGACAGGTGGTGTGAGATTACTCAGTGACTGTTGTCTGAAACGAGCAAGGACAGGACTCCACTGCATGGATAAATTCACTTGAATACAGACTCTGGCGTCAGGCCTACAGATGATGATACTCTAATTTCTCCTTCGGGAGTCATTTGGAGTAACCAAACTCACAGACACTGGCAAGCAAACACGTACTTGCACACACAAGCCCCTGAGTGTCTATTTAATCCTGTACAATAAGTCATAAAATACAACTTCCAAGAATACTGAGGAAATGTGCTTCTTCTCCCTCCAGGTAAGCTACAAAGGAGACTTCACTCCAATCAAATCAGTAACAATGGCAAGTACAGCCCTCTGCAGAGGGGGAATGTCTGCGTGAACTGGGTCTGAGAGCTCTGTCCCCACACAGGAAGAGGCCTGATGAAGTCTAATCCTTTCCCTAGGGTTGGGATAGCCCCACACTGCTCTGCTCTACTCTCCTCTTCCTCTCTGCTCTGCTTTAATTTTTCAGGGTTCCTGTTTTCCCCCTCCAGACAAGTGCTATGCAAATAATTTTTGCAGAGCACCAGGATTCATATTTCTCTATTTAAAAAATTACTCATCCATTGACTGAATTTTATTAAGGGCTTTACTATGTGCCAAGGACTATTGGAAGTGCTGGGGATAAAGCTGGAAAAAGTCAAACATAAATTCCTGCTATAATCTCAATATTTAGCATAGTAGGTAGATTGCTTAGCATTAAGAAATCACCCTTAACTCCAAACTGTCCTTTTAAACTCTGCTTTGTAATATTGAGGTTGAAACTCTATACATATCATTTCTGCTCTGCTACCTATTCTTCATTCACCTCTGTCAATAGGCCACACAATGAAGGACCAGCCCATTGAGGAAGGTGAAAAATCTTGCTCCTTCCTCTCTGCTCCTTGTGGTCTTCCTGTTTGCTCCCAAAAAAACTTCCTCTTTGTTGGTTGAACTTCCTGTCAGCTCCATTTACTTCCTATAAGCTCCTTATAGACTTTCTGTTGGCTCCCTGTGGACTTCCTCTTGACTCTTTAGAGTATTTTATTTTATTTTACTTTATTTTATTTTATTTTTTTTCCCCATCACAATTTATATTCCCTATACCCTCTTCCACTTCCACCCTTTGCTTGTGCAATCACTACGCTGTTGTCCTATACTCTTCCTATCTGATCCCTTTGGACTTCCTGTTAGCCTCCTATAGACTTCCTGTCTGCACACTGCGAACTTCCTGTCTGCTCCCTATAGACTTCTTGGTTTCTGTTTCCTAAATGGACTATGATTGGTACAGATGTTGATAAAAACTAAGTAGGAACGTACATCAGGGAAAAGAAGAGGAAGTATGTGTGGCAGGAGAAAGAATAGGTCATTTTAGATGGGTGGGTCAGGGAAGTCTTCATAGTAACAGTGACATTTAAGAAGAAAAACTGTCCTATATGTGTCGAACAGATCCAATCAGCCTATTCTTGTTGAATGCCAGTCAAGAAAGACCCTACTTTAAAGAAATTGGTTTCATTTGGCCTCCTCTTTTCCTCTCTCTGAGCTGGATGTTGTCGTAAATAGTCACTGTCCTTTGAAGAATCCCAGACTTGGATCATCTTCCAGTGGGAACGACCACAGAGATCACATTCCTGTTCTCCCAAGGGAATTCTTCTTGCTATTTTGAGGCTGATCTTGTCCATGAAGAAAATCCTGGTCATACTGACTGTGGAGCACTATTGTAAAGATCCTTAGGGCAAAGTATTCTAGTGACCATGATGTGGCTCAGTATGAGGTTTGTCCTTGGTGGTGAGAGAGAAGCATAAACCAACATAGGGATATCAGAAGCACCAACCACTAACTAGTCTGTTTTCTCTCCACTGGAAACTGGCCCAGGTCTCCAGACCACAGAGTTCTTGGTTTATTTTTAAATTCCTTGACATATGTGCCAACAGTTAAATTCCCTTAACTGGCTATTCCTTATAATGTAAAAGAAACAGCATCGACTGTGTGTCAGTGAAAACATCACTGGACAGAGAATTTAAAGACATGTCTCTTACACCTGTCTAATCTCCACCTAATATTGGCCAAGTCAGTCTATCCCTTGGTATCTCAGGTTCAACACCTGAAACATAGGGAAAGTAGAACAAAAGCATAAGTTTTATAGGTAATTTTCTCTAATCTTCTAATTTTATTTACAACTAACAGTAAGCTAATAGAATAATATGTAGTCCCTTCAAATAGAAAAGATTATCTTATAAAATATTCTTTTGATCCCTGTCTAGTAATTAAAACATTCATTGTTGTCAATTTCAATTTTTTTACTATATTTATGTAATTATTGAGTACTTTCACTCAGTCAGTTCTCCACACTCACTTTTTAAATGTCCTAATACCCACAAATCTTGGCCATACTTTATCTAAAAACCTCCTGCGTGCCGCCCAAGACTGACACATTTTCCGCGGGGTACACCATCACCAGCCTTTTCAGACAGTGACAGCCTTCTTTTAAAACTCATAGTATCTCTTCCGGCAACCTCCATGCTGATTCTTCCTTTATACTTCTGTTTTATTTTTCTAGCTCATGAACATTTTTCAACATCATTGAAATTTTGGCAATATTTCAGATAGTTTTCTAGGATTTATTAGGTGCTTTAGAGAAACTCTCAATGACTAAAGTTTCCAGAGAATCCCTGGAGTTTGTGGCTGGAAATAAAACCTTGTATAATTCAAACCAGGGTCCAGAGTAAGTCTCCAACCAAGTGAGCAAATTCTTAAAGAGACCTGAGGACTGTGGCATTTACAAGTTTTCCAACTTTGTTAAAAGCATGAATAATTACATTTTAGGGGAAGTGATATATATCCTATGCATTAATGTTGTAACAAACATTATGTTTAATGCAAAAGGAGCTAAAGTTCATTCAGATTTTGTTCCAAGGACTTGATATTATTGTTATTGTTATTATTATTATTATTATTATTATTATTATTATTATTGCTAAAGTGCTAATCCAAGCAGAACTTGCATGAACTCCTTTTAAAAAAATCTAATCTTGTCATATAAACCAGAAAATATTTCTATAGAAACCTCATTTAAAAGTATTGACTAATGTGAGTTTTTAAAAATGTCAGAAACCTTATGAATTAACGATTTCTAAGTAAAATATGTGCTTCAAAAGAAAATTTAGAGTTTTTTGTGTTAGTTATGGAAAGATATAAGATAACTGATTATAAAATTAACTTTATGTTTATTCATACTTCAATAGAGGTTGAGAAGATATAGTATTTTTTGTTTGTAAGTTTGAAATACAATCATACATTACAAGATAAAAAATAATTTTTGTTAGCATTTACAGAAACTTAGGGATACAAAGATAAATAATACAAGGTGCCTTAAAGAGTTTACCCCCTAGCATCAAAAAATAAACGTGTAAATAAATAATTATGAGACAAATCCATGTATTTTCATAGAAGCCCCTGATGCATTACAAACGGAGCCACTAAGCTCAGAGAAGGCTAGGTGTCCGAAGGTGTGGCATTACGGTATAAATTAAATGAGGAAGTCATTACACTTTATGGGGAATGAATGGGGATGCAATGAAAAGTCATGTGAATGATCTTGCAGCAGTGGCCTCGCGATCAAGGGAAACAAAATGGTATTGTGGTTTTTTAGGTGCTGGTTCAGGCCACCTAGGTCCAAATCCTACTCCTTTAGGAACTATCTGTAAAATGGGGATGACAAAATGTTTTTGGGGAAATAATCTCTAAAATGTGTTAATAAAAGCACGTAGCACAGACCAACTTACAGAATAGTGGTGTGAGTTATCTCCATTTAACTGAAACAACCATTTAATTGCTAAATATTATTTACACAAGCCACACATAACACTTACACACACACCCACTTAAAGTCTCTGTAAATTGTTCTAAGGGCATAAACAGTAGAGAATGGTTTACTGAGTTAAATTTAGTAATCTGAGAAAAATGGTTAAATTTGGTAGCACTTAAGCCATGATCTTGTCACGTAGTCACCCTGCTCTCTGACCAGTGTGACAGAGCTTTACTCGAGGCATGTGCAGCCAAGGAGACAAGGGCTCCTCGCCCCTAACTCCCATTCTAGAGCTATATTTTCAAGTCAGGAGGAATAAGCCACCAGCATCTCTCATCTTCCCAGATCTGTATTTCAGAAGCCCTATTCCAGGCAGGCATGACCATGAGCACCCATTTCCCTTCTAGAACACAGCCCCTACTCACAGAGTAGAATCTCTATTCCAGACTCAACAAACAGAGAAAAACAGAGCCCAGAATGTCCCCATCCCAGTTCTCTTGTAACGCAGAGGTTTTAGCCCAGGAAGCAAAAGCAGGGAAGGCAAGGTAACACCCTCCCCACCCAGAGCTCCACTCATTGAACAGGAGTGCTACTCTGGAACAAGCAAGACAGTACCAGCCCACATTTTGCCCAGGAGGAGAGGCAAGCTAAAAGAATAAGGAGCTTACCTAAAACAGCTGGCTTTACTTGGAATAGAGTATGTGAATGTTTATGCCTAGGGCATTGTTAAAAATCATGGAGCTGTTGTGGTGCTGGGGTTAGGGGATGTTCTTGCCTACCCCTTCTGGCAGGCTCAGCCAGAGCCACCCCCAATGGGACACTTTTGATCTGTTTTCCCTAGGACCAGTGGCCCCGCCATGCTGAGCTCAGTTCTGTGGGGGAAAGGGAGTACCGTGCAGCCCTGGTGCATTCCAAGTGCCTCTCCCTCAAAGGCTCTTATGCAGGAATTTGATGGCCAGTGGGTTGTGGTAGAGTCCCCAGGGGGTTCTACTGTGCAGAGCTGGCCCCACCACGAGGAGCTGGCTCCTGCAGTGGTGCTGGCTGGCTGCACCCAGCCTGAGCCTGCAGTGTGCTCCTCCCAGTGGAGGCTAGGGCTGGAGACTCTGGCAGAGACTGAGTGATATGCCTATGGAGCAAGGGCCACTCTCCCCTAGTAAGTACCTAACCTCACTACCCCCAAGCAGGAGATCCACAAGCTAGGTCATCCTAACCCCAGTTGCCCAGCCCCATTGAGCTTGTGCTTTGTGGAAGATCTGTGGGTTGTGGCCAGCCTGGCCCCACTCTGCACTCTTTCTTCAGAAGGCTCTGGAGGAAGACCAGTCTAAGTGAAATAAGTCAGTCAGAGAAATACAAGTACCATGTGATTTCACTACTATGTGGAATGTCAGGAACAAAATAAACTAATAAAATAGAAACAGACTTGTAGATACAGAGAACAGACTCAGCTGTCAGATTGGAGGGGGATTGGGGAGCTGGGTGAAAAAGATAATGAGATTAAGCAAAAAAAAAAAAAAGAGCAGACGCAGACAACAATATGGTGATTGCCAGAGGGAAAGGGGGTAAGGGCAAGTAGAAGAGTGTAAAGGGGGAATAACGCTGGTGGAAGGAGATTTGACTTAGGGTGGTGAACACAAGATGCAATATACAGATGATGTCTTACAGAGTTGTGCACTTGAGCCTGTATAATTTAATTAACCAAAGTTATTCCAATAAATTCAATTTAAAAAGAAATTGATTGTTTATCCCATATGTTATTTAAAGTTTCCTAATACTTTTTAAAAAAGTGAAAAGTAAGGGTGAAATTAATTTTAGTAATATTACTAAATCCCATATATCCAAAATGTTATTTCAACATGAAATCAATATAAGAATTACTAATGGGATATTTTATATTTTTTATACTTATAGGATACCTCATTTTGAACAAGCCATATTTCAGGTGCTCAGTTGCCACAAGTGGCTGGTGGCTACCATACAGAATTGAATTGATATGGACATTCCCAGAAGGTCACTGTGGCTGAGAGCCACTGAAACAGAAATTTTGGGGGGAAAGGCATTTTTGAAGCCTTTTAGTAGGGAAACCTCCCAGACCAGGGCAGTTTCTGCTAGTTTGTAAATATTTCCATGTGGTTATTGAAATATGAAAGGCTGTGAATATCTGGGAATACAACTAGAAAAAAATACCCATTAGGAAAAGCACATTATATCTTTAATTTCTACCAGTTTCTCCAATACTATTTGCTTATTCAATTTTACTCTAAGGACATCTTAACATTAATTATAAGCACAGTAGCCATGGATTTGAAGTACTTTTAGTTTTAAATTACTGTATTTTTCAGACCATAAGACACACCTAGGTTTTAGAGGAGGAAAATAGGAAAAAAATTTTTTTGAAGCAAAAGATTTGGTAAAATATTTAATAACATAAATAACATAATATTTCACCAATGCAAGCCAGGCAAGCTACATTCAGACTATAAGATGCACCCCCATTTTCCTCCCAAATCTGGGGGGAAGAAGTGCGTCTTACAGTCTGAAAAATATGGTATTCAGTTCCTCATACCCAAAACTGGTTAGCATTTGAAAGCATAACCCCGAGACACTTTAGAGCTATTTTAGGAGCTCAAAAAATTAAACTAAAGGGAGAAAACCAACTAAACTAAAAGTTGGCAAGAAATGATAATTTTATAGAAAATCTTGTTTGGAGCCAAATTCCTAAAAAGACATTGGGCCTGCAGTAATATGTTTCTGATTAAAACAGTGAGAGTCTGTGTTTGTTTAATTCACCAAATTTATTGTGTGAAGAAAAAAAATAAGACACTTCCCAAACACTATGGGCAATAGTCTGTTAACCTAATATTAAACGGCTGAAATGAGAAAAAAATCAACAAAACAAAACACCAAAAAAAATCATGGAGCTGTAGTTGTAAGCAATTAGGAACAGGCTGTTAGTCTCATGATACACACAGAAATAAGCAAAACAGGCCACAGAGTAGAAGTTCAGCAGAGACTCAGGGAAAAAGACATCAAAGAGGATTCCCCATGGTGTTAGAAAGCAGGCAGCATCTTCATCTTGTAAAGGAGGTTCTCTTTAATCAAATCAGACTGTGGAGCAATTTACGTCACAGGGTGTTGTTAAAAAAAAGGCAGTAAGCTAGTAGTGTAGGCTAACAGCTGAGTATGATACCAATAGAGGCAGAGTAGCACGGGATTTCAGGAAGACTGGGCTTGCCAAGTCACCAAACCAACAATTAAAAAGAAAACAACCATAAGCCTTGGAGTGGCAGAGGTGGTCATTACCTCAAGTTGCTATAATGTATTATCTATAGTGCTCAGTTTTCAGCGAAAAAAAAATGTATATATATTCACATATATATTGTGAATATACATATATAAAGAGAGAAAGACAACTACCATGTGATCTCACTACTATGATACCAGTACCAAGTGATTTTATATATATATATGACATGCAAAGAAAGAGTGTGACCCATACACAGGGAAATAAACAACCAATAAAAATTGCTTCTGAGGAGACCCAATTATTGGTCTTAGTGAACAAAGACTTTAAAACAACTATTATATAAATAAGTTCAAAAAATCAAAGGAAAGCATAGTTAAAAAATTAAGACAAAGCCTACAGACAATGTCTCATAAAATGAGGAATAAGAGAAATTATATAAAAGAACCAAATGGAAATATAAAGTAGAAAAGTATAATATCCAAATCAAAAAATTTACTACAGAAACTTAGCAGTATATTTGAACTACCGGAAGAGAATGAGTCAACTTTAAGATAAACTTATAGAAATTATGCAATCTGAAGACCACAGAGAAAAAATAATGAAGTAAAATAAATGGATCCTCAGAGAAATGTGGGAACCATTAGCATACTAACATATGCATAACGGCATTATTCTATTCATGTGTTACCCACACCAACAGATACCCACACCAATACACATCACAGTAAAAATGTTGAAATACAAAGACAAAAATTTTGAAAACAGCAACAGAAAAACCACTCCTATGTACAATAAACTAAAGTAAGCTAAACAGCCGACTTATAATCAGAAACAATGGGATCCAAAAGGAAATTAAATGACATACTCAAAATGCTGGGGGGAAAAATAACAGCAACAATAAACTGTCAACCAGTACTCTCTGTCAAGTAAAACAAAACCACAATGAGATACCACTTCATATTCACTAGGATGGCAATGATAAAAAGATGGACAACAAGTGTTGGCCAAAACGTGGAGAACCCATGTACATTGCTCTGTATGACGAAAATGGTACCACTACTGTATAAAACAGGTTAGAAGTTTCTCAAAATTTTAAGCATAGAATTTCCATATGACCCAGTAATTACACTCCTTAAGTATAAACCCAAGAAAAATGAAACATATTTCTGCACAAAAGCTTGTACACATATGCTCATAGCAGCATTACTCACAATATCCAAACATATTCCACAGAGGACTAGAGCAAGTGTTCCCCAACTCAAATCTGAGGACCTGGGGAAAAACCACTACCACCTTGGAAACTGCAATGTCTTACAATTGTAAACAGCCTTCTTTAGTTGAATGACATGGCATATTAAACTCTTATTTAGGCAATATATTTTCACGTATAGATAATAGTTTTGTACTATAGATGAATTCAAAAGAATAGGATATTGGTTATTTCCCATAACCAGAGATCTTGTTTTCAAAGCACTCTCCCACAGGGCCTGCAAATGTGTGTGAGTGACCACAGAGCAAATAAAAGAGAGTTCTATAGACTCCTGGCTCCCCTCAGATAACTGGGTCAATTAGAAACTGTGGAGGAAAAAAAAAGCTTAACTCCGATCTACCTGGAGCTTAATTAGAATCTGTAAAGATGAAGAACAACAACATTAACAAAAAAAGACCCATCATCGAATTTAAAAGACAAGCTAGTTTTCTTTATACGTTAACAGATTTGGAAGATGAGGGCTGCGGTAACCATCAATCAGGAAAGAAATAAAAGACTTGGCAGCCTCAGGAGGGACATTCCCATTCAACAGTTTTATTATCTGGCTAAAGGGAGAAGACTTCTTTATCCTCCCTTTTTCTTCTTTAAAATGCCTTTGATTTGTCTTATCATATGGCAAAACCCCCTGAACCTCACACCCATGAGTCTAATTGAGGTCATATTTGTTATGACCATCTACAGACAGAGCATCAGTGAAGTTGCGATTAATGTAGTTGGAAGATTAATGGTGGAAGCACACAGATTTCCCTTCCCATGACCAAAATATTAAATTTCAGTGTTTATTAACCAGAAGAGCCCCTTTTTCCTGTTCTTTTCCACTTCTTTATTTTCATGTAGCTGTCATTTACAACATTCACTACCTCTTTTGAGTTCAAAGAGAGCCACAAATCTGGGAGAGCTTTGGCTCGCAGAGACCCTAGCATCACTGAGCCTGCACCCCTACTGGGTTAATGGAAAGCACCTCACCAGATCACTGCAAACACACCCAAGGATACTGAGCTCTGAAGGGCATGGCACATTTCCCTACCACACAGATGGCTTCCATTTCTGGTCTGACCCTTTGTTGAAGAAAGCCAAGGAAGAACTATCTTCCTTTAGTGCATTACAGAAAGAGTTTAGCCCTGTAATAAGGAAGACCTATTTTTCTTGGGAAAACATGGAAAAAATCAGCCACACTGTCTTCATGCTTAACAAGTTTGCCAAATAACCACCACCCTATCCTTGGCAACTCTCTGCTGTATCGTTCTCAAACCAAGAGTCTTCTACAGATAAGAGGAGACATGAGACAAACCCATACCAAATACCCCCCAAAAGCAGAAGTTAATATTTTTTTAAAAAATTAACAGGATTTAGCATTTGCAATATTTAGTATTTTAAGAAGTCGGTTATGAACGCTCCTTCAGCATCCACTATTCACATACAAATAAACAAAACCCTTCTGATATGTAGAGTATGATTTATCCTTTTCAAAAGGAAAAGAAATTTAAGGCAGACTTAAAGCATTTTCTAGAGATGTAGTAAATGTTCAGAAATCTATTTGCCAAGCCTTTAATATGGTTGAGACCTTATAGCATTTGGCTCACACATTTTCCCTTTGCTATCTAAATTAGGTTCCTCTACATGTGACTGATTAGCTTGCACTCAAGAATCTAATAAGCTTTTCTTTCCTAAAAATGTGAAAACATTTTAAGAAAAGTAGAAGACAAGCCATTAGAATTTCAGCTTGGATCAGCCTGAAGAATAGCATCTTGTCAACTGGGCCAGATGCCTCCCACTGTAGGGGTCCCAGCAAACTGGACTACATGAAGCATTTAAATGATGTTTAATGTCTTAATCCGATTTTAAGATAATGGGGGATGCACCAATAGAATCATCAATCCAATAAGATCAGTACTTCCCTGCCATGAATTCATAAACCCATTTGGAATTAACGCCCTAATTGGGAAGTATGTTATCCTCATCAGAATGGCAGAAGTAAAGTGCTTTTAAGCATCTGATCAAATAATTACCATAGCCAATCAGCTGAGTACTGTACTCTGTTCAGAATGAGGGCACTTCTACAGTGCTGGTAATGGACCAGTAATTAGCATACAGCCATCCTCTAAGAAGTCAATACCTGCACAGGTGACCATAAATTCTTATGCACAGTTTTCAAACTGCAGTTCTTTGCCACAATTATTCTAGAACAACAAAGGCAATGAAAGGCTAGGCATGTGTGCTATTTTCAAATGGGACAAAGAAGGAAGTATGGCATATTATAGACAGATTACTTGGCAATTGTCTCCTGCTTTTAAGATCAAAGAAGCCTGCACTACAATAATAGAAAATCGAGCTAAAATATTTCAAGGGAAATTGGTCATCTTTCCTCTTTTACACATCACTGTCCCTGCCACCTGACTGCAGGTAGCAAGAGCTGTACTCACCAAACCTTTGCAGGTTGAAAGAGCCACGGAGGAATTTGTGTGGGATCGTAAGGAGCCTTGATAGAAACAGAAATCCTCGAGCGGGAAAGCCTGCAATGATTTAATGCCTCCCTTTCCCACTGTCTGTACGACAAATCCAGGAGCCACCAGATTGCTGGAAGTCTTCAACTCCATGTGGAAGTCATGCCTGAATCCTTTCAGCCGAAGGTGAAGAGAGTCCACTCCATGCTGAGCCAGGGCTCTTTTCCTCCGCTGAGGGTGTGTGATTTCATGGGACACGTAGTTGCCATTGTAGTCAACCTCGTAGGGAGATACCAAGTCATATTCTGAAAGTATAAGAGGCCGTGTGACTAAGGAATTTCAGAATTCTGAGAAGAATACAGAAGTTTTCAAATACTATTTATTGCCAGATGAAATTTTCACTCAGAATAAAATGGAGGGATTGTCAAAATCAATCTACCTGTAAGTTTTAACTGTACGAGGCACAGAATCAGACAAGAAGGAAAGCGTTTTCCTGTACACAGGAAGTCACTGCTCCTCCTGTAATGTGTTACAACCAATCCAGCCAATTCAACAACACTTCAAAGGAAACTAGATGGCAGACCAAATAAAACTAAAAAAATTGACTTTGATTATTATATTTCGTAATTTTACTTTAGAGCAATTTTTATAGTTGCGAACATTTCTATAGTCATCTTTTTTTAAAGTAAACATCTCTATCATTAAGAAATTTCAGCTTAAAAATGCTTCCAATTTTTCAGAAAACACTTAAAATATGAATACGATGGGCTTTCTTTGCTGCTTATTTTTTGATATTCAGTTATTAAATCACTGACTACATAGGAGAAAAAGAGGAAGGCACACACATTCCAGGTGTCCCAGATGTTAACATTTGGAAATGTTCACATGTGTATTTGCTCCCAATGAAAGCCACTGTTGACCCTCCAATGGGCCTGGGCTCTTAACGCTTGATCATATTTCACACTCCAGGGCCTTTCCAAGATGTGTAGCACACTCTTCTTCCCACTCTAATTTACAGTATGCTAGCCTAAAATGCATCCAAATAAGTGATTTCTTTTTAAAGAGTCAAGAAAACCCCAAGGAGTTATCAGATTTCCGGGCACCCATACAGGTCTGCAGAGCTTCAATCACAGACACTCTTACAGTTTGCATTCCGTGTACATCTGAGTCATTTCCTCTCTGTGAAAAGTACAGAGAGAAACTGCATCTGAATCCTGGACAGTGGCCTCCACTGCCTTCCTGGAAATATTGTAGTTTTCTTTTCCAAAGAGGTTTCTCCCTTAGATAAAATTACTTATTTTCATTTTATAATCAGTATTTGCTTTTTTCAGTACCATTATTAATGATATCATCTCTGCTCTCCAAAGGTCGGGGAAAGGTTGTTTCTGTCCCAAGCAGGACAGAACTTTGTCTAGCAAGGGGTGGCTTCATGCCAGGGGCAACTGTCCCCATGTGGGACACCTTCTACTCTCCAGCTTGGACTTTCAGGCCAGGTGAAGCTAAACTTGTCAAGGCGGGGGTTAAAACATTTCTTAGTTAACGATGCATTAGCTTGGTTGATACCTTTCAGAGAATTAAACGTGGGGTACAGAGCCTCTATTTGCATGCTAGTGATGAGGCCGCATACCTTCCGAGAGGGCTTGCTGCCCATCCTGCACTTTTTCTAACCATCAGAAAGTGGCAGGTTAGTCTCACATCAAGCTTTCCTCCCAAGACGTATTTGAAACAGATGTCAAGCTGAAGCTCAGAGAAGGCTAGAAAGCTTTCCCCCTGCCATGAGTGAATGGTCTTTACAGGCTCTAAATGAAAATTCCTTCCATGCCTAACGAGGCTCTGATACTAATATTCTTATCCTGATTCCAATGTCCGATGAATGTGTATATGTTCTTCTTTTATTAGCAATATGCCCTGTTAAGTAGCTCTTCTGTTACATGTTTAAAACTGGTGCCCTTTCCGCCTTTGTGTGAGCTGAACAAGGTTCTTGGAGTCTTAAGATAAAATAAAACGTTGTCCTACTGAAGTGGCATTTGGTCACACATCAACAGAACTCAAGTAATTCTTTTTCTGGAAAAATAAGGTTTTATTCACAAACAAAACTCTTTTGTGACAGGTTCCTGTCCACATGTCCCTTTGCTGTCCAGCCCCCTTGCTGAAACCCATGGCAGGGGAGGGTCTGAGGCCGGAAGGCCAATCTGAACAAGAGGTAGAATAACTGAGGCTTCGGCTGTGGCCTCTGCGACCTTGGGCTTCCTGTTTCCTCTGCTCAAATGCTTTGATGTGGGACCCCTCTGGGTCCATTGCTGGGCCCACGGGCATGGCCCTGCCATACAGGTACGGACGAACGGGCACTGGTGGGATGGGCCATGCACAAATTAGACAGACAGCAGGTTCTTGCAGACAACCTGACAATCACCCATTGGAGTATAAGTCAAAGCAGGGTACTGTGTCACATAGGGCAAAATACATGGAATTATTTCACAACTTTTAGAAAAATGAGACAGTGAAACAAATTCAGTTAGCCTGTGTACAATTACAAAAGAAAGTAAAAACACATCAAGATTAGTTTGTCTGGTCTGAGTATGTGATCAGTCTGTTTGGGGCGACTCAGAAAGACAAAAGTGGAAAGTGCATGGCCCAACTGCCTTCCTCATCTCTGCTTTCTGGACAAAGGGGACAGGCTGGTGTGACAGGGCTGTGTTGTTATCGGCCATCCTGCCCTCCCCCAGGACTCTCAGGAAGTACTCCCCTATCACCACTAGCCTGTCTCCATTCCAACAGAGGCCCTGGATTAAGGACAGCAGCATGTGGACGGTTCCAAACACTGGCTAAGGCACAGATTTACTGCACATGAAAAGATAATTACCATTTAAAAAATCAAATAGTTTCCAGATGATATAAGACATATTCTTATGACCTTTATTTTGGATGGCAGATAATATCTATTTTTTAAAACAATGGCTGATAAGCCCACTTTACACTACTACATGCAGTGTTATGCGGATCGATGTGTGACACCAGCTATCTATCTGGGCGGGGAGAAAACATGTGGGTTTATAGCATATTCCCATTTCTCTGGTGTAAATATTCCCACCACGGATGATTTCCATTAGCAATATGCGACATCACTGAATGTGGACTTCAGAAGAGACTCAAAGGAGCACGCTGTTACGTAGCATTTCCACCATGCAAATGCTATCCTAGCCAATAACCTCACAGACACAGATGATAGTAAAACATAGGAAAAGAATTGTGAAGTGATGACGAGGTTGGAGTATTTTAGCTTTGTTTGTACTATGATTACTTCCCCTGTAAGTTTATACATTTTAACTTTCAACAGCCAGTTTGCAAAATTCCTGGAAAGGTACCAGTCAACTCTGAAGGACTGGCAGATGCTGGCCCCAGCACCCTGGCCCCAGCCTCACTCATGGTGACCAATGACAACCCTTTTTGAGAGTGAGGTGTGGCGATGTGTGATGGCCAAAGACTTGGCTTTCAATTTATTCCAGTGGTTCCCAAACAGGGGTTAGTGCTCTCCCTGCCTCAGAGGACAAGTGACTGGAGACGTTTTTGGTTGTCCCTTAGCAGGAGTGGACAGTGGTGCTATGGCAATCTAGTGGGCTGAATATAAGGAAGCTGCTTTGTGGTCTTCGATGCACAGGACAGACACCGACACCAAAACGTCAACAGTGCGAATAGGGAGAAATGCTGCTGTAGTGAAAGAGTAGTCCTTCAAATCAAATACACACTCTCAGTTACATATGAATCAATGTGGAAAAGTCATAGCTAAAGAATTCAGTAAATTAATAAAATAAGTACAGCATCTCACCATACTATTTGGAGAGCAGTCAGTATACAATTTCAGTAAACTGGAAATTTTAAACTAATTTTTGACCTTATGTTTTAAATTATAATCCCCAAAACTATTGGTTTGTGATTTTGAGAAGAAACTTAATGATTCTTGACCTTTAAGAATCCTTTAAGTAAGACCTTGGTCCTATGTAGTTGTTGTTTTTGTTGTTTTTTTTTAAGAAGAAAAAATACACATGGCTGCTTCAGTCAGTACCTTGGACTACTTGATTTCAAAAGATGTTTTGACTACAGTATCAGACCTAGGAATACTCTGGTTTCAAACTGAGAGCATGAGGTGTAGACCATCTGTATGTGTACTCAGGCTGACGTGACCAGCTGCAGAGAGCCAGTTTTGCACACTGCATCCTCATTTTGCCTTTAGTGCTATCACATTGATATCTTGAAATCTGCCATGGTGGGAGTAATGACCCCATGACGGCAAGCAAATGTTACAAATCAGAGCTCCAAAGAGCCTCTTGTTAAACATTTACACCACTGGTCAACCTGAAAGAGACTTTCCGGCCTCATGTGATGTGAATATTTGAATGTAAATCAATATAAACTTCCAGAGCACAAACACAGATCTATTATGTCCAATGAAACAAAGTTCAAAGGAGCTTGTAAACCTTCCTGGAAGCTTAATTCACTCTAGAATGGAAAAGTTAGCAAATTTGTGACATGCCTCTGCTCTTAATGAGAGCCACAATTTTTATTATAATGGTAAACTAGAAGGAGAAAACATTTAAATCTACTCTTAAGGAAAAGCAATGTTAAATCAGCCAAAATGTAATGGGCATACCTAATGTCTGAAAGTAGAATTTCTCAATGTAGTTATCCTTTGTTGTCTCGAAGGGGATACAGAGTGCTCTTTCCTATTGCATAATTGCTTCAGACAACCAGTAAAATTTGCAGTAGAGTTTTAAATATATTTTAAACAAACATTATGGTCAAAAGGGTTGTTTTAACTTACTTACTCGTATACAGTAAACTGACCCCAGCACCACACAGTTTATTCCTGTTCTTTTTTAGATGGAAACAGGTAACGCTGCTCAGCAGAAAGTCTTTCTCTGGCCATGTAAAGGTCGTTCCCTGCTACCCCCTCTCTCAGCTTAGCCTAGAATTAAAGACCTAAAACAAATGGAGATGGGGGATGAAAACAGTTTGTCCGCTCACCTTCTGCTTCAGGTTCTGACCAAGCAAGGTAAGTGGCTGTCATGAAAAATCTGGGCTGTGACATGTGCTCAGGTGCCCGGTGATTGGAGCCGCGTGCCAGCCAGGCTGCAGTCCAGCCCAGAGGGGTCTGTTCTCCCAGGGTTTGGAAGAGCACGCCTAGGCAGGAAGTCTTGGCTGCCCCTCCTGGAAATAAATGGTTCTCTCTCTACAATGCTCTTATCTTAAAGGAAACTTCATAAAGTACTTTGAAACCTCCTGAGACCTTCAGGAATTTTCATAATTTTAAAAACTAAAGTTTTTACAAAAATCTTTAAGTGTGAAGGGTAAATTAACATCTAATGTGGATAATTATATTGTAGACTGCATTGTAAGAGAAACAATAAAGAAGACCAGGCAACTCCAAGAAGGTGAGTTTTAAATACACAGTGAAAAGTAATTTTTAAGTATTTTATATTATTTACATCTAGCGCCCTCTGGTGGTCCTGGGAAAGGTCCTCTGTTCCTGCATTCATCTGATTTATTACATTATCTACTATTTATATAGTCAATCGAATTTCAATAGTTAATGCAGACATTAAATTATTGTCTTTATGTAATTTTACCAAGGTGAAGAAACCATATCAAATATTTCTAATTATTAACTTTAATTTTCAAGATTTTCTGAAATTATGCTGTGATAATCCAATCTCGTTCTTCCTTCAAAAGTCATTATTCACATTTATGATGTCCATTTATTGTTGAAAATGATGCGAATATTAATACTTAGTAATTGCCAATGCATTGGGTTCAGATTAGAGCTATGGAGCCACCGAAGTCCCGCACCTGTTCTCCCATTCACTCTGGTGCAGCTCAGGCCACAAGAGTCAGTTCCCTGGAAAGCTGAAATTCACAAACGCAGCAGCCAAAGTGAAAACGCACGTTGCAAAAGGATCCGATTTATTTTTGTGACAAATTATGACACAGGATATGGACATGGCTTAGGATGTCACAATATGCTAACTACTCTGATTCTTGAAGGGCATTGACCTTGATACTAAGATCTAAGTACTGCGGGACAATGACTGCCTCTCCCTCCTGTTCGGAGTCAAGGGCAGGGAGAGCTCAGTGTAAAAAGCAGGAGGAGGGGGGAGGAAGGGCTTGCTCTTTGTCATTGCTTGGGTGCATACACTGATACAGTCTGGAAATTCCTCCTTGGCTCTTTCATGCTTTTTCAGTAAAAGATATTCCCTTGCCTTTCCCCCTAGTGTTTGTGGTAATAGCGCTGGCGAACCCTTGCTGTTTCACACGGAAATATAATGCAAATACTGGTGAAAGGGGCCTCAGGTGCTCCCGTGTAAGAAGCGGGGCAGTATCTTAGGAGTTCCTAGAGTGAAGAACATTCACGGCACCTTAAAAACCAGCGTTAGAAGTCACCAGCTGTTACACTGCAAGGATTAGAAACCCGCTCGCGGACTTACCGCCCTTTTCCACCCAGGCGGGCCACTCCGCGGGACTGAGAGGACGCCGGACGCTCGGGCTCCCTGGAGAGGCCACTGAGGGTCCCAAGGCGCACGCAGGTGCCTTCTGGAAAACAGCGGCGACACCTCGGTGAGACTAGTGGCTGCGCGAGGGGAGCCGCGAGGGACCCTGACCCCACTGTCGAGGACTCACCTGCACACCCACCTGCGCCAGCAGCAGCACCCAGAGAGCGGCGCAGCCCGGGCCCCGCATTGCCCCACTGCCCCGTGCGCCCCGCGCCTGTCGCCCGAGCAGCGCCCCCGCGGGGAAAACGCAGGGCTTCATTCTGGGGCGCTTAGAACGGTGCGGGGCCCACGCGATATTCCGCAGACGGGCGGCGTGCAAGTGGGCACCCAGGACCTGATCCGATTGGAGCGCAGGAGGCTTCCCTTCCGTGACTCTGCCGCCCGCGCGGGGGTTATTACTGTGGCTCTGCGCCGCGCGGGGGGGCGGAGTGGCGCCCGTGGCGGCGGGGGCGGTGGCTGAGCAGCCGCCGGTACCGTGGGAGAACAGGGGGAGGGGTTGGAAGGCAGGCAGGAGAGGGGAGCAAGAAGGTAGGAGAGGGGGAGCGGGGAGCGGACGGAGGAGGGGAGGAGAGGAGGGAGAAAGGGGAGTTGGAGAGGAGGGAAGCAGAGGAGTAGGGCAGGAGGGGAGAAAAGAGGAGGAAAGAAGCAGAAGAAGAGACAGCGGGGTGGAGAGCCAGGGCAGAAGGACAGGGGAGGACCAAGGCGCTCGCCTGTCCGCAGTCATGAAGGATGCCTGGTGGGCAGGAGGGTGGAGAGGAGGCCCCGGGCGTGGGGGCAGTGAGCAGGTGGGATGGCCTGCCAGTCTCTACAGACGTACAGTCTGGCTACTGGTGTGGCCGTGCCTAGCTTTGCTGTGCCCGGCTCCTCCAGGTCCCCTCCTAGAGGGCAGCACTTGTGCATCCAAAGGTGCGGACACCTGCTGCGGGCTAGCATGCTGCTGGGCTCGCCGGGGCCCTGCTGGGTCCACCCTCCTGTCCAGTGGGGGAGGTGGGGTGCGGACTGGGACGCTCGGACCTCCTGGGGAACACCCGCATCTGAGTCTGTGCGTTGTTCTGGGACTTGTGAGATGAAGGGTGAACTGGAGGTGAAGGAAGCTCCTTCTGCTGCGCCATCTGCCCTGGGATGTAGCAGCGCTCCTGGCCTGGGAGTAACTTCTGCTCTCAACTGGTCTTGTTTCTCCAGTGCCTGTGCGGGGGTTCTAGGGACCTCGGTGCACCCCTGGGATGGGCAGGGCTGGGCTGCTGTGCCAGCCGCACCAGGGGGACCTGAGAGCAGCAGGAGTGTGGCCACAGACCTGGCAACGATGGTAGCCCTGGTTCTGCATCTCTCCCCAGTTTGTGTGTCTGCACATAGGTGTGTGTGTGTTTCATTGTGAATAGTTGTGCACGTGCACTTGTGTATGCACACGTGTACACCAATGCCTGCTTCTGTGTTCACATGCATGATGTGTATATGCTTGTGCATGAGTGCACTCACCTGCTAGTGCCTGTAACTGCTCTGCCACGCTGGCTGCTCCTCACCTTCCTGACCGGTTACCTCCTGCAGGTCTCTGGTCTCTGTCCCTCGCATCCAGTTTAGCCAAGGCTTTCATGTTTTGCACATTTTGTAGAGGAGGCTGAAAAGGAAGTGGTGGAATGGTCTCTGGACTCCTTTGCGCAGCTAGCCCTGAGCCTGGAGGTGCCTCTTGCCTTTGGCCGTCCTGCAGTGCCTGCCGCCTTGGTCACTGGCAGCAGCGCTTCCTTCCCATGCAGGGCTAGTTCCTGTTCCACATCTTTCTTTCTACCTCAATCTCTCATATTCATTTATTTAAAACACTGTTGAAAATGTGGGTTTATTTTACATATAGGCCTGTATTAGGGATGGCTTTAAAAAAAAAAACCCTGCTACCCTGCCCCTCCACAGGACCTGTCAGGTGCATGCCTAGGTCAGGGAGGGTACATGAGAGGAAATTGGAGCCTGGCTTTGGGCCAATCGTCAGGGATGCACAAAGATTGTGCAGGAGGCAGTTTCCCTTTGTCCTGAGTACAGGGCACTGCATTTCTGATAAGTGGGGGTCTCTAACCATCTCTAATTAGGTCAAATGTAGCCTGCAAGGGAGTCAGATTCTCCAAGTCTAGCTACAATCACACGAAGACACCCAGAGGTTCTCTTTTTATAAGTTCAAACAGATGCAATGAAAGAAGAATGACTGGTATAAAAAGATTAACTTTTAGAATTTTTTTTTAGTTATACCAAATGAGTCTCTTTCCATTGTGAGAAAAGAAACAATATTCTTTGCAATGATGCACATTTTTCCAGTTCCTTTTGCTGTTCACTGGGTTCAGCGTTCATCCTAGAACCCGGATGTCTCTGGATCCCACAGAGCAAAGGCAAACTTTAGCGAAGGGGCCAGGTTGCAATCTGAGATGACAGGAACTGGTACCCTGAGTGTAAGAACACCAAGAACACAGAGCAGTAATGTGATTTGTGACTTAAACTAAGATAAACATATGTGGTCTTCTATTTGTGGCACAGGGCTCCTAAAACCCTTGGAATTTCTCAAGTGATTTAGAGCATTAAATGTGCTTTTGTTATGCTAATGAATGGTTTTGTACCTCAGGATGTCAACTGGTTGGTTGCCCAGAGAACTATGTAGTGAATTCTTAGGTGAATTTCTAAATGTGGCCCTGAGAGGGAGCTGTTTCTACTCCGTCCTTCCAGGTCTGGGATTGCCTCTGTTCTTACCAATGGGTTCAGATGCTCCATCAGGCTTTCTCCAGCTCAGCTTTCTTTCTTATCTGCACAACAAGAATGACAGTGGTGGTTTACAGATGTGTTAGGGTTAGGTGCAGTGCAGTGACCTAAACACGTAGCAGGGAAGGGTTCAACCTTCCCCTCCTCCTTGTTCTTCACCCACCAGGAGGAGCGCGGGTCAACGTGCTCCTGAAGTATCTCCAAGGAATGAAGTGTATCCAAGGAAGGGGACGGAAGAGCTTGATTGAAGTCAGACTATCAGTGAGGAGGGATACCAGGGGCAATAGAGCACACTTGACAATGTATTGCCCTTTCCTGCATCACAACAAAGTCAGCATGAAATAGCATGTGTAAACAACAGCATTGTTCTTCCAAACACATCTCTGTTGTACTCTGGCATTTATCTACTTTGCAGAGAAGTCTGGAGGCAGGTTTGGTTTTATTATTTTTTTGGTAGACTGTTTTGCCCTTCAGATTGGATCCACATAGAATCATCACTTGTCCGTATCTTTTTTTTTTTTTTTCCCTAGGATGAGTTTGGCTCTGCATTTTGTCATTAATTTTTCCTGAAACATCATAAGTATATAGATTTTTTCCCAGATTTGGGAAGATAGACACACTTATCTGCTTATTATTTGGGAGATAGGACATTCAATTAGTAGTTTTTAGTATTAAAATAGACAGTTTAAGTAGCTGCTGACATAAAAATGACAAAGATAATTACTGAAAAGGAAAGTATATAGCATATACATGTAACTAAAAGAGGTCAATAAAAATAGTATGCTTAATATTTTACAAAATATTTTCAAGGAACAGAAAGGGGAGAAAGCACAGAAAAGCCAAGTGAAATTCTATTCTACAGATGAAGGAGTGAACATAGATGCTTCATTTGTAACTTTGAATATCAGAAAATTAAGCTAAGATCCTCTTGAAAAGTTGAAAATAAATACTGGTGGCTAAAATAAGAAGAGTATATGAGAATAGAAAAGTAAAGATATTATTAATATATAGAAAACAAACAGAATAACAACTGGAAAATGACAATCAGAAGGTATGAATGTGACAACAGATGTAAAAAAATATAACAAAATATACAATAGATTAAATTTGCTTACTATACAACAAAGTCTTAGATTTTGTTATGGTAGTAAAATTCAATCATATACTCTTAAAAGTGTACACACACTGCAAAGAAGAACTGAAATATTAAATTAATTAATATTAAAGTAAATATTTGCCAGGGAAATATAATAAAATTGAGACTGCCAGAATATGATCTGGGCATGTTTCCTAACCGCCAGAGACTTCATTTTCCCATTTGTGTGAAGGACATGATAAAAATAGAACCTCCTCCAGAAGGTTGACATGAGGATGGAGTAAGTTAATAACTGTTTGTGGTCCTCACCCAAGGATATGTTTATTGATTGTAGAGAGAGAGGAAGGGAGGGAAAGAGAAAGAGAAAGGGAGAGAGAGAAACATCAATCAGTTGCGTGCTGTATGTGCCCTGACGAGGCACAACCTAGGTATGTGGTCTGACTGAGCTTCGAACTCACAACCCTTTGGTGTACGGATGATGCTCCAAATCAGCTGAGTCACCTGGCCAAGTAGAAGAAGTTAATATTTATGAAGAACTTGGAACAATGCCTGAAATGTAGAAATTGCTATATAAGTTTAATGAAACTTTAAGTTAAATGAAATTGAATGCATTTATCAAAATAATACAATTACTTTAAAAAATAAAACAAATGAAATAAATAGTTGACAGTATCGGATCAGTACAGACGAGATTAAATATGAACATCAACATTTCCTTTGCTCTAAATTTTGCTTCCATATCCAGTTGATTTGCATGGGAAATGGTTCCAGTGATCCTTCCAGAATAAAGATTTCATCTCTTGAACAGAGTTCAGCATTTCTGCTGACCGGAGACCAAAAACTGCATGGCAAATCTGTCGTGACAAATCCGATTCATTTTCCCATATCGTATCTCATGTGTGAGGCCCTTGACTAACTGGACAAACTACGCATCACACTCACAAAAGTCCTGGGAGAAGAGAACAAATCTTACTGTTTCCAAAAGCATCTGGAAAGCATCGGATGATTTTTCAAAGATAAAACGTCTCGTCTACAATGCTGCAAACACCACTGTGTGTGTGGTGCTTGACGTCCTGGGACAGATTCAAATGGAAAACACCACCACGTACAGCTAATAACTATGACTCCATTATTGAGCAATTTTAGTTCAGCTGTCTTATTCTGTCTTCACGAGACAGAAAAATCCAAGCTCCCAAATCCCAAAATTCCGTATCAGTAACCACATAATAGTATTTACAGATTAAGACCAGTGTGTTTGTCATCATATTATTAATGCTTCTTTTATGAAGAAAGTGATTGTGGTCTGCAAAATCATTACGATTAAAAAGCCTCCATTGATTCCTGACAACTGAGCAATTATTTCTTTTGGGAAATTTGAACTCTCAATTTTTACTTATTTATAATTCAAATAAAAGCTTCTTGCTTTCTCGTTTTCTTTACCTGTTCCCTCAAAAGAACTGATGAATTTGGCTAGTCTTTAACCCAAAGTCAGTTTGGTAAGTATGATAGCATGCTTTGATACTATTTGGAATTTGAAAATAAACTAAATAAATAATAACTAACACAAATTAAATTAATGCAATGTAGATTATGCTTTCTCACACTCCATCTGCCTCAAATACTGAGTAGGTCTCTCTTAGCAGGAACGGACATGGATTGTGAAGTTCTGACTTAGATGCTGAAAAGTCATTTTCTAGAAAATAGCACTATTGATCAGACAGACCTAGATGGTGTCATCCTCATTTTTCCTCTCCTTTCATGTGGGAAGGTCTGATCAAAAATGCCTTTCTCAGAACAGAGAATTGCATCCTATCCATTTACCAGGGTTTGTTCTGTTTCTCCCTCTTTGTCTACCTGGAATCATATTATGTGTTTGTCGGGCACCTCTTTATTGCCTTTATTCCCCTGAAATGTCTTGCCCACAGCTGCATCTCTCCCACTCAGGGGGCCCAGCATGTGGTCCAGGTCCACCTCCATGGTTGCCTGGATGAAGGAATAGGGCTGCATTCAAGTTCCCTCTTACCTTTTATGATACTCAGAAAAATCCATGATTGCCATGTGATTGAGCAGTAATAGGAGAGCAATACCTTCCTGCCTGTCCCGAAAATGTCCAAACTCTGCCTTGGTGAGAGGCAGACAGTGTGAGCTCTTAGTTTCACTTTAGCATGCAAATTGTTAGAAGAATGACATTATGTTTTCTCCCCAGAGACAGAGAGGCTGGCACGGAAGACATTGCCTTTCCAGGCGGAATGCTTGTTCACTGTGGACATTGAATCTGTGCCCTATTTCTCTCAACCATACCTCCCAGAAGTCACCACGGAGGAGATAAGAATTCAAAACTCTGTATTTTAGAACATGAAGTGGGTTTAAGACTTTCAGTTCAAAATCTGCCCATATATTATACATTTTCTCCTTTGTCATGCTTCAGAGCAGAGACTGACTAGAAGGGAGAAAGAGTTGGTCAGATTCCAGGACAGGATCTAAACCAGGGAGGCTAGGTAGGTGCTAGACGCCAGTAGGCACCTGGCAAGGGGACTGGCATTCCCAACTGGGCCTCATGAACAACATGTCAATGCGGAGCAATGGAGAGCCAAGAGGCATGAAATGGCTCCCGGGCAGGGGTGGTGGTTCAGGCACAGAAACAGATGCTAAGAGCAAAGCCCCAGGCAGAACATCAGAGTGGAGGGCAGATTTAACCAATGAGAACCTGGCTGCCTGGCAGAGATGACAGCTAAGAAGGGATGGGCTGTGCCCTTTGAGATGCTGTGTGATTCTGAAGAAGGACAGTGAGACTTGCTGCTACAGTTAATCAGCAACTTCTGAGCACCCTATGTGGTCTTTGATACAAGTCCCAACGTGTTTGGGACTCACAATCCTACGCTAACCTGAAAAAAAGAAAAAGGCCTTTCAAAATGGAGACAACACACATTTATTTGAGATAAGAAGGAATAGCTACTCCTGACACACTCATTCAGGTGGAAGCCCAAATACTGTGTTATACTGTTCCAAGATAGTAGGAGACAAAGGTGAGGGGTATTTATGAGAAAGAGAAGGGGAACGATTTCGTTAATAGAGGGAAGGCATTTCTATAGGCGTAGATAGCATAACATGGTAATGCTAATTGTCTTTAATTTTCAGTCTGGCAGTCATCAGTCCAATGGTCAAAATAACCATTTTGCCTTGGCTGGTGTAGCTCAGTGGATTGAACGTGGGCTGCGAACCAAAGGCTCACCAGTTCGATTCCCAGTCAGGGCACACGCCTGGGTTGCAGGCCAGGTCCC
Organism: Micronycteris hirsuta; assembly: GCA_004026765.1. Taxonomy (NCBI): domain Eukaryota; kingdom Metazoa; phylum Chordata; class Mammalia; order Chiroptera; family Phyllostomidae; genus Micronycteris; species Micronycteris hirsuta. The sequence continues at coordinate 243,869 of PVJI01000574.1, forward strand.
CGGTGGGGGCCACGTGAGAGGCAGCCACACATTGATGTTTCTCTCCCTCTCTTTCTCCCTCCCTTCCCTTCTGTCTAAAAGTAAATAAATATAATTTTTTTAAAAAAATAGCTGTTATCTTTGCAAACGGTTCTTTGGGGCATAAGGCTGCTCTATGCCCAGTCCAAAGGTTATTTTATCCTGTTTTAACATGTCAAAGATTTGAGGCATAAGACATGCAATACTGATACCTTCAATAAAGTAGGTTTGCAGGTTCATAATAAAATCTCCCTCCCTAGAGGACTTCCGGCCAAGATGGAGGTGTAGGTAGACTATGCCTCCTCGCATACCCAAAATAGGAAAAACAACAATTAAAAAAAACAAAACAGCCAGATCTGACAGAAAACTGAACTGAGTGGAAGTCCGACAACCAAAGAGTTAAAGAAGACACATTCAGCCCTGGCTGGTATAGCTCAGGGGATTGAGCGCAGGCTGGGAACCAAAGGGTCCCGGTTCGATTCCCAGTCAGGGCACATGCCTGGGTTGTGGGCCAGGTCCCCAGTGAGGGCCATGTGAGAGGCAACCATACATTGCTGTTTCTCTCCCTCTCTTTCTCCCTCCCTTCCCCTCTCTCTAAAAATAAATAAAAATAAAAAAATCTTAAAAAAAAAAAGAAGACAAGTGGGACGGAGCCTCGTGGAGAGCACTTGGCAAGGCGCGGTTTGTGGAGCGGTACTGGCAACACTCCAGCTGCTCCAAGAGGCCCGTGGCGGGCGCACTCGAGGAACCCAGGGCTGAGACTGGTAGACTGGGTGGTCCCTCATTCTCGTGCAGATAAACTGGGAGGAAAAGCTGGGGAGCAGAACAGATCATGTGGCCCACCAACGCAGAGAAATAAAGCCTCAAACCACCAATTGAATACACCTGTGGGGGTTGAGGTTGCAGTGGGAGGAACTCCCAGCCTCACAGGAGAGTTCGTTGGGGAGACCCACAGGGACTTGGAACTGTTCAGGCCCGTCCACTCATCCCAGAGCCAGCAAAGAAGGGCTCAACTGGCTTGTGGGTAGCTGGGAAGTGCGGAGAACAGAACAAGCACCACTGTTCTCTCAGGTCCCGCCCCCACAGACAGCATCAAAACACAATGATGTGGGTTACCACGCCCTGGGGAACACCTAAGGCTTTGCCCCTTAAAGTAACAGGAGCACCGAGAAAAAAAAATGGCCCAGATGAAAGAACACATCAAAGCTCCAGAAGAAATACAACTAAGTGACGAAGAGATAGCCAACCGATCAGATGCACAGTTCAAAGCACTGGGTAATTAGGATGCTCACAGGATTCGAAGAAAGATTGTTGCAATTACTTGAACAAATGAAGGATAATATAAAGGATATGAGGGGAAATCTGCAGGGAACAAATAGGGATGAGAAGGAAACTGGGACTCAAATCAATGGAGTGGACCAGCAGAAAGAAAAAAAACATTCAACCAGAAAAGAATGAAAAAAGAATTAAAAAAACTGAGGAGAGGTTTAGGAACCTCCAGGACATCTTTAAACGTCCCAACATCCGAGTCATAGGGGTTCCAGAAGGAGAAGAGGGAGACCAAGGGATTGAAAACTTATTTGAACAAGTAATGAAGGAGAACTTCCCCAAGCTGGTGAAGGAAATAGTCTTTCAGGAAGTCCAGGAAGCTCAGAGAGTCCCAAAGAAGTTGGATCCAAAGAGGAACACATCAAGACACATCATAATTACATTAACCAAGATTAAAAATAAGGAGAGCATCCTAGAAGCAGCATGAGAAAAGGAGACAGTTACCTACAAAGGAATTCCCATAAGACTGTCAGCTGATTTCTCAAAAGAGACCTTGCAGGCAAGAAGGGGCTGGAGAGAAGTATTCCAAGTCATGAAAGGCAAGGACCTACAGCCAAGAATACTAGGAAGTGCCAGGGTCAGGGGGCAGAGGGAGAGCTGGAACAAGAGGGCAAAAGCCTTTAT
>PVJI01000575.1:0-110804 GCA_004026765.1 Micronycteris hirsuta
AAATTGCGCATCTGATAGGTTGACTATGTTGTCATCCATTAGTTGTAATTTGTTGTGGTCCTTCTTTTTGGCCATTTTCCTTCTTTTTATCTCGGTGCACTTGTCAGCTGGCAGATGCCTGCGACCTGGGTCTCTTTTTGGATGACGTTGCCTCTGGGGGCGGGGTCTGGGAGGAAGCAATGGCGGCCTCTGATCACCGAGGGCTCCCATCACTCCTCCTCTCCCCAGCTCCCCACCGCCTCCTCTGCCAGACTCGGCTCTGCTGGCTCAGCCCTGGCCTCTCTCCCGCAGCGTCGCTGGCTTGCAGGATTCACCCGTTGTTCGGGGTCGCGCCCTGTTCAGGCACTGGCAGCCTGAGTAGCGGCGCAATTCGTGGCGTGAGTGAGACCCTCCGTGAGCGCTGCTTCCTCCGCCCGTTTCTGCCCCACTTACCGGCCTGGATGTTCGTCCTCTCCTACCTCCTGGGTGTCGGACTTCCCTTCAGTTCGATTCTGTCCGTTCTGGTTGTTTAACTCTTTGCTACTGCATTCATTGTTTGGACATTCTGGCTGTGCGGGCAGCGAGTGCGACCACCTACGCTGCCATCTTGGCGGAAGTCCCAGATTTTACCTCTTTTGATAAGAATTATCTCCCCCAAATTTGTATTTTAAAAGATGGCCTAAACAAGAGTTCTTGAAGAAGACCAAGTGTTTGGATTTCGAAAATGTAGGTAAAGGAAATCAAGCTTCTCCTAGAAGGACTTTGGTTTTATAAAGCCAATTATCTGTGTCTTTTAAGATAAAGAGAGGGCATTTGGGAAAGGTCAAAGGATTTGGTGAGGTTTTATGTTCTGGAGCCACATCTCTGAATAACGATTTTATTCACAAAACAAACACAAAATTTGAGTTATTGTTAATATCTCAAAGTTGGGTAGCCACTCAAATGTTTGTAAAGGACTAACAAATTTAGTCACCCATTTTTGAAATTTTTTCCATCTGGGGACATTTTTCCAGTTTATGTCATCTCTGAGGGCCATAACAGCCTAGAAATGTGGAACCTCTGTCTACTTCCCATGGGAATTGTAAAATAGGTCCAGTTGCAAGAAAGAATCAAAATTAATGGTGTAATTGGCTGGCCAAACCTCCCCATTGCCCATTTTATATTGGGACCAGGCCATGTTACAAAAGGTTAGCCTTTTTCTTGAGGGACTCGGGGTCAAATTTCTCCCAATTAGCAAGTATGTACCCCAAAAAGGGACTCTTGAGGCACTGTGGACTGGTTCCCCATCTACAAAGAGATGGATGTGGAGCAAGCTGAGAGTTAGAGGCATCCCTTTAAGTCTATGGGCTGTTTGGGGCCATTCTGGGTAGAGTGGGTACCCTGTTAAGCTGTTCCTGAGGATCTGATGGAAGTTAATAATGAAGAAAAGATGGTTAGCAAACATTCAGGCAGTATCAAGATTAGTTTCCTCTTGGGAGTTTCATTTAAAATTAATATTTTACCATTTGGTCCAGTATCTGGTTTATTTAGTTTTAATTACATTCTGAAAAAAAAGATATTTGGGCATGATTGGTTTCAAGAAAGTCTCACCCTACTAGGTGAATCGGGGCAGATTTGATTGATAAAAATATACGTTGCCCCATGACATTTTCCAGTTGGAAGGAAATAGGATCTGATTTCAAAGCAAACATTGGGTAATTATCTCTACCATTTGTATAGGGGTTTACTCTGAGGGAGGGTGACAGTTGCCAGAGGTAAAAGGGGGATTAAGTGAGTAAAGTGAAGGGATTAAGAATCACCTTTTTCCCTTACATTGGAGAGACAGGCATCCTGCTGCTTGTTAATTGCCCAAATAAACTGCAATTACTGGTAGCAGAACAGACTGGGGTGCGCGGGAGGGGAGGGCTTGGCAGAGATGTAAATAAAGCTGTCAGAGAAAGGAGGAAGGAAATAAGAGGGAAGCAAATTTGAATGAAAAGGCAAAGTTAGAAGAAAGACCTGGAATCCCCACTGAAAGTTAAAATCTTGTCTCCTTTTGAGACCTAAACCTAAGTAGGGGATTTTTATGGCGACAGTAAAGATGGAGTTGGAGGGTAGTATTACAATTAAGAGATTTATTTATAGGCCAAACCTCCTGGTCACCCAGTTTGCAGTAGAGCCAGGCCATGTTGCAATAGAAAATCAACTTGGGCTTGAGGACATTAAGTCTCAGAGCCTTCGGTTTAAAAGTGAAGGATATCTCGGGGATGAGAACAAATGGAGGGATGGGAAGGTTTGAGAAGGTTGTCCCCATCTCAAATGATCTAGATATCTGCCACCAGAGTCCAGCATCCCTGAGCCTGAAGGCAAACCAATCACAAAGTTCTGCCTCAGAGCCAGGCATCCCTGAACCTAAAAGCAGATTGAATCCAGCAGGGAAATGTCGGAATCCTCCCTCCTGACTGAAACCCTGGGAGAATGATAGACCTAGCACCCGGGTCTACAACAATGAGACAGGTAGATAAGCTATCACTTTTGACAAAGCAAACATCTTTGCCCTGAGATACAGGGATACTTATTGATCACCGGTGGTGAAGGGGGATGAAGAGGAGGCTGTTTACAGAGTTCATAGAGATGGGAAAGGATTAGAATCTTCTCTCCAAACTTTGCAGAGAAAGCAGGGTTAGAGGGTAAGCCTGAGTCCAGCTTCCCCTGCCCACTGCTCCCGTGGTCGCAAGTCTCATTAGGTAGATGAGAGAGAAATATAGAATGTCCCCATACAGGCCACCAAAATGTTAGGGTGGTTGATGACGCAGGCTGTGAAAGAATTCACGAAGAGAAGAAAGGCAGAGAGGGAAGTTTTATTCACTTTCCAAGAGGGGAAAGGAGTATGGTGTGGAGAGATACACCAGAAGCAAAATGTAGGCGTGTTGAGTTTTTACTGGATTATAAAAGGGGTGGGGGGTATAAAATTGTGTGACCCCTTGGCTATTAGGGGCATCACAACACAGGAAGTTTTTGGTTGGTTTTGTATAAGCTGCAATTTGCTACAGTGTTATCTGTTGCCTGCAGCTTTGGGAGGCAGTTATTCAGGTTTAGTTCTTGCTTTCCAGTAATTTGCAATCCTGGGGACATAAGCTCAGAAGAGTAAAATGGCAGTCATGTTTAACAAGGTCATAGGCCTGCTCAGCAAATGGTGCCACAATCGCAAATGGTGCTGACTCTGTCCTTTCAGTAAGATTTATTTTGGGTGGAAATAGAAGGCTGCTCCCAGGTTCCCAATGTCCCATCTTTGTCCATCCCGCCATGGGAAAAGTCCAGTCTTGTCTTTATCAAGCTCAAAACAGTTACACATCCAGAGGTTCTGTGCCGTATTAAAGCTTAATCCTTTGGAGCCCAAGCAGTCTGCCAGAGGTGGCTGCTAGACCTGCATGGCTGCTGTGGAAAGAACGCACTAGCTAAAGGGGAGAGCGGGTGTTGTGGGGGGTGGGGAGAGAAGGAGAGAGCTTTTTTGTTAGGTTGATTAAATTATCTTCAGGTTGAGAAGGGCCAGCACTTTTTCCAAATAACCAATGAGCTTCCCAAGCTTTTCTGGGCTTGTGCTGGGCCCGCCCTCTCACAATCCATTTCCTGTGTCTTCTGACATTCTGTATCCCTTACCCAAACCCATCCTTTTTTCTGGCTAGACAGACTGGCCTTTATGGTCTCCATCTTAGTTTCTGTTGTTCATGTTACCTCCCCCTTTATTCTTCTGTCCCTTCTCCCGGTGGTCTTCGGGGAATGGACCTGTGGTTCCCTGAGGAGTGTGTGTGACATCATAGGGAAGCAGCAGGCTCAGTGCCCGATTCAGCTCCCTAACCGATTAGGCTCAACAATGTCCAAATCCCTTTGCTTCTTTCCTTTATTTATATTTATTTAGCTCCCTATGCTAACACTAGCAGATCTTCTACCTAGATTCTTTTCTGTAGTTAGGGGGAAGGTCAAAGTTCCTGAATCTTTTGTTTCTTAAAAATAACGATATTAAAATAATTCATTTTCCAAAAGGCAACTTTTGGGGTGGTAAACTTGGCTTCCTCTCACTGGCTTTGGTACACTTGCTCATTGTTCCTATGGCACGTGGCAACCAGGAAATACTTCTTCCCTGTTTACATTGTATACTTTGTATTTTAATTTGTGACTACCTGTGTGTTTTTATCTGTCTCACACAATATCTGGTGTCCCAAGTACCTGGTATAGAGCTAGCTTGTGGGAGACAGTAAAAACTGACAAACACGTATTAACAGTGAGGACCACCGTGAAAAGGGCATTGACCCAGCAGTCAGGAAACTCAGGTTATAGAATCTTCTCTGGCACAAACTCTTGACCTGGATTAAGTCACTGTCCCTCTCTGAGCCTTATTTTCCTGTCTGTGGGGTGAGGAGCATTGTCTAGGTGATCTCCAGGTTTCCTTACAGCTCTGAGATTCTGGGATCCCTCTTGTGCACTTAAGGGTTCCCTCTCTTGGCTCTCTTGGCTTTCGAGGCTGTGAGAACCCACCTGGCCCAGTTCGTTCTCTGCGTTCCTGTCCCTTTGGGATGCGCTGATAAGCAGAGCCTGGCTTCCTTCTTTTAGCTGGGCCCCGACACAGTCAGCAGAGGCTGTGGGTTCTCCTTGTATCTAGGATAAGAATACGTTAAACTGGGCCTTAATCTTTTTGTTAAAATTCTCAGATGTCCTCCTTTTCACTTCATCTTTTTTCTATCAGGACATTGCAAATAGGAAGCTTCTAATGCTGCCTGTCTCTGAATTGTCACAGTCATCAATAGGAAGCTGTGGAATCCACATGCTCTTCAAGGCACCCCTTGCCCAGAAGAAACTAGAGACTCCTGCTGACCAGAGCCCCTTCCCTGGAACGCCTCAGCCTTAGGCAGCCCTGAAAGTGTTTAATCTGAATATCATTTACTTTTATCAGGTTTACTTTTCTCAGAATATCATTTACTTTTCTCACGTTTATTGAATACCTACTACATGGCAGGTATTGTTCTAGGTGCTTTGGACACATAATGAACAAAATAGACAGAAGGCCCACTCTTGAGGAGCTTACATTTTAACAAGCATGTGTAGGGGCAACCCACATAAATATAAAAACATAATGAGAAAATTATATCATGAGCTAGGAGGTGGTAAGTACTGTGGGAAGAAAGGAGGAAGAGCAGGGAAGATAAAGACCCCCTGAGATCTCAAGATTTGAGTCAAGGCCCAGAAGAAGGTGAAGGTATGTCAGCCTTTTTGGGAGAAGAATGTTCTAGGCAAAGGGCAGAGACCACGCAAAGGCGCCAAGGTGGGACCATGCGGGGGTGTGCAAGGAACTGCGAGGACCCAAAGCTGTCTGTCAGAGCATGATGCTCAGTGCCTAGTAGGCCCAGCATCAGTGCTCGTTGGAGGTCAGAGCTCAGCCTGCAGCCAAAATGGCCTACTTTTTTTTTTTTTTTTAATGAGAAACATTTTTTGATTTAGTTAGTACCTGACTATCCTCATGTCTTACAAACGAAAATTTTTATTTGTTTTTTCTTTTTATTGTTTACACTATAGCAGATGTCCCATTTCCCTCTCTCCCTTTTAATCTCGTCCCTCTTCCCTCTGGCCATCACCACACTGCTGTCTCTGTCTGTGGGTTACACACCTGTTCTTTGGCTAATCTTTCACCTCCTTTCATTCAGTTCCCTCCTCCCCTACCCCTCTGACAGCGGTGAGCCTGTTCCATGTGTCTGTGCCTCCGGATCAGTGCCCATTATTAAATCTACTCTGTCCCGTGGAAGAAGCTGGTGCGCCTGAATCAGACAAAACTGTTTACATTCTGGCCCATTGCCTGTTAGCTTTGTGATCCCTGGCAAATTATTAGGTTGGTCAAAACATCCATTACGTTTTTTCCGTATGATGGCTCTAGTAGTGCTTAGTTGTCTGTAACTTCATTTTTGTTAGATTGTAGTATGACAGCTGTCATATCAGCATGCATTAAAAAAAAACAAAACATTAAGTCCTGGCTGGTGTGGCTCAGTGATTTGAGTGCTGGCCTGCAAACCAAAGGGTTGCAGGTTTGATTCCCAGTGAGGACACATGCCTGGGTTGCAGGCCAGGTCCCCAGTAGGGGGCACGCAAGAGGCAACCACAGGTTGATGTTTCTCTCCCTCTCTTTCTCCGTCCCTTCCCCTCGCTCTAAAAATAAATAAATTAAAAAAATCTTTTTAAAAATTCTCATTAAAAAATAGAAAACATTAAAATTGGTGAATTTTTGTGTAGCCATTTTAATATTGAAGATGGAAGAAGATATGCAACATTTTTGGCATATTATGCTTTATTATTTCAAGAAAGGTAAAAAGAGAATTGAAATGCAAAAAAGGAAAGTTTTTGTGCAGCGTATGGAGAAGGTTCTGTGACTGATTGAACGTATCAAAAGTGGTTTGCAACATTTCTTGATACTATTGACATTTTGGCCAAGTAATTCTTTGCTGTCTGATGCATTGGAAGATTTTAAGCAGCACCCCTGGCCTCTGCACACTAGAAGCCAATAGTGGGAGACAGCTGACATACTCAAAATATCCAAATCAATAAAGTTACTGGTGAAAATGAAAAATGCGTTGTTTATTTTACAGAAAAAAGTAAACTGACTTTTTGGCTAAGCCAGTACTTACCTTCACCAAGTTTCTATTTCTTCATCTCTGCAGAAGGGCTTCAACTTGGGTTTGTAGGGTAGTTGCAGGACTTGATGAAGTAACCATAGCTCGCCTCACATTTTGGTGTGGGTAAGTGCCCAACTATGTTAGTCCCTGGTATATCCTTTCTCTGGTCTCTGGATAAGACATTTATTTTTCTTTTAGCCTCAGTTTCCTCTTCCAGAAAACAGAATATGGTCATCCCTATGCTGCCTACTGCTTAGATTTTAATAACTACCAAGTGAAACAATGTAGATAATTGTACTTTACATCTAGATGACAATTTTCCAGGGGTAGGGGCTCTTTGTATATGTGTGTGTACACACACGTGTGTACTATTGTCTGTATACAGTTATGTAGGTCACATATAAGTATTTTATTCATAAATGCTTCAAAGACGAGCATACTGTATTTTTGTACACGACCTCATGCTTTCCATACATTAGATGCTCAGTAAATCTTTGCTGAACAAATGAAATGGTGCTGATGAAAATACTCTTTTCTGGATTAAATGTGTGGATCAAAATTAGTAGAGCTATTTGCTCTCAGGTAGTAGGGATGTGGTACCATTGTGAATTATATTTAGAATACGTATATTTATGGAGGACTTAATATATTTATGTGCCAGGCACAGTACTAAACGCTTTCTCATTTTAAACTACCAACAGCCTAATAAGGTAAGTACAATTATTATTGTTATTTTATGGATGAGGTAACCAAAGCTCAGAAGTCAGTGTCTTGATTACAGTTAGTAAACGAGGGATCTGGGTTGGGCCCCATCTTCCAGAGCTAATGCACTTAGTTGACTGCTTCCTGAAATGTCAGTGCTGTTCTTTGTGGTCTCCTCTCTCAGGATGAGGAAGAGGAAGGCAGACCAGGAGGAAATTCCCTTCTCTAGTCATCGGAAAATCTTTCTGGTAGAAGAGGAGAAGATAAAGGGGTTACTTTCTTGCCCGCAGTAGACAATGAAGATGGTCAAAGATAAGGATCGCTTTCTGCTATCTACCTGAGTTTGTCCTTTTTCTTTTGGTCTCAGAGTGTGTTAAAAACTCGTTGAAGCTATAAGAACCCGAGGCCTCATGTTTCCCTCTTAGGTGTCTAAGGTCTGAGGATATGTGTATGTATATGTGCATGTATGTGTATATATTGTACATATGTGTGTGTATATGTGTGTATGGTGTATACTGTGTGTAGGCATGGGGTGTGTTTGTGGGGGGTGGTGTATGCATGTGTGGGTGTATCTGTGTGTGTATCTCCATCCTTCAAGCTCCATGCAAGGTCCTCTTTCTGCAAAGCCTCCCATGACCTACCTGGGCAGCACTGAGAGCTGTCTGCCTAGTGCCAGCACTGCCTTGTGCCTTCGCTATGTGACTGCACTTCCCAGCCCACGCCCGGTGACTGATGTCTGTGCCTGTTTCATTTGGAAAGAATGTCTTGTATATTAGCTTTCTTTACGTTTGCAACTGATGCCTAATGAATGCATACTGAGTGTGTAGATGAACAAATGAATGGTGTTTATTCTACCACTGCCTGCACCAGCCTTAGGGAGAGGCCTGTTTCTTACCAGTGTACACTCTGCACGCCGGAAGCTTTGAGCTGGCAGAGATTTTCTCCCCTTCCTTTCAGATCTGTGGAGCTGTTGGGCTGGCACCCCGCTGCCGTTGTCAGGGGAGCCTTTCTTCCAAGGTTCTAGGATGTTTCTCATGGCGCCTGCATTCATGTTCCCTTGTCTGCTGGCTTCTTCTTGGGTCTCTGTGGAGAAGGAAAGTGTGGAGAAGTTGCTCTTCCCTGTGTTCAATGTGTTCCACTACTGGTGTGTCCCCTGTGCTCAAGTTCAAGGCAATTACCCTCCTGCTGCGTTTTGTTGCTGAGCACAGCAGGGGGGCCTTGTTTCAAATTCACTTGCACCATTATCAGTTAGCACCTAAGGGCTGCTGATCCACTCTGTCTCCCTAGACCCACGTGCCAATTGATAGGGGATGTTAGATTGGCCTTGGTGGGGCCCGGACATTTCAAAGCTCATCCTCATCAGTTTTCTCCAGTGAGAGGCTTACTCATAATTGATGGTCACAGGCCACTCATAATCCTTCACACTAGTGGGAAATATGTACCAAATACCAACTCCAGCCTCCTGCCGCCCCCCCTCCCCCGCCCCGCCCAAATCATGGTGATTTGGCTCTGGACAATAATAGCAGTACTCACAATAGCAGCTCTCAATAATCTCAATAAAAGTGCAAGCATTGAGCACTTACTGTTTATAGGCATACCCAAAGTTGCAGCTAATCTTTAAAAGCAACTTTAAGGATATCTAACATTTTGTCCATTTTGTGGACGGGGAAACTGAGGTTTGAAGAGGTCAATCACTTACCCAACCAAGGTCATAACTAGTAAGTAGCAGAGCCCAGACTCAAGCTTTGCCTAAAGCAGACACAGAACTTGTGCTGCAAACTACTATTTACTGCCTCCATCTGGGATGAATTATGTGAAGTTTTATGAATGGAGGTGGAAAGCAAGGGAAAGATCTCCAACTTGCCATTATGTTTTTTTTATTGCTATCATTAATATTAAGATGAATCACTGAGTGGGGGGGATGATGATTTAGATTAAAACATTCTCTATAAGTTCACTTTTATTAATCAATTATACATTTATTGATCTCTACTAGGGGAAACATTGTACTAGGTGTTTTATAGAAAACAAAAATAAATCATTCATCCACACAATAAATCTGAGAGATGAGGAGTCAGATACAGATTCTAGAACAAAAGACAGCAAGTGAAATGTTGGGGGTCGGGGTAGAGGAGCTAAGAAATAAAGCACAGATTTGATTTAGGAAAAAACCTAACTTTCTGATTATTAAACCCGTTTTTCACAGATAATATCCCTTTGATCTTTGAAGAACCTTGTGAAGTACACAGGGCCAGTAGCATGTCTACTGTTTTATGGAAAATGAAGGCACAGAGATTTTAGGTCTTGACCTTGGCCGCATAGGCAACAAGTGGCAAAGCCAGATTTGAAGAGCCTGACTTCAAGCCCAGCTCTTCTGGAGTCGCTTGCCATTAGAGCCCAGGCTGGGGGCTGGTGTGACCCGGACCTGGCTGTGCACTCAGTGTCCCCTGTTCCACTGAGGCCGGCTTCGGAGCTTTCCAGGCTGTGTTCTCCTTGGAGGCCCACTCCTGCTCAGTGCTTGGCTACTCCAGAACTTTCTTTTCCAGTCTGTAGGAAAATCCGGGACCCTAATGTTTGGGAAGTATGGGGTCCGTTCTCTTCAGGGTCAGCTTCCCCCTCATTCACAGTCACAGTCTCCTTACGTGGGGCTAAGTGAGGCCATTAAGTAACCTGTCTGCCCTCTAGGCCACCTGCCATGACTCAGTCAGATCAGCTTCCTTAAAGTGCAGCTCTGGTCCTGGCCTTCCCTTGCCCCCAAACTTCCTTTTTTTAAAAAATATATTTTATTGATTATATTATTACAGTTGTCCCAGTCTTTTCCCTTAGTCCCCTTAATCCAGTACCCCCATTTCTCTCAGCCATCGCCACCCTTAGTTCATGTCCATGGGTCATGCATGTAAGTTCTTTGGCTTCTCCATTTCCTACACTATTCTTACCATCCCCGTCTATTTTGTACCTACCAATGTGTGCTGCTTAATTCCTGCACCTTTTCCCCATTCTCTCCGTTCCCCTTCCCACCTGATAACACTCCAAATGATCTCCATATCTATGATTCTGTTGCTGTTCTGCTTGTTTGCTTAGTTTACCTTTTAGATTCAATTGTTGATAGTTGCGAGTTCATAGTTTAGATCTTCTTCTTTTTCTTAAATAAATCTCTTTAACATTTCATATAATAATGGCTTGGTGATGATGAACTCCTTTACCTTTACCTTGTCTGAGAAGCACTTTATCTGCCCTTCAGTTCTAAATGATAGCTTTGCTGGATAGAGTGATTTAGGTTTAGGTCCTTGCTTTTTATCACTTTGACTACTTCTTGCCAGTCCCTTCTGGCCTGAAAAGTTTTTTTTTTTTTTTTAGAAATCAGCTGATGGTCTTATGGCAATTCCTTTGTAGATAACTATCTGCTTTTCTCTTGCTATTTTTAAGATTCTTCTTTTAGCCCTGGCTGGTGTAGCTCAGTGGATTGAGCACGGGCTGGGAACCAGACGATCCTGGTTCGATTCCCAGTCAGGGCATATGCCTGGGTTGTGGGCCGGGTCCCCTATGAGGGCCATGTGAGAGGCAACCATACATTGCTGTTTCTCTCCCTCTCTGTCTCCCTCCCTTCTCTTCTCTCTAAAAATAAATAAATAAAATCTTAAAAAAAAAAAGGATTCTTCTTTTATATTTAACCTTTGGCATCTTAATTATGATGTGCCTTGATGTGGTCCTCTTTGTGTCCATCTTGTTTGGAATTCTCTGTGCTTCCTGGACTTGTATGTCTATTTCCTTCACCAAATTAGGGAAATTTTCTTTCATTTTTTTCAAATAAATTGTCAATTTCTTGCTCTTTCTCTTCTCCTTCTAGCATCCCTGTACTCTGAATGTTGGCATGTTTGGAGTTGTCCCAGAAGCTCCTTATTCTATCCTCTTTTTTAAAGATTCTTTTTTCTTCTTGCTGTTATGATTGGATATTTTTTCTTCCTTATATTCCAAATCATTGATTTGATTCTGAGCTTCATCCACTCCTCTGTTATTTCACTTAGTGCAACCTTCATTTCTGCCTGGGTCTTTTTTATGCTGTTGCAGTGCCCAGTGATTTCTTTGAGCATCCTGATAACCAGTGTTTTGAACTCTGCATCTGATAGGTTGCTTATCTCCATTTCATTTAGTTCTTTTTCGGGAACTTTGTTCTGTTCTTTCATTTGGGCCATATTTCTTTGTCTCCTCATTTGGCAGCCTCCCTGTGTGTGTTTCTGTATATTAGGTAGAGCTGCTTGGACTCCATGTCTTAGTAGCGTAGCCTATTGTAGAAAAGCATACCAGTAAGTTGGATGGGTGGAGACTTTTAAGTAATTGCCAGGGCAAGGCATCCCATGTGAACCAGGTTGATGGACTCTTAGGTTTGGTATTGCTGTTCTGTGGTTCTGTGTGGGGGATGGCTCGGAGAGGGGACAGTGCCTCTGCCTGGACTCTGGAGTTTTGTCCAGGAGGAAACTATCCCTGGCACTCGCCATGATACCAGACACTTCAGATTCTCCCCATATGCCACTGGTGCCCTGTAAGCTGCTACCCCACTGCTGGGTCCCAGAGGGAGTGAGTCTGTGTAAGTCCTAAGACTGTTGCGGGCCCTTTAAGAGGAGCCTCCTGATAATCCTACAGTTTTTTCTGCTGCCCCAACTCCCACTGGTTTTTACAGCCAGAAGTTATGGGGATTTATCTTCCTGGTGCTGGAGCCCTGGGTTGGGTGGTCTGCTGTGGAGCCATAATCCTTCCCAGGTATCCCTCCCCATTTCTATCCACTACACATGGGTATAGGACCACCCCTTCCATATCTCCACACCCCCGCCCCTCTTCATGCCTCTCTACATCTCCGCCCCTCCCACCTGTCTGGAGGGGCGTGGCTTCTTAATTCCTTGGTTGTCGGGCTTCCATACAGCTCAATTTTCTGACGACTCTGGGTGATGCTTGTTTTATAGTCTAGTTGTAATTTTTGTTGTGGTTGTGTGAGGAGGCAAGCCTTGTTTACCTACACCTCCATTTTGTGCCCCAAAACTTTCAATGGCTCTTTATTACCTGGACGAAGTCCAAGCTCCTTAACCTTGATATTCAAGACTCTGTATAATCTGACCCCAACACTTACCTCTGGGTCCCTCAGACATGACGCACTACTTACAAGTTGGTTTAGTCACTGTGCGTAGGACACCACTTGCTTTTCCCGGCACATACGTGTAAGGTCCGCTTCTTATCTAGCACATGCTACAGGGCCCATGTATGGCCCACATCTTCCAAGAATCTCGCTCCCACTGCCCCAGCCCAGGGACACCTTTCTGCCTCGGTTATCTTAACACTTCTTCCGCACTTGGCTACCAAGGCTGCCTTGCCTTGTCGAAGCTGCTTCATTACTATTGGGCACCAAGAGTTCTCCAGTGTGTTGCTTTTCTTTTACTTTTCACACAAGGGTATTTTTACTTTTGCAGTTACCGTCTGGAGGGAAGACGGCATAGCCGAGTGTTCTGACAGCACAGCACAGAGCTGAATGTGCCCCAGTGTGTGGGGTCTCTGGTGCAGTGCTGCGAGTTGCTGGGATCTGGGAGGTCTGTCTGGGCCCCACCAGCATCTCAGCCCCTTGGCAGAGGTTCAGCACTTGCAGCCTTTCCCCTGCTGGTAGCTGGGCTCTCATGGTTGTACACCCCCTTCACCAAGGTCCCTAGGGAGCTGGGCGTTGAGTGCAGGCTCAGCCTGTTGCCTAGCTAAGGAAGCTACAGACTTCCCCAAGGTCTCCTTGAGACTGTACAAGGGCAGGATAAAGCCTTCAGCCTCTGGACTTCCAACCTACAGCCTCACATGACTCTGCCTGTGGTTTCGGTGACATCTCCCGGCAATGGCAGAGGAAAGGTGGTGAGGCTTTGACAAGCTGGGTATGCACTCTGCTCTGTTCTGTGGTCCGTGATGAACACAGGAGCCCAGGGTAGTTGCTGGAGAGGGTGCCTTCTGCCTCCCTGAGCCCCTCAGTGGCTTAAAATAGTGGTCCCTCCAGGGTCGCTCCTTCTGAGGGAGGGCCCTCCTCTCCCCCAGGGCCTGGGATCTGGCCAGGAGCCAGAGCGCCTGGTGTGTGTGTGTTGGAGAGGAGCAAACGCTCAGAGGTGAGTGCTGTGGCAGAAGCCGTGGAGGCAGCGAGGGAGGAGGTGAGTATTGGGGTTAGGCCGTGACTGGGAGAGGAGCAGTCACAGTCCCAGGTCAGCTTTCGGCAGCAGCCTCGCTTGTGCTTTCCTGGCAGCCAGAGCACCTGGACCGTTGACAAGAGGTCCGGAGAGGCTACAAGGGACCTGGGGAGGCCCAGCAATCAGCGAGCCCTGTGACCCGAGGTGTTAGCGGCCTCGCTATATAGGGGAGGGGACAGGCTCAGGGAGCTCAGTGACATGCCAGGTTCTTGGAGCTATCATTGAGAAAGTGGGATTCTTTACTGTGTTTTTAAAAATTATTAACTAGATTTTTTAGTTGAAAAAGCAATTCATTGTCTTAGTTTAAAATGAGAACAGTGAAAAACACTTCAGAATGAGAAGCAAGTTTCCCTCCTATCCCTGGTTGCAGTTCCAAAAGACCCTCTCCAGGGGGCAGCCAGGAGGAGGAGTTCCTACACTCTGCTCCTCACGGAACCTGGTGCCAGTCTGTCCCTAAGCCCTGGCCGTCAGTGCTCGTGGAGCTGAGTGGCAGGGAAGAGGTGGACATGGACCATGCGTGGTTCTTAGACAATTCCCAGAGCTTGCTCGGCTTGGCTGACACCAGTACAGTAAGCCCATCGTTTTGCATTGTGAAAAGGACTATTTATTTTGTTATGGATTTATAGTATGTAGCTTTCCTTTTTGCCTTAACAGCCCAGCCCCTCCCTCACCCCTTGGAAAACTGAGGGGCTAGGTCTGGGTTTCCCTGAGAGGAATGCACACACCTCACCTGCTCTGGCCAGGACTTAGAAACCAAAAAAGACAGAGTCTTGCTTTGTGGTAACGGTGGCTGAGACGCTGAAAAGGCTGATGCACTTCTCTGTGTGTGGTGACCATGAACAGGACAGACACAGTATGACCACATGTGGGTGGGATGGAGCCAGGCCAAGGGATGAGAAGGGGTGCAGGCTCTGTGTCTGGGACCCCGCAGCTCTCTGGGTCGGGCCTTGCTTCTCTATTGATTGCTAACATCAGAGCATTTCCCCTGTTTGGCTTCGACCTGGGTAGAGCTGGAGATTCTTTGTGCACCATCATTCATGAGTCTTTAGTAACCAACTTTTGGCTTCAAATGGTTAAATTCTGAGTACATCTCCCCTCCCCCATCACACAAGTCCACTCCCCATTCTGTTCTCCAGGCTGCGTAGCTCAGCTTTTTTCAAATCTCTGAAGTGAAGGTTGTAGTGCACACCCCCTTACTCCAGGGCATGGACAGGCTGCTCTTGGTAGCCCCTCTCTTCCCAGATCTGCACCCACACAGATCCCCATCAGGGAGGGAGGGTTGAGTTTATCTAGAGGTAATTAAAATGTTGTCCTTAAAAGCAATTTGTCTCCACACCTTTCTGCCCTGCTCACTGTCTATTTTTTCTGCAACACTTCTACAAGGTCTTTCTGCTGTAAATGTGTTACGAGTGGCTCCAGCACTGGGCTATTTTATTTCAGAACCTCAGCTCACATGGGTTGGCTCCCTGAGGGCCCAACCTGGTGGCCTCCTGTAAATGCCAGGGACAGTCTCAGCACCTGGAGCCAGTCTTGCCCTTCACATCTGACCCTGTGGTCCCTTTTCTATTTCCACTGGCTCTCTAACTGATGATTAACTCCATTTTCTCACCTCTGAGCACCGCCTTTGCAGCAGGAAGGAGATGTGGATGCTGCAGCCTCCTTACCGTGTGTGTGACAGATGCTGGGTCCGGTATGAGGTTCGTGGAGGTAATCAATCAGCTGTAGATGTGGAGCCTTATCCTGGACCTGGGGGGAGAGAGAGAGAGAAAAAAAAAGAGAGAGAGAGGGAGAGAGGGAGGAAGAGAGGATGTAGATTGAACAAAAACACAGCAGATACATAGAGAAGATGCTCTCAGTTTTCCAGCCTTATGGGCTCCCCGCCACTTCTGAAACTCACCACACTGCACCCCACCAGAGGCCTCTGGGTCTTCTCCATGTCTCGTCCTCTGTCTGGGATCTCCTTCTCCCCACACACCATGTCCCCTTCAAAGGACTTGGCCAACTCACATCAAACACTTCATCCTCAGGGCCGCCTCCCCTTCCTGTTTGCGGAGGTGCCCCTGCCGCACACCCTAGCACCCCACGCTTCCCCTGCACCAGCTACCGTCATGGCATCAGCTACCGGGAAAGTGGAGTAGTATCTTCTCCCTTGGCTGTGAGCTCCAAAGGGCAGGGGCTGTATTCCAGGGCCTGAGTGCTGCCTGCCACACTGTAGACATTCAGCGAATGATGTCTGTTGAATAAATAAAGTATAAATCATGTAGCGGCAGTAAGTCTGTTTATGTGCTTTAGCCAGTCCAGGTTATCTTATCTGCAACTTCACTTATCTTATCTTCACTTATCTACAAAGTACTGCTCCGTCCAGTGTCTCATTTGATCCCCTTAGCACCCCGGAAGGTAGACAGTGGGACTGCCATGTCCCCCTGCCACAGAAGAGGAAATGGAACCCACCAGAGGTTAAGAGATGGGCCCGGGGTCGCTGCTTTCCACCTCCAGTCTGACTTTTCTCCTATGCCAGGCTAAGTCTGAGGAAGGGAGGAGGAGTTTGGGATGGGGCTGACTTGGAGAAGTGTTGTGGAGGTGAAAAGGCTGTGGATTAACACTAACGAGAGGTGTGGAGGCCGTCTTATTGGGAGAAGATGTGGATGCAGTCCAGGGTGCCTGTGTGCATGGGCTGAGGGAGCCTTGAATGCGGATGGAGAGAGGGGAGCAAGGATGTTCAAATTTACTGAATGCATTGCACCTAAATCCTCTTACAACAGATTTTCAAGACAGGCATTGTCACCCACAGTTGACAGTTGTGGAAATGACGTTTTTGGAGGTTAAGTAGCCAGCTTCAGGACACAGAGTGGCAGCTGGGATTGGAAACAGGGATGCCTGCTCTGGCCCCTGGTGAGGGAAGATTGTTTAGCAGTAGATTAAGGGCTTCAGTCTGACATCTACACAGGCAGTGGTTTAGAGGGCAGAAAAAAGACTGGGGATTCCTCATGTCCTGCCCATTAGTGTCTGAGATTGGGAACAACTATTCCTAGTCACGTGTCCTGCGTGCCAGCAGAGACTTGCAGTTGCTGTGCTCCTTGAATATCTTCCTCTAAAGTCAGGCCTGGCTGGGCCTACTACTGCTCTTCAGTTTATCCTGGACCATCAGAGCCTGGACCACGGTCCTGGTCCAGCTGCCAGGTTGATGCCAAGCACCCGCTAACCCGCCATATTAACTCATCACAAACTCCTGGGAGCATCGCCTGGTGCTAAGTGCTAAAGGCTGAAGGACATCTGGACTGATCGTTTTGCCAAAGGACCCCAGCCTCATATTTCTCTTATTGCCCCCTGATCCCAATGTGGCAAAATGTGCAGATGGGCCTAAGACCCACTTGCATTTCACTTGTCTTCTTTGTCAACATTGTGATGATCGTTATAATCACATTCCAACATCCCCTCCAGTGCCAGCCGTATGCCAGGTTCTGGGATGTATAGCGAGCCAGTGTAGAGCGGTGGGTGAGCACGGGCCCCGCAGCTGAGTGCCCCCGGCAGGTCTCCTTGAGCCTCCACCTCTGGGTGCCACCCCTGCAGGTGAGGAGAGTGAGTCTCTGCCTCACAGGATTCATCTGAGGAGCCGTGAGTCTGAAATAGTGTTTTGCATGTAGTAAGTAAATATTTATCATAAAACACAGTTCCTAGAATTTCAAAGCTTAAGAGAATCTTAGAGATCATCTAGTCTAATTCCCCCATTTTACAGAATGAAGCTGAAGCTCAGGAAGGTGACTCCCAGAGCTAGTGACAACCTGGGCCTCTGTGCCCAGGACAGAGCCTGCATCCTGGTGTTGAACTACATGCTGCTGGGGAGATAGGACCCTCACATGCTTCTTAACTGCATCAGGGCCACAAAGGTTGATTCTCCCTCAAGGAGGCCACAGGGCCTGGGGCCCTGTCCACACAGTGTCCTCAGTGGCACAGTGACCCCCTACTCCATTGCCCTAGCCACCCCACCACCCTGCATGCTCTGCCCAAGCTGCTGGCTTCTGCTGGGAGTTTCTCCCATCCAGGAGTCAGAACGGCAGAGAAGCCCACGCCCATTTGTCTTCTGGGCCTCGAGCATCATGAGGTGTAAGCAAGACCGTGTTGCCCACAGCCGGGAGAGAGAACTCCTGGGGGTAAATTACTCTTGCAGTAATTAATCTGGCTGCCCCTCTGATTTCCTCTGTCTGCCAAACACCATGTGGTGGCCGTCAGCCTCCTCTCTGAGCCTCCCTGGAAGATTACGACTAGTGGTACCATAGCCCTAAGAAGAGGAGAGGGAGGCCAGTGGAGGGACTGTTGACAAGTCAGGCAAGGAAAAGCCATTTAGCACAACTGGGCCGGGAAGTTAGACAACGTGTTCACTGCCTGAGCGCCGTGAACTCTTGGCAGTTGGTGCCTGTTTGTGCAGAGGGCTAGTCAGAATCAAGCCTGTGCTCAGTATAGGCACGCCATGTAGGTAATCAGTATAGCAAGTGTTTTAGGAAGATACATGCTAAAAGAGGTGTTTCCCTGCCCCCCAGGAGCTTGCAGTCTGCTTATAGAGTGCAGGCATAAATAAGTGCAGAGTTATTGAATAACCATTTACTCATTCATTCATTCACTCATGCACGCATTCAGCTATGTTTATTGATAGATGCATTACACCAGGCACTACTATTCCAGGCGATGGAAGTGTAGCAGTGAGTAATAAGAAGAAGGCTCTGCCCCTGTGGAGCTGGTCCTTGAAATACCAGCTCAGAACTGGGGTCAGAGACACTTAGAGACATTAGAGGATCCAGCTTGTGGAAGCTGATCAAACTTCAAATTCTGAAAAAATGGAAATTAGGCTACCCTTCTAGAAGAAGTGGAGATGTCTGATTTTTGGTGTTTGGCTGAGACATCCTAGGCGGGTAAATGGTAAGGCAGTCCAGTGTTCCACAGTGTGTCTTCCCAGCACTCACGGGGCAGCGTGCAGTCAGGTGTGGCCACCACTGCAGACAGTGAGGGCTGGGGCCTTGGAGGAGTGCTCATACCGTGGGACATTGGACCTGGGTTGTAATGTCCTTTTTGCCAAGGACTTTGAATGTAAATCATGAGTAAACACACCGACAGAGCCTTTTCCACTTACAGTATCTGACTGGATTCTTTCATCATTTCAACAGATATTTTTGAGTGCCTACTATGTGCCAGCCTGTGCTAGGAACTGGAAACGCAGGCGGGAAGTTCCGACGTGTTCCCTGCTCTCCTGGTGCTCACCACCTCATGAGGTAGGCATTGATGTTCCCGTGTGGCTCATGAGGAAACGGGCCCAACAGGAGTGTACCCTGAGTAAGATCCACAGCCAGTTCCAACCCGCCTTCTATCCGTGTTGGGCCCCACTGTGACACTCATTACGATGGGTACGGCTACCCTGTGGTGTCCAAACCGTCCTCAGTTGCACAGAGGTGTTCTTTGTTTAGACTCTCCACCTACTGAGTTATCAAAAGTACAGGATTGAGGCCCAGCTCTGTGTAGGTGGCGACTATCAGAGACCCGTGGAAACTGGGAGCCGTATTCGAGTACCCGTTTTATACTTAAATTCTGCCAGTACTTCCATATTTAATTCTAATCAAAGAAGGAGCATGGGATTTGTGATTACAATATGATTAGACTCTCTTGTATTTGAGCCCAGCACCATGCAACTTGCAGCAAATGGGTAAGTTACTGAACCTCTCTGAGCCTCAGCTTCCACATTTGTGGAATGTGGCATGCTGTACTATCTTACAGGGTTAATATAATGTTTATGCACAGTTAATATTTACCAAAGGCTTAGTGCAAGCAGCACAGGACAAGCATCTTATCATCACTCCTCATAACAATTTTTGAGGATAATTTTATCACGCCCATATTACAAATGAAGAAGTCACGGTTTGGAGAAGCTGACTAGCTTGCCCAAGGTATACAGCTAGTAAATGGCAGTGCGGAACTTACACTCACGTTTTTAACTCTGACTATCAGCCTAAGCCCCAAGCACAGAAAAAAAAAAAAAAAGGCAGTAAATGTTTACTTTCTTCCTCTTCTCAACATACTTTTGTGATTGCCCTTTGCCCAGATTTATAGCATTATCCTGCGTAGGTTGTTTGTTTTAACCACAGAGAATATATAAAATGTATAAGCCAAACCGGGGATTTATTTGATATTTGTGTAAACTCAGAAGATGCCTTTCGATACCATCTATTCATTTAATCATTCAGCCAATATTAGCGAGCACCTACCATGTGCCTGACAGTGTGCTCGGTGCTTGCCACGGCTTTGCACCTTGACTGCCAGTTCTGTGGGGAGACAGGCAGCATTGCCATAAGCAGGACATGTGTCCTAATGAGGGACGTTTTACAGGTGGGGGCAGCAGTGTGGGGCGAGATCACAGACAGTTTAGGGAAGTATAGTCGAGCCAGGAAAAAGTCGTGTCCAGGCCATGGAGGGAGGAGACTGCATTCCATGCCCAGGCAGAAGTGGCATTCTGAGGGAGTTGGGGGTTGAGCTCTCCCGGGGTGTCAGGTGCAGGGGGATGGGTGGCAGCGACAGGAGATCAGGAGCCAGATCATGGGAGAGAGGAGGAATTTGCCCTCGATCCCTGATGCAATGGAATGTGTCATTATCAAGTTTATACTTTGGTAAGAATCCTGCCTGCTGTGAGGAGAGCTCCTGGAGAGGGAAAAGCTAGAGGGAGAGAGACCAAGAAGGCCGCTATGGCAGAGGTCTCCATTATTGTCGACAGACGTCTGGGTTGGAGAGGGTCAGTGGCAGTGGAGAGAAGGTCATGGTGTTGAAGCGGCAGAGCTATCAGGACTTGGTGACTGACACGATGTGGGGGTGTGGGGAAGGAGAAATCTAGGGTAACGTTCTGGCTTGGGCGACTAGTGGACTGCAGTACCGAGGAGGGTGTAGGGGGAGCAGCTGGTGGCACAGGTGGAGAGGATGCTTTTCTTTAGCGTGAGGGTTGTTTGAAGTGCTATGGGACGTCCAGGTGGAGGTTTAAGGAGGCAGCTAAGTGCAAGTGTTCTGGGCTTAAGGAGCCAATTTAGAAGCCACACTGTGCAGATGGTAATAAACCATGGGTGGCAGTGAAGGATAATGTGAGTAGGAAAAGGGCATATCTCCAGGATAACTTATTTTTTTATTAAAATACTCTCAGTTAATAAAGGCTCCTCTGTGAGGTTTTAAGGCAAGACTCATCTAAACATTAAGGTGGAAATAGACTTCACATTTATTTGTGGTTTTTTTGATGAAGAATCAGAGAGTTTTATCTTTCTCCTCTCATATGCCGAATTTTGCACTCTTGAGCATTACCAACATGAGACATGATGGTTCTTTGTATTCCCGGAACATTGACTTGTAGGGGACAGGAGGGGTGTCCTTAAACAAACGCTTGGGAGGAGGTTATTTCTCATCATTATGCCCAGGCTCACTGCTGAAGCCAGGAGCAGCCCTGGACCTCAGCCAGTGTTGCCCTTCCCTGTGGTCTGCAAGATCAGCCAGGCTTCGGGGCCACGAAAGACAGAAGTCAGGCCTTCAGGGACCCAGTATCATGAGGAACTCTGTCATCATGTGAAGTCTGTAATACACAGGCTAAGCCAATACCCGTTTAGCAGCCTGCAAAATTATTATGCAGCATGCTGATCAGGCATCCGTGGAAGGCATTTGACATAAATGATTATATTTAACACTACTTTTATATAGACTAACCAGATTTTTACAGTTCTTTCCTCTTTGACAGTTATTCATTTACCCACTCTACAAGTATTTATTGAGACAAGTATTTATATGCCGTGCACTCCTCTGGGCCCTGAGGAGGCAGACAAGATTTCTACCCCCTTCCCCTCCTCAGTCAAGCTTGCACTGTAGTGTAGTCACTGAACAATGGACTTTGTCCATAAGGAGTAAGGATGTAAAGCTTCCCTCAACACTGTTTGCTGTCATTATGTCCCTTCGCCAACACCCATGAACGAAAGGACACAGGTTCTAGGCCTCCAACAGCATTGTTGTCTTTGCCTTTTATTTTCCTCTGTCTCCCTGGAGGAGGCGCTGCTCGAGGCCTCCGTTCAGTGAGCAGATATGGACTGTGCACCTGCTTTGTGTGTGCAGGCTCTGAGGATACAATAGTGAACCAGAAGCAGTTTTTGCCCTTGGAAGCCCACACTCATCTCCGGTGTAGACACATAAATACAGCGGCCACAGAGGGAAAAGTGCTGGTATCGGAGCCGCTATAGGCTGATGTGATGGTTCTGGCAAGTGGCAGGGGTTGGAGAGAGGAGCCCCTTCAGGCAGAGGGAGCGAGGCAAACACAGGAAAACGCCAGCTACTGGGCATGGCTGGAATGTTGAATGTGTGTGGGGAGGTGGGAAGAGTTGATTAAACACACAGAAAAGTGAACATTACCATGAGAATCCAGCGCAGTGAGTATTCACAAACTGAACGTGCTTATATAACCAGCATCCAGAGTAAGGATGCTCCCAGCACCCGCGGAGGACCCCACTGTGACCTCTTCTAGTCACTGCCCGTCCCTGAGGGTAACTACTAACTGGACATCGAACAGCACAGAATGGTTTTGTGTCTGTTTTGGTACTGTGTGTGGATAGAATCGTACTTGATACACTCTCTTATGCCTGGTTTCTTTTGCTCAGTGTAGTGTTTAAGAGATTCATCATTGTTCATTTTCGTTTCCGTACATTCCATTGTGTGAACATATACTGTGTTTCTCCGTTTTGCTGCTAGCAATCTGGGTAGCTTCCGGTTTGGAGGAATTCCGAGTGCTGCGCTGGGCCTTCTAGTCTGTCTGTGGGAGCATGCGCATCCTTTTCTCGTGCGTGTGTGCTGGCATGGAGTCGCGGAGTCAGTGGGGTGTGTGGAAAGCCCCAGTACGCCAGTTTTCCCAGACAGTTCTGTCCATGCACATGCCCACTGACACTCCTCCAGCTCCTCCACAGCCTTGCCAACACTTGACATTGTCTTTTTTAAAAAGTTCTTCTGGCGGATGTACGCCGGTATCTTGTTGTGGTTTAAAATTCCATTTTCCTGAAGCCTAATGAAGCTGAGTGCCTTTTCAAATGTTTCCAGGCTTTTGGATACAGTTATAAGTGAAGTTTCACTTCTGGCCTTTTGCCCTTGTTTCTACTGGACTGTTTGTGAAAGGCGGGAGGGAGAGTTTTTAATACTGCTTTCCTCACCAAGGGTGACCCAGGAATAGCATACCCAGGTGCTCACCAGCCCCATCCTCACCCCCATGACGGGGCAGAGCTGGCAGCCCACAGGCTCTGATCTTGGGGTGTTGGGAAGGTCCCAGTGAGGGGACAGGGCCCATGCTGTCTTTGAGGGAGGCAGCCCCTCCAAAGCTCTGGCTTTGACGTCAGAGGTCCGCCTGCCCAGGGAAGAAGAGAGGTTGATGCAGGAAGGATGAGGAAGAGACAGTTTTCAGCAGATGGCAGGAGCACATATGGGAACCAGCTGATGACCTGGGAATGGCCTTTTACTCCTCTGGGTGAGGAAGAAACGGACATCGGAATCATCCCTCCTTTGGGCCAGGCCCCGAGCATGGCAGCTTCTTCTGCGTTGTCTTAGTCCGCAGTTCATCTTTACGGGACAGGTTGTGTTGTGCCGCTTTTACCTGTGAGGAAACTGGGTTGAGTGACCAAGAGAAGCCCTCGTGAAGGCCACCTGCAGGTTCATGGGGGACCCAGCCCTGCCCCACACCACTGTGCAGGGAACAGTGCATGCAGGGGTGTCCGGGCATTGGCATAGCCTCCTGACTTGCCCCTTGCTGCTCATCCACATCTCCTGTTCCTTAGGAGCAGATGAAGTTCTTCATCCCCAATTTGAGGTTTTAAAAAAGTGGAGCCCAATGAATCATTCAGCCACAGTACACCACCTGCCCCCACTTTGACAAGGAGGAGGAAGTTGGAACCTGAGCTTGGGCATAGAGGGAAGGACAGAGGCCTGGAGCCGGCCTGGAGCCTGCCTGGAGCTCTCCGTTGGCACTGCCAGCCATTCTGGGGAGGGTTGTTTGCCCTCCCCATAGAGACTCTGGGGGTGGGGTGGGACAGGTGCCTGGGGTCACTGGACTGGATGGTGGCCTCCCAGCAGGGGCATAGGACTCACGTGCTCCTACCTCGCTCTTGCAGAGTGATGTCATGCGCAGACCAGCAGAGGGCTCCATGAGGATTTATAGAAGATGCCCCGAGTCTCCGCACCCTTGGTGCTGCTTCCTGTGTGGCTTGTGATGGTCACCTGCAGTCCCCACGCCCTGAGGATTGGTAAGTGCTGCTCAAACAGCACCCCAGGCATCCTGGCCATGGGTGGTACCCCCTCTCATTACCCCAGGTGTCCACAGGGAACATATAACCCCGTACTGTGTCCCCTCCCATTTGGCTGGGCCTGGGCGGTGAGGCTGGAGCAGCTGACGGGTCACAGCTCTGATATGGTCTACCTGCCTAGCTCCCACTGTGATGAGAATAAAGATGCTGATAAGTCCCCATTACAGCCTGTGGCCAACAGCCTCGCACATGAAAGGGACAGCTGTTACGTGAGGAAGGAGGGTGGGAATAGCCCAGGGGATTCTAAATACAGGGCTAGAGATCAGAGAATAGAGGGGATTTCATCTCTGGTCAAGCCAAGAAGTCTTCCTAAAGGGTGCGCTGTGGATGAAGCCAGAGAGTCCTTTGGGTGACTTTGGCCCACTGCTTGGCAGGGCCCTTGACTTGGTGTCTGCTTGCCCTGGCCTGGTTCCGGAGAGGGAGAGCCAGGTCACTTTCGTGATGCATGTCACCGCTGCTCTCTTCCTCGTCCTACTTGCTGTGGGACAGTGTCACTCCTTGCATCATCAGCACTCCCATCCCTGGAGGGAGGGAAGGAGGCCTAGCTCCACGTGGAATCCAGGAATGCCTGGGGAATCAGGGCTTCTCCCCGCAACTCCCCGCCCCAACCCTCCCTGAACTGAGCAAGGCTGATAACTGCAGGCCAAGGCATTATTGACCTGAGTCCTGAGGACACGGTTTCAGCTGCAGGAGCAGGAGACATTCCAGTCCCGCAGACACTGTGCTGGGATCTAATGGCCTGGGACAGATGTGGGGTGTGGGGTTTGTGGGGGTCGGGGGCATCTGCGTACATATGGGGAAAGGTGTCAATGTGGGCAGACTGGTGGGACACAGCAGTGAGTCATCCTGGCAGGTGGGTTGTTTGTCACGCGAAGGCGTGTCCAACAGCGGGCCCCCCCGGGGCAATGCTAGGGAAGAGCCCCAGAGGGACCCAGACACCAGGCAGACTCTCCAGATAGGTGTGCACCTGAGGAAGGCAGGATCCTGGGTTCTGAACTTATCCTGAGAGGATTAGGGGCTGATTTAGAATGAAGATGTCGTGACACTGGGTCTCAGGGAATTGGCTTAAAGCCCCACATCAGGACGGGTCCTGAGGTCCCAGAAGTTGGAATAATGGTGGCAGGCAGAGGCAAGCCAAGAGCTGAGGCTCTGGCGAGGGCCAGCGGCCCACTGCAGTCTTCGAGCTGCTCCAGGGTGCCCTCTTGGCACGTCGTTCCACTCGTGGCCAGAGGCAGTGGGTGGGAATCACAACCATGGCCAGAAGACTCCGTTCTCCTGCTCAGCCTGTCCTGGGCTCACCACGCTGCATGCTTAAAAAAGAGGAACTGAAAACAAACTCTTCCCTCCCTCTTCCCCATTCCTTTCTACAGGAACGTCAAAATCTAATTTAATTATGCTTAGCAGCAATGCAAAATGGTTCATACCCTTAAGATGCTTAATTTATAAGACGCCTACAGTTATTTAGCAATTGCTGCAAGGTTTTCTCCCCTGTAAATGAGCAAGTGAAGTGGTAAGCCATCAATTTCCATCTGTTGCTAATGGGAAGCGGAAGTGGATGGAGCCAGAATTGGCAGTACCTCAGGGCCCCGGCTCCCCTGGCACTTGTTCTCCTGGAGGGAAGCAGAAAGTGGCTCTGACAAGTTCCTTTCTTGCCTGCTACGCCGACAGCAGGGCGCTTCAGAGGGACCCTCATACTCTCAAGCCCACGCACGGGGCATTGTTTGTCCAGCTCTGTCAAGACTGCTGGACCTCAGTTTTGGTTCATGCCAGGCCACGTCCGACTGACTTCCAGCCAGGAGCCTTGCTGGCTGGCGAGGGGAGACTGGGCCTAATCTGCAGAGGTCACCTTCCAACCCCCAGCCGCAGAACAGATGTAGATGGACGAGACCAAGGCTGCACAGAGGGACCCGGAATCTCCGAGAAGTTGCCCACCTGCTCCATCCTCAGCGCCGCTGCTCCCCTGGTAACAGTACGGATGTTTGTAGCTGTACCAGTTACCCTGCTTTGGGACCGCTGTGTTTCATTGAAGTGAGGCACAGCCAGAGATACAGCCAAATTATCTATTACAGTATCCGGTGTTTAACGAGTAAATGAGGTTTCCTGTGAGAGAAAGGGATTTTATTTACGACCGCGAGGCTGCCCCCATAGATTCCCCAGACTCTCACACATGTGTCAGCCCCTTCAGCCACTGATCTCCTGAAAATGTCTTTTCACTTTGCTTCTGTCCCTCTAAGCCCTCTGAGAGACGAGTTTGGGAGCCCCAGGTTAATAAATGCTCTGAGAAGACCCCACTCGTCTCTACAGCCCTCCGTGACTTAAAGGGATCATTGTAACGCCTTAGAGCAAAAAAGAATTCTAAGGATTCCATTTTCCAACCTGCTTATTTCACGGATGAGGAAGGTGGCCCAAAGTGGGCAGTGATTTGGCCCAGGTAACACAGCAAGTAGGTGGCCAAGCTGGTGGCCGTCAGCCCTGGACCCCGTCGGTTTGCTCAACTCCTTGCTGCCTACTAGTGGGTTCCCCTAGCCACTAGGGAAGCAGAATCCCCTTCACCAGTGCGTGAAGGTCATTGTCTTTTGTGGATTCCTCCCACCCTGTCTCTGAGTTCATTGAATGTTACCCTTGCCCCAAGTACTTTATGTATTCAGTATTTGTCGGTCAAACGAGTGCTGGGCTTTTTAGCTGCCGCCTATCTCAGATACACCAGAGGTTTCCTCTGGGTTTACCCATCTGCCTTCTGTGCCTGGTGAGCTCTGCCTCCCGTTCTATCTTCTCTGTCTGAAAAACTTCTCCTCTTCCTTCATCATCACCATCATTGGCTTCAGTAGCTCTTCCTCTGCAAAGAGCTTCCCTCATATCACTGTGTCCTTCTTGGGGGAGAAATCATCTTTTTCCTACCTTTCTCCCATCTCCCATGTTTCAGCCTCACTGGGTTTTGCTGTAATTATGATGGTACTGTATTTTCCCAACAGACTCTGAATGGCATAGGGGAGCAGCCACCTGACACAGTGCCCGCTGCATGCAAGGGCATTGCACAAACTCGGTGACTTTCGTGGTGGGAGAACCTACGGGCTTTGAAAGACCTGGTTCCCCAAGAGCATGTTTGATATTGTTGGTTTAAGGTACTTTCTCTGGTCTTACGTGTGCTAACAGAGGTAGATGTACTAGAGGAAATAGAAAAGAAAGAACAACAGAAAGAAAAAATGTCCATCTACCTGTCTTAAAAGAGGGAATGGAAATGGGCTGAAGATCCTTACTAGATTCTAATGCAAATTTTGGCTGTAATCTGAAGACAAAGATTCCATTTTCCATTCATCACTTCATTCAATAAGTATTTTTTGAGGGACAAGCCCTGAGGATATGGTACCGAACATCATACTTACCATGACAACTCCCACTGGGAAAGGCCCTACGCTCTCTCAGGTACTATGCTGGGTGTCTCACATGTTTCAGGCCATCTTCATGCTACACAGGAAGCAAGAGAAGCTGGAAGATTTTCAGTAACTCGTCCAAGGTCGCCACACAAACACTGAAGTTTGAACCCGTCTCCAATGCTGTCTCTGCTCTGCTCTGTGGCAGCTAGTACACACCTGGAGACATTTGGATAGTCCACTAATCACAGCAGTCGCATTAAACATACAGGGTTCTGCCTGGTAAAGGAACTGAAAAATGCAGTCATTATTGCTAGTCTTTTGGTTTTCTTTGATTATTTTACCTACAAATAATTTCCTAAGGGCACAAAGTCTGCCTGATGGGTGAGGACACTGAGGCCTGGGGTTTCTGAGCCTCAGTCCTGGCAGAGCAGAGCTCTGCCCACCAGTGGCTCCGGCGGCAGTTGCATCTCTTTCTTGTTCAGGTTTCCCTGTGTGGTGAAGAGAAGCAGCAAGGACTTGGATTTACTTGACCCTCTACTTTGCTAGGACACACAAGTACTTTACAGCTACCATTTTCTACTTAGTTGCTTAGAGACCATGCTAAATATAGAAGATTTAGCTGTTGTAAAGATAACAATAATAAGAGAATTGGGGGGCAAGAGGACAAACAATAACCACTGTTTTCTTATCCTGTTCTGCTGTGCATTACGTGTATCTGACATACCAAAATCCAAATGTACCAGCTGAATTCTGTGCTTTGCAGACAATTCACTGTGGGTTTTTTAAAATATATTTTATTGATTATGCTATTACAGTTGTCCCATTTTTCCCCTTTATTCCCCTCTGCCCCGCACCCCCCCACCCCACATTCCCCCTCTTTAGTTCTTGTCCATGGGTTGTACATATAAGTTCTTTGGCTTCTACATTTCCTATTCTATTCTTAATCTCCCCTGTCTGTTTTCTACCTACCATTTATGTTACTTATTCTCCGTACCTTTTCCCCCTTTCTCCCCCTCCCACTCCCCTGTTGATAACCCTCCATGTCTTATATAAATCCCTTTAACATTTCATATAATAAAGGCTGGGTGATGATGAACTCCTTTAACTTGACCTTATCTGAGAAGCACTTTATCTGCCCTTCCATTCTAAATGAAAGTTTTGCTGGGTAGAGTAATCTTGGATGTAGGTCCTTGCCTTTCATGACTTGGTACACTTCTTTCCAGCCCCTTCTTGCCTGTAAACTCTCTTTTGAGAAATCAGCTGAGAGTCTTATGGGTACTCCTTTGTAGGTAACTCTCTGCTTTTCTTTTGCTGTTTTTAAGATTCTCTTTTTATCTTTAACCTTTGACATTTTAATTATGATACGTCTTGATGTGTTCCTCTTTGGGTCCAACTTGTTTGGGACTCTCTGTGCTTCCTGGACTTGTGTATCTATTTCTTTTACCAAATTGGGGAAGTTTCCTTTCATTATTTTTTTCAAATATGTTTTCAATTTCTTATTCTTCCTTTTCTCCTTCTGGCACCTCTATGATTCAGATGTTGGTTTGTTTGGAGATGTTTCAAAGACTCCTTATTCTATCCTTTTTTTTTTTTTTTTAATTAATTTTTCTTCTTGCTGTTCTGATTGAATGCTCTTTTTCTTCCTTATATTCCAAATCATTGATCTGATTCTTGGTTCATTCCCTCCACTGTTGGTTCCCTGTGAATTTTTCTTTATTTTACTTAATGCAACCTTCGTTTCTTTCTGGGTCTTTTTCATGCTGTTGCAGAACCCGATGATTTCTGTGAGCATCCTAATAACCAGTGTTTTGAACTCTGCATCTGATAGGTTGCTTATCTCCATTTCATTTAGTTCTTTTTCGGGAACTTTGTTCTGTTCTTTCATTTTGGCCGTATTTCTTTGTCTCCTCATTTTGGCAGCCTCCCTGTGTTTGTTTCTGTGTATTAGGTAGAGCTGCTTTGACTCCCTGTCTTAGTAGCATGGCCTATTGTAAAAGAGACGCCTGTAAATTGTGTGGCGTGGAGCTTTAGGTAATTGCCAGTGCTGGCAACCCATTTCACTGCTTTGTGGCTCTATGTGGGGATAGGGCTCAGAGAGAGGACAGTGCTGCTACCTGCTTCTGGAGATTGCATTGGGGGGAAGCTGTCTCCCAGCATCCCCTTCATTTCCTCCATGTATGCCACTGGTGCCCTTCCAGCTACTGTCCTGGTTCTCAGTCCCAGAGGGGGGTGAATCTGCATGAGTCCTAAGTCAGTTGTGGGCTCTTTAAGAGGAGTCTCTGGAGAATTCCACAGTTTCTTCTGTCACTCCTGGCCCCACTGTTTTTTATAGCCGGAAGTTATAGGGACTTATATTCTTGGCACTGGAACCCTGGGCAGGGTGGTCTGGTGTGGGGCTGGGGTAGCTCAGTCCCAAGGTATCCCTCCCGAATTTTGTCCACCACATGTGAATGTGGGACTGCCCATTCCGTCACCTCTCCATGACACTCCATGCTTCTCTGTTCCTCTCCATGTCTCTGCCCCTCCTACCTGTCTGGATGAACAGGGCTTCTTTAAATCCTTGGTCATTGGACTTTCATGCAGTTTGATTTTCTGACGAGTCTGGGTGATATTTGCTTTGTAGTCTAGTTGTAATGTTTGCTGTAGCTATGCATGAGGTGAAGTGTGTTTACCTACGTCTCCATCTTGACTGGAAGTACACAAGCCATTCTTAATGGGAGCTCTTGCTGAGTGTCTCACTGGCTCCCTGTCTCCATGGTCCCTCCCCCAGCAGAAAGCCCAGGGGCTAATCTTGATCCCATTCTGAGGGAGCCCAAGCCAGCCATTTAATGACGGAACAACCGAATGAGCCTTGGCCGTTGGTGTCACTCTGTCTTCTGATCCAAACTCTAATCTGTCACCCCTGCCTGTGTTGCCGCTGCAGAGCCTCAAGCGTGTCTTGAGCTCAGGTCTGAAGCCTCACGGATATTCTGACTGTGCCTAAGCTCCCCTGGGACTGTGGTCAGGCCTTGCTTGTCTGAGTCTTCTGAGAGCCTGGGGACCTGAATCTGAACCAAGCCTCCCAGCAAGGACCCTGCCACCTGCTTCCAGGGTACCTGCCTATTGTCCCAGCACTGTTACCCTGTCTGTCTGCTGGGGCTTAGAGATACAATATCCTGGTGGTGTTAGGATAACCATTTCACCTGTAAAGATTTCTGACTATTGGTTTTTTTTTTTTTTTCTATTGAGCCAAAAGCTGTCTCTCTGTGCCTTGCACCTACTGTGCAGCTCTGCCTCTCCCTCTGGAACACTGGAAGCAGGTCTGGTGCTCTTCCTGGCATCTCATAGCATATCTGAGATCCTAAGCACCGTCATTTCAAGGCCCCCACAGCATCTTTCTTCCAGGGATTCATCATTAGTGCCTTTCACTATTCCTTCCTTCTCAGCATTGTATTCGACTCATACACCCTTCTCTGAACAGGTTTTCTTCCTTTCTTTTTTTTGTCCTTTTCTCATTAGGATATGCCTCCCTACCCCCACCCACAAATCAGGGTCAGACACTTTCCTCATCTGCTTCTGATCCACCACAGGTACCGAGGTACCTGCCCCAGCCTGGTGGGGTCTGGTCTCTGGATTCAGAGCCTCTCATCAGACCCATTCCACCAAGCCCCGGCTGACCGATCTTTGGGTTAAAGAAAGCCACGTAGGTCTCTGCCTGTGCCTGCAAAACCTGCCCACCAGCTCTTCACTGGCTCGACTTTGCTCTCAACACCCAGAGCTGATGCCGCTTTTTGAAAGCCTGCAGCGGGCACTGCAGTGTGCAAAGACACCTGTGATCAAGAGCTGGGTGCTGGGAGGGTCCCTACATGGTGTCACCCCTGTGGCTTCTTCTAAGCTGTGCTTTTCCCATTTTTATAGCACGTGGTCTTTTGAGCTGGGATGGACACAGGCACAGGAGGAAATACCACCTTACTGGCAACACTCATAAATTTCTCCCAGTGGCAGGGATCTAACCGCATGAAATTTTGAGCCTCCAGCTCACAGATGAAAGAACAGGGATTTTCCTAGAGGTGACAGAAAAGAGAAGCGTGCAGTCCCAGGAGGCTCTGCTAAGGCACTACCACCAGCCTGTGCTGGAGTAGCATTGTAGTGGGTGTTCCCAAACCTGGGAGGCCACCTGGACGTCTTAGGCCAGAGGTCAGGGAGGACAGAGAACTTTCCAAAGGCTATCGGTAAGTAGTTCTCATTGCACTTCCTGTAGCTCTTGGGTCTCTGAAACTAAAGGGACCTTTACCTGGAAATGGTGCTTGAATGTTAATTTCCCCTTTAAAGCCAATTTGGAAACTCTAAAGCACCAAAGGGATTAAGGATGTTAAGTGGAAATAAATGGCGTTGGTGGAGATGAAATGGGCTGTAAATGAGGGAAAGTATCATGGATTGACTCCATTGGAGCTTTCCCCATGTGTAATCAATCTCTTCCTCATTGGCCCCAGGAATGATCTCCAGAGAGCAATATCGGTTCCTTGGAGGGCCCTGACAATAGAGGCAGGGCCACCGCTCTCATGGAGCTCTGGGCTGGTGGTTGCAATCTGGCAGAGGTCTCTTTGGGGTCTCGAGCGAGTGCCCAGCGTACTAGGAAGCCATGAGGATGGTTCCCTGGGGGAGCTTGGAGTTCATGTTCAAGTCTTTATATCCTAGGCATTATGGAACAAGATGGCCTTGGATTCAGAATTGGTGGGTTTGAATCTCCCGTCCTAGCCATGTTCCTTTAGTCAAAATACTCAGCTTTCTTACACTCAATTTCTCATCTATAAACTGGAGATAACAGTTTACCATAGGGGATTATTTTATTAATTGAGTGGAAGTATATAAAGCACCATGCAACAGTGTATCACATCTAGTGATATTTAATAAATATTAGTACTCGTTCTTTTGTTTCTTTAAAAAAATAGTTTGCTCAACACTACGGCAAGCCTAATTCTTGGTGGAATTGTAGGGTAATAGAGTAGGGATGGTCTCTTTGACATACAAACATGGAATTGAGTTAGTTTCAGCATGTGACCTTGGACAAGGTTGGTCTCTGTTTTCTACTATAAAATGCAGTAATAATACTCATGATTGTTGAGGTTTGTATGTGATTAATGTATGCAAAATGGCTAGCATAGTGTCTGATGATTTGTAAGAGGTCAATAAATGTTTTCAGTAGTTCTACCTTAATTATTATTACTATAGTTTTTTTACTGTAAAAAATTAACACAAACTTACCAGCTTATTAAATGAGTCAAATTAATCATCTTAGAGTCTGTGAAAGAAAAAGTCCAACGTTGGTCTCGCTGGGCTAAAACTAAGGTGTCCGCCTCAGGATTGTGAGCCTTTCTGGAGACTCTAGGGCAGAGTCTGTTTCCTGCTCATTTGGTTTGCTGGCAGAATTAAATTCCTTGAAGCTATAAAATCAAAGTTTCTATATTGTGCTGGCTGTCAGCTGAGGCCATTTCCAGCTTCTCTAGTCTGCTGCTACCTGTGGCTCATGTCCCTTTTCCTCCACCCTCGAAGGCCAGGGTCCGTCATTCTCCTATCACAGCTCCCTGACCTCGGACAGTAACAGTTCTCTGATTTTAAGAACTCCTGGGACTAGATTGAGCCTACTGGGGATAATCCAGGATCTTCTCACCTCAAGGTCTGGAGCCTCATTCACATCTGCAAAGTCCCATTCGATGTAGATGCTAACACATTCTCAGACCCTGGGGATGAAGACAGGGGCATCTTTGAGGGCCATTATTCTGCCTCCCGGTTTGGATGGGCTCCAGGACAGGAGGCTGAGTCACTTGAAGGCCTTCTCGTGAGCAGTGCCTTACGCAGGGGACCACGCACGCCCTTGGAAACTGTCCGCAGTCCAATCCTTGGCCCAAGTTCCTGGTTTCTGTTATGATCAAACATTTTGCACAGGAACAGGCAACCCAGAGCCCTGAAGCTGATCCATTTCCTCTGTGTGTAGAGGGGGGTTGGCAGGGTGGCTACCGGCCTGTGCCGGAGGTTGTGCCATGGGGGCGGGGGAGCTGGGAAGGGCTGTGTAACAGGAAGCACTTCATCACGTTGTGTATAATCTGGCCACTTGTTACAAGCCGCATGCTATCCGGGCCTGTGAGCTGAATGCTATCGGAAGACCCATCCCATGGGCTCCACTGGGTGTGGCTTGGAGTAATATGTTTATTTCCTGCCATGGGTCCTAGAGAGAATGTGTTCTCCCCAGAAGCCCAGCAGATTGTCTCTTACTCTCCCTGTCATCCTTCCAGAAGGGGATCGATCCTGCTGTGATTTAAGAAACATAACGTAGGAAGGTACTGCTGTGAGTAAGGAATTAGAAGACCTGGTCTCTACAGCTGGTCCGACGTGTTCCTTCGTCTCTTGCTACTCACTATGCCAGCAGTGTCTTGCCACAGGCTAGGCCCTGTGGGAAATAAGGGAAATAGGATATTTCGTGGTCAATGTTCTAAATATGAAAAGATAAGACTCTCAGGCATGATGGAACTATAGGGCAATGTGAAACAGGGAGCAGGAAGTGCTAAAGTGAAAGTTTCAGACTTAAGCGGTGGTCAATGTGATGGTCCAGGGACCACGGGCACCTTGGCATTTTGGGCTTATTTTTCCCTCCTTGATGTATCTCCTGCTTCCATCTAGAGTAGGGCTTATGCGAGGGTGGTGGACCATCACTTTAAAGGGCTGTATCATGGGATACGGAATGACGTTCATGTTTATTGAGCACCTAATATGTGTGCATCAGTTTCTATAGTTACAAAGTTTAATTTTTACAACAATCTCCGGATGCAGGTTTGATAATGATGTTTAGATATGGAAGCTGAGGCTTGGCAAGCCTAAGCTCACCCATGCAGAACATGGAAGACCCTGGATTTGAACCCAGAGTTTTTTGGCTCTGACCCTGAGCTGTGCCCCTCACACTAGGCACCTCCATTTTTGCTCCCTTCTTGCTTCCCTCTGTGGGGCCTTGGGGGAGAGTCGAGGGGAGGCAGGCATGAATAATGTCTGCCCCAGATCCCTAAGACACCTCAGCTGCTCTAAAGAAGCAGAAGGCAAATAGTGCACCTGAGCCCTGGCAGGTTTTCTTTCCAGACATCTGAGAGAGAGAAATCAACTTAAAATTGAACCACAGGCATAATGCCGAAGGCAACTTTACACTAAAAATAAGAACAGAGGCTATGTCACCCCGAGGGGGTGAGTGTGCACACTGCCTGTGTTTGTAGCTGCTCACTTACTAGATTCCAAATGATGCTTAACCAGGAATCGTGTGGCAGTGATATTTGATTACTCATGTAGGTAGTGGCTAAGCATATATCATTATTGCTATTTATTCAGCCCTGTGAAATGTACCAGGTGCTTCTCTTCCAGGAAGGCACCAAGGACAGGGGCCCAGAGAGTCCCTGCTGCCTAAGGTCAGCTCAAGGAAGGAGAGCAGAGAAGGTGGCTTGGCAAGTGTCCTAAAAACCAGGTGAGGTAGCCCACCAGAAGATAGATAGATAGATAGCTAGATAGATTGATTTATGTATTTATTTATTTATTTATTTATGTATTTATTTATTTATCTCTAGAAGGGGTGATTCTTCTATATGGATTTGTGGTGGGAGTGGGGAGAAGACACCCTAAAAAGGAAAGAAGAGTTTGAAGAGTTGGGCTTTAGGAACCAGAAATATTTAACCTTCTGTTAGCAGCAACATTTGTTAAGTACTTATTATGTGCCAAGAACTGTGCTGTTCAAAAATTATTTGATGTCACCATCATGTCCATTTTATAGAGGAGAAAGCTGAGGCTCAGAGAAGTTAAACAATGTACCCAAGGTCACACAGCTGGTATGAGTCTAGAACTGGCATTAAAATCCAAGCCTTGTTTGCCTCCCAAGACCATATACCCATTATACTGCCCTGCCCTGGTTCAAAACCAGTGCCCTCTCCTCTTTTGCTTAAGCTTATTTTTTTGAGTAAACAGCCCTGGAAAAGTAGGAAGACTTGTTTTTCCTGGAACTCAGGAAAGAGTTTGGAGACTGAAATTCTTGGCTTCCTTATGTTCTCCCAGGTACTTTACAACCTGCTCAGGAGCTGTCAGCAGTCTGGAGAGCACCGTCCACCCAAGTCGCCAGGTACAAACCTGCAGCAGGCCACTTGGGGTGGGGCAAGGCGTATGAGATTCGGGCTGTTGAGGAAATGTTTCTTAGACAACAGGACCTCCCTGCCTAAACCCTAGAGCATGGCAGCCAAGGCATCTGAGTGTGGAAGGTGATGGCAGAGGCCTGAGTACCTCTAGACCCTAGGGCACGAGAATTGGGGGCCATTCAGTATCTACCCCCTTGACATCTGAGGAGAGTAGGATCCTCATTCTTTCCTAGTTTTGCCTTTGTAGAAGAAAGCTCAAACTCCTTTCCAGAGCATCTGAATCCTTCGTGAGGAAGCTGCAGAATATCTAGATGGCGTCCTTTTTGAACATCGCTCTTCACTTCCATCCTGCCCATGAACACTCACAAGCATGCACCCTGCCTCCAGACAGGCTGGAGTCCCCAGACCATCCTGGCTGCTCAGGTTTCTGGGCCTTCGCTCACTCTGCCTGTGATCCTCATCTCCTCACCGGCCCACCTGGCAGACTTTTATTCATCACTCAAGCCTTTCTAACATATGATCTTCTCCTCTAAGAAAACGTCCCTGACCATCCTTTCTATCCTCACTCCTGAGGACTCTCTGGTCAGTGCTCCCAGGCCAGGGTGTGGGCGACTGACTCTGCCTGTGCCCACATCTCACAGGACGTGGTTGGGTGAGCTCTGTAGGCCTTGGTGTCTCTGAGGGCACCCATTTATTACCTGTCACTCCTCCTGGCCATGCTCGTAGTAGGTGTTCAATAAACATCAGTTAAATGAATTTATGGATGATTCATTCGAATATTGGGCTACCACAGAGAAGGGGTGTGTTCCACTTCGGATCACGTACTCACTGGCTTTGAAAATGGGAATATTGGGGCAGGAAACAGGGACTACATGAGCTAAGTTTCACAGCTGAAATAGAATAGCAAAGAGCCTAGACATTGTGGTTGGGGGAAGGAGGAACACTGTTAACTGGCTGTTTGTCTCAGAGTTTGGAAGGGAGAAGAAAGAAGTCTGGACGGCCTAAAAAGGAGGATTTCAGGCATGTCTCCCATTGCCCTCTCCTCCCTGGATCACTAATAAGCAGTCTCTGGTCTTTCTAGTTATAGCAGAGTACGCTCTGTGGAGCATTTGACCTTTAGAAGGATTGCATGTGCTTGGCCCAGCATCAAAGCGGCCCCCTGCCCAACTGGACTTTGAGGCCTGCCTCCCACTCAGGGAGATGTCTCCCCACAGTGGGGAAGGCCAGGCTCAGGCCTTCTCACCTCCCTCCCCATCACTCGGTGCTTTACCTTCATCTCTGAGACACAGTCAGTGGCTGCCTGGAGTTGGGTCACATGCCAGAGCCACAGAAAGGGGTTCAGTTGGAGGAAGAGTAGAGAGGAATTGGGGGGAAAGCTAGGCAAGGGCAGGCCTGATAACCTGAGAAGCTAAGGGCTCAGGATAGAGGCCCAGGATAAGAATATGGCCCAGACTGTGAGCTGTTGAATTCTCGGGCGTCATGTCACTTCTCCGGCCTCCACTGGTTATACCATGGTCCTCCAGGGTCCTGTTCAGCCTGGTATTCTGTGTTTCTGTGCAGTTTCTCTCTCTCAAGGCTGCAGCAGATGCATTGTTTAGCCTCTATTTTCCATCTCTGTTGTTTTCTATTCCCTCATCTCTTCCCTCTGCCCTTCTAAGTATTTACTGTCCACCTGGGTCTGGATTATCTCCTGACTAAGTGCCATTTAGCTTTTGGCTGCCTGCTCACTCAGATTTATAGACACATTCAGTGAGGCACAGAAGCCAAGGCCTGATTTTAGAGAGGGAAGGTCGTGAGAACAGACAGCAGTGGCAGCCTGCTGACACTGAGTTTTAACAACGTTTCCAGCTAACCTAATCATCCCCATCGTGGCCAGCTCAGCGCTCCTCTGCAGTCTGGGGCTGGTTGAAAACCATGGAGCTGGGGCTGGGGGCACAGAGGCAGGGGCCCTACTGGAGAGCAAGGGCTTATGTCCTGCAGAGACCCTCCTGGATGGCAAGCACGGGGCTGTGGTGAAGGGGTCTGGGTGAAGGCTCTCCCAGGGAAGCCCAATTCCTGCTCTTTCACAGCTGTTAATGACTTGCTTATGATGAGATAATTCATAAAATTAGCAGTGATTTCCTTCATTGTGTTAATATCACCCGGCAATAAAACTGCTGTGAAGGATGACTTTTCTCTGCATGGAGGAGTAGGATGTCAAGGAATAAAACAGCCCTTCCTGGGGTGAAGGGGAAAGGGAATAGAACAGGGGAGAGCAGTGCCTGGGAAGTGATTTCCAAGCTTTGGTGGGAAGCATGGAGTCAAAATAAAATGCAAGTCCTGGTGTCTCTCAGAGCACTGGCTGGAAACGTACTTAGTGGTATCTGCCTCCAGTGGGTGTGCAGGTGGGTGGCAGGGAGGGCTCCCCAGGTGCTCAGTGGAAGGAAAGATGGTGACATCAGAGATGTGGCTCCAGCATCCACCTTGATCAGAGAATTGGCTTGGGCCCATTTCCAGGAAATTTCTCTGGGAAGGGTTCCCACTTGCTGTGAGACCCGTGGAGCCTGCACGATCTGGCCTTGAACCCCCTTGTCTGTATCTCCTGCAGTTTCTGTCCTCTGGGACCAAGCTCTACCCACACTGGCTAATGTCAGTGTCTTGAAGGTACCAACAGCCTTCCTGTTACAGGGCCCTCACACACGGTTCTCTTTTTCTTGACCTTGATCTCACCCTCCCTCTCCCCCCACCTTTTTTCCCCATCTGATCAGCTCTTATTCATCCCTCAGGTGAAATGGCATTTCTGCAGATAAGCCTTCTTTGAACTGTACTCCTAGTGCCCAGCACAGTTTCCACATTGCTTATGGGAAGTGCGGGCTGGATGGATAAAGTCTTTTTCCAGCTTACACCCTTCCCAGCCGCCCATTGCCTCCAGGATAAAGTGTGAACTCAGCTGCATATAGTACCTGTGTTACTCTGCTAGGGCTGCCATAACAAAATATGACAGACTCAGTGGCTTAAACAACAGAAATTTATTTTCTTGTGGTTCTAGAGACTCAAAGTCCAAGGTCAAGATACCGGAAGGTTTGGTTTCTCCTGAGCCCTTTCTCCATGGCTTGTGGAAGGCAGCCTTCTGTCATTTCCTCACACAGTCACATGGGTCTCTCTGTCCAAATATCCTTTTCTTATAAGGACAACAGTCAGATTAGATTAGGACCTGGCCTAATGACTTCATTATAATTTAATGATATCTTTAAAGGACCTATCTTCGAATACAGTAATAGTTTGCTATACAGGAGGTTAGGACTTCGACATTTAATTTGGGGGGAACACAATTCAGCCTATAACAGTAACTCATGTGATCTAGCCCCTGCCTACCTCGCCAGTGACATGTCCACCTTCCCTCTCAACTCTGTGCTCTGCTTCCCTGAACTTGATATACATGACGTACTTTTCTATCACCATGCCTAGAGGGCTTTAGTCCATTTATCTGCCTGATGATAATCCCTACTAATTCTCTAGATCCCAGTTTAAACATGAAGTTCCCCATGCAGTTTTCTCTCACACTGTTTTCCCCTCCCTGTTACCCTTCATACCCTCCTTCTGTCATCATATAAACACCTTCATCATAACAGATTTGCTTATGGTCTTTTCTCAACTTCCTGTGCTCTTTTGAGAAAATTAACTAACACAAGGTGGGTACTCCATAAATTATTGAGTGAACAAATGAATTAGTGAGTTGAAAGTTCAAAAAATGTTTAGGATTTAATAATCCAAAGGATCCAAGATAGCAGAGGAGTAAGTGGAAGCTACACTAACCTCCTCCTAGGACCGATATGGAATTACAACTAAATTGAAGAGAAGTCATCCAGAATAATCACTGAACACTAGCTGGAGAGAAGCCTTATAACCATGGACAAGAAGAAAAAATCACTTTACCACAATGTGACAGGTAGGGAGTGTGGAGGAGTTGTGGGAGGGCTGGCTGGGCTCCCATGGGCAGCAGCTGAAGTGCCAGAGGAATATTTCAGTGGCCAGGAGGTTCCCTCTGAGAAGTGTGGGGTCTAAACCCCAAGCTGGGCTCCCCAGCCTACAGCACCAGAGCTGTAAAGGAACCCAGATAACATCCAGCTGTGAATAGCAGCAG
Source organism: Micronycteris hirsuta (assembly GCA_004026765.1). NCBI lineage: Eukaryota > Metazoa > Chordata > Mammalia > Chiroptera > Phyllostomidae > Micronycteris > Micronycteris hirsuta. The sequence goes on from PVJI01000575.1 coordinate 39,507, forward strand.
GGTTTCTGTCTGCCAGGAGAGACAGCTAGAGGCTCAGAGAGCCTCTTAAAGGGGCAATGCACAAAATTTCATTTGCAGCCACTTACCCTGGGCTCCTGCAGAGGGAGGGCAGAGTGGACTAGAGATGCTTGAGGAGAGTCTGGGGTTGGTGGCTTTGGGGAGAGAACTGAGGGAACAGCTGCCAGGATCCCAATGCTGAGTCATCCCCCATACTGCAGGAGCCATCTCTCTCAGGCAGAGCACTGCTCTTTAAGTAGCATCAGCCTGAGGGGAAGCAAGAGCCCCACCTGCAGGAATTGCTCTGTTCCCCCCCACCCCCACCCCGTGGTGCTTAAGCTGGGTTGCTTACAGCTTGATTATATTAACTAGTGGTCAGTTCAAAGACTGATTAGTTTAACAACTAAGGTGGAAAAAACAAAGCAGCCAAAATGGGAAGGAAAAGAGACCCCAAATGAAAGAACAAGAGGAGAACTAGATGAAATGGAGGCAAGCAATTTATCAGATAGAGTTTATAGCAATGATTATAAGGATACTCAACAGCATGGATAAAAGACATAGAAACCATAAAAAGGACCAGTCAGAAATAAAGAATGCAATATCTGAAATAAAAAGTACACTGGACGGAATCAACAGTAGGTTAGATGAAGAACAGAAATGAATCGGTGATTTGGAAGACAAAGTAGAAAAAAATACCCAGGCAGAGCAGCAAAAAGAAAAAATAATTTAAAAAAAATGAGGAGAGCTTAAGGATTTCATAATTGAGGCCTGAGGTAATGTTGGCTTAAGATTAAGAGGGCAACAGCCCTGGCTGGTGTAGCTCAGTGGATCGAGTGCGGGCTGGTGAACCAGAGGGTCCTGGTTCGATTCCCCGTCAGGGCACATGCCTGGGTTGCGGGCCGGGTGAGGGCCATATGAGAGGCAACCCTACATTGCTGTTTCTCTCTCTCTCTCTGTCTCCCTCCCTCCCCTCTCTCTAAAATAAATAAATAAAATCTTAAAAAAAAAAAGATTAGGAGGGCAACAATGGAGATGGTGAGAAGTAAACAGATCTGTTTGAAGTTGAATTGAAAGTCTAGTTAGTTAGTTACTTAGTTAATGTTCACCTGAGGACATTTTTTATTGCTTTTTAGTAGAGAGGAAAGGGGGGAGGGAGAGGGAGAAGGAGAGAGAGAGAGACATGAAAACTTCGAAATGAGAGAGAAACATGGATTGGTTGCCTCCTGTACATGCCCAGACAAGGGATCAAACCCACATCCTAGGTATGTGCCCTGACTTGGAATTGAACCCACACCTTTGTAGTGTACAGGACAATGCCCCGACAAACTGAGCCACACTAGCCAAGGCAAGAAGTCTATTCAATAAATGGTGCTGGGGAAATTGGGCAAATACATGCAAAAAATGAAACTAGCCTGTCTTCTTACTCCATTTACAAGAATAAACTTAAAATGGATCAAAGACGTACATTTTAGACTAAACATTATAAAACCCCCAGAAGATATAGGCAATAAAATCTCTGATATTTTTCATAGGTATACTTTTTCTGATGTATTTCCTTGGGCAAGGGAAAGAAAAAAAAATAAACAAATGGGACTACATCAAACTGAAGAGTTTTTGTGCAATAAAGGAAACCATCAACAAAATGAAAAGGTAGACTACTGACTAGGAAAAGATATTGGCCAATGATAACATCCAATAAGGGGTTAATATCCAAAATTTATAAGAACTAATACAACTCAACAGCAAAAAAACACAATCTAATTTAAAAATGGCCAGAGAACCTGAATGGACTTCTCCAGAGAACTTACAGATAGATGGCCAATAGACATATGAAAAGATGTTCAACATCACCAGTCATCAGAGAGATGCAAATTAAAACCACAGTGAGTTATCACCTCACCTGTCAGGATGGCTATGATCAAAAATCAACAAACAATAAGTATTGGTGAAGATGTGGAAAAGGGAACCCTTGTGCACTGTTGGTGAGAATGAAGATTGGTACAGCCGCTATGGAAAACAGTATTTTTTTTATTCTAAAAAAAAAAAAGGAACTGCTTTATGTCCCAGGGATTCCAGTTTTAGGTATATATCTGAAGAAACCCAAGACACTAATTTGAAAGAATATATGCACTCCTATGTTTATTGCTGTTTTGTTTACGGTAGCCAAGTTACGGAAGCAGCCCAAGTGCTCATCAATAGATGAGTGAATAAAGAAGAAGCAGCATATATGTACAATGAAATATTACTCAATGATAAAAATGTATAAAATCTAACCATTTGTGACAGCATGGATGGATGCAGAGGGTATTATGCTAAATGAAATAAGCCAGTGAGAAAAAGACAAATACCATATGATTTAACCTTTATGTGGAGTCTAAAGAACAAATAAACAAACATGAAATTGAAACAGACTCATTAGACACAGAGAATGGACTGATGGCTGCCAGAGTGGAGGGTGGTTGAGGGACTGGGTGAAAAGGGTGAAGGGATTAAGAAGTACATATTGGTAGTTACAACAAGTCACAGGGATGTAAAGTACAGCAGAGGGAATATGGTCAATATTTTAATAACTATTTTGTCAGGTTGGTACTGGAAATATCCAAGGGCACACTCTGTAAAGCATATTATTGTTTAACCAGTATTCTGTACACTTGAAACTAACACAAAATAATATTAAATGTAATGGAAAAATAGAATTTAAAAAATATGGTTCCCAGACTAGCAGCATTGACATCTCCTAGGAATATGTTAAAATGCAGAATCTCAAGCCCTGCTTCAGATCCCCAGGTGATTCTCATGTTCATTAAATTTTGAGAAACAGTGATCTATCCTGGTGATTTAAGAATCTGCTGGGATGCTTACCAGCTTGCCTTGTCCCTGGAGATTGTGATTGGTAGGACTGGAATGATACCTGGAAATTCAAATTTTTAATAACCACCCCCAGATGATGGTCTTCTGCCATCAGGAGAATTTGAAAAGCGCTGGTTTATCTATGGCCTGTGTTCCTGGTCAAGCCATTTTTCTCCTCACACACACCCCTGGCTGTGGGCACTCTTCTCTCTGTTGGATTCTTTCTTTTTGAGACCACCATCCATATGGTATTTTCTCGGTCTTCATCCTCTCATCCTCAGTTACCTCTTTGCAGCAGTTGCAGTTTTGACTGTCTCTTCCTTTTTGAAGCTCTCTTTTGATCCTGGTTTCCATTAGGCTAGGGTCTTCTTTCCCAGTTCTACTCCTAACTACTTCATGTCTTTTTCTTACTATTCTTTCTCCCTGATCCCTTTATTCTTCCCTCACCCTTGTTGGGCTATCTTGCCCACCTTGTGGCTGTAATTACTACCTCAATGAAGTCATCTGCAACCCTGCTTCTCTTCAGCGTCAGCTACCCCACTCCTGTGGGAGCGCCTCGCAGGCCGTGATCAGTGATGCTGCCCTCAGGGGCAGCATGAGCGCCAAACCCCCTTGGATCTCAATCCTGCTCTCAACCTGTTGGTGGAGAGATCTTGGATAAATTAACTTTTGAGTCTCAGTTTACCTCTAAAGTGAGGTTAATAATATCTGCTTCAGAGGATTATTTTTGAGACCAACTGAGATAACATACACAAACTACATGTCACATAAGGAATGCTTGATAAGTGTTTATATATATAAAACACTCATCAAGCATACATACGTGCAAAAAAGATAGAAACCAGCTCTCCAGGAATATGAACTCCACTGATGTTCCTGAGGGGCAAACGCATTCAGATTGCAGTTTCCATACCCCTCCTCCTTTGTCTGTGACAGTCACTGTAGAACTACTGCATGCCAGTGCTGTTGTGATACATACACAGACCTGTTTCTTTTCTTTTTTAAAAATTCCTGTTCATGATACCTTTATTAAACTGAACTTAATTCTTTTTATGCTTCCTACCTCTTTTAAGCTCTGTATCTTTGCTCATACTTTTCCCTCTACTTGTATTATTTCCAATTTCACTGTCTCTCAAGGCCAAAGTCTCTTGACACCTTGACTATGAAGTCTATGATCAACTCAGTTCCAAATGAGTTTTCACATAAATTCCTGTACTTTTTGAACTGTTGCTCTAGCAGGACTTATATTTAGGCACATGACATCATCCCTACAAGACTAAAAGCTCTAGTCAGGCTGGGATTATGACCTTATTGTCATTGTGTTCTCCAAAAGGCCTAGCTCACATAGCCTTTCAATGCCAGGAAGCTCAGGTGTTCTGCTGGTAGTGGATGGACTGCCTCACCTTTCCATGTGAAAGCCTGTACACTATTCTCCATTATATATGCCAGGAGAGGAGAGCACTGGTGTGGGGAATCAAAATAACAGACTGCCCGCCCTGGCTGGTGTAGCTCAGTGGATTGAGTGCGGGCTGGGAACCAAAGGGTCCTGGTTCGATTCCCAGTCAGGGCACATGCCTGGGTTGCGGGCCAGGTCCCCAGTGAGGGCCATGTGAGAGGCAACCACACATTGCTGTTTCACTCCCTCTCTTTCTCCCTCCCTTCCCCTCTCTCTCTAAAAATAAATAAATAAAATCTTTAAAAAAAAATAACAGACTGCCCCAACATTACTGCTGCTGGCATTGGAAGGCGTTGGGATATTTCTGCCTCAGATTTACCTTGCTAGTTGTTTTATCAGGCAGACATTAATATGGATTTGCATTCCATGAGCATACATATTTGAAAAACTGAGGGGATGATCAAAAAGCATGTCGAGCAGAGAAGCTACTTTAGGATTTTCAGTTGCCCAGAGATAATCTGAAAATTGAATAATCAACCACAACATAACATAGAACTACCCGTTTTGTTATTATTTTTCTCTCCTGTCAAAACCCTTTATAATAATATGAGCATTAGTTAAGGGCATGGTAATTACCCATCATTGATATAAAATACTTCTAATGATGGAGTAGAAGTACTGTGTTTTGAATTGATGCCAGACTATTATAGTAGTGATACCTTACATTTGTGTAATTGTTGGTAATTTATAAAGAAGTTTCACATGTGTTACTGATTTTATTTGCTTGACACCCCAAAGTAGATAGAGTGGGTCTTTTTTTTTTCCCGAGAAGATGGCAGGTTCATACCCTAACAGACCATCTTTTTGTTGTTGTTGTTAATATATTTTATTGATTATGCTATTACAGTTGTCCCATTTCCCCCCTTTATTCCCCTCTGCCCTGCACAACCCCTCCCACCCACATTCTCCCCCTTTAGTTCCTGTCCATGGGTCATACATATAAGCTCTTTGGTTTCTACATTTCCTATACTATTCTTAACCTCCCTCTGTCTATTTTCTACCTACCATTTATGCTACTTATTCTCTGTACCTTTTCCTCCTCTCCACCCTCTTCACTCCCCTGTTGATAACCCTCCATGTGATCTCCATTTCTGTGGTTCTGTTCCTGTTCTAGTTGTTTGCTTAGTTTGCTTTTGCTTTTGTTTTAGGTGTGGTTGTTAATAACTGTGTGTTTGTTCTCATTTTACTGTTCATATCTTTTATCTTCCTTTTCTTAGATAAACCCCTTTAACATTTCATATAATAAGGCTTGGCGATGATGAACTTCTTGAACTTGACCTTATCTGAGAAGCACTTTATCTGCCCTTCTATTCTAAATGAAAGTTTTGCTGGATAGAGTAATCTTGGATGTAGGTCCTTGTCTTTCATGACTTGGAATACTTCTTTCTAGCCCCTTCTTGCCTGTAAGGTCTCTTTGAGAAATCAGCTGAGTCTTATGGGAACTCCTTTGTAGGTAACTGTCCCATTTGCTCTTGCTGCTTCTAAGATTCTCTCCTTATTTTAATCTTGGGTAATGTAATTATGATGTGCCTTGGTGTGTTCCTCCTTGGGTCCAACTTCTTTGGGACTCTCTGAGCTTCCTGGACTTCCTGGAAGTCTATTTCCTTTGCCAGATTGGGGAAGTTCTCCTCCATTATTTGTTCAAATAAGTTTTCAATTGTTTGCTGTTCCTCTTCTCCTTCTGGTACCCCTATGATTTGGATGTTGGAACGTTTAAAGGTGCCCTGGAGGTTCGTAAGCCTCTCCTAATTTTTTTGAATTCTTGTTTCTTCATTCTGTTCTGGTTGAATGTTTCTTTCTTCCTTCTGGTCCACAGCATTGATTTGAGTCCCAGTTTCCTTCCCATCACTATTGGTTCCCTGTACATTTTCCTTCATTTCACTTAGCATAGCCTTCATTTTTTCATTTACTTTGAGACCAAATTCAACTAATTCTGTGAGCATCCTGATTACCAGTGTTTTGAACTGTGCTTCTGATAGGTTGGCTATCTCTTTGTTGCTTAGTTGTATTTTTTCTGGTGCTTTGATCTGTTCTTTCATTTGGACCATTTTTTTTTAATGTCTCAGCATGTTGCGTAGTAGGGGGCAGAGCCTTAGGTGTTCACCAGCGCTGGGCAACCCATGTGGCTGCAATGTGGTGCTGTATATGCGGGCAGGCCCCAGGGGGACAATGGTGCTTGCTCTGCTCTCTGCCTGCTTTCAGTCACTTCCCCCACAAGCAAAGCGGGCCCTTCTGGAGCTGAATCCTGGGTGGGTGGGCTTGTGTACGTTCTAGGACCCTTTGGGTCTCTCCGGCGAACTCTCCTGTGAGGCTGGGAGTTTCTCCCCTTGCTGACTCAGCCCCCACAGGTGTTTTCAGTCAGAGGCTTTGAGGCTTTATTTCCCCATGCTGGGACCCTGGGCTGCATGGTTTGTTTCGCTCCCCAGTTGTTCCTCCCGGTTTATCTGCTCATGAATGTGGGACCACCCGATCCTCCAGCCGCTGCCTGGCTAGGTCTGCCAGCTGCTGCTTTGCCATGAGATCTGCCCGGCTGCTGGTCTCCACCCTGCCTACAGGTCTGGATAAAAGTTTCTTCTTTAACTCCTTGGTTGTCAGACTTCCATACAGTTTGATTTTCTGTCAGTTCTTGTTGTTTTTTGTTTTTAAATTGTTGTTGTCCTGCTTTTGGTTGTGCGAGGAGGCACAGTGTGTCTACCTACGCCTCCATCTTGGCCAGAAGTCCCGAAGAGACCATCTTTAGAGTGGGTCTTATTATTCTATTTGACAGATGTGGAAACCAAGACTCAGAGGAGTTAAGTGACATTCTCAGGCTCTCTTTGATAGATATGGGAGACCCAGGGACCACAGCCTTTGTTCTCTCACTCTCTGGTCGCACTTTTTCTGCTTTGCCATACTCCTTCAATGAGGCTCCAGTTCTTTCAGATGGTCAGCATTATTTACTAGTAGAATTTCTAAGTGATTGTTTATTAGCATTTACACTTTTCTAGTGAAATTTTTTAAATCCATATATTTTGTACATTTTATTTCCATTTATTTGAACAAATTTATCACACGTAAAGTGTTTTCTACAAACTTTGAATCTATGTCACCTGTGGGTCTGTTTCTACTGTCAGTTCTTTTTTTCCCTTTTGGATTTTGGTCATGTGGTTTTATTTTGGCGTGTGCCTAATAATTTTTTGATTGAATGCTAGGTGTTGTATAGTCTTTACTGGGTGGGGCAAAACTAGGTTTACAGTTGTTTGTTTGGTAAATAATACAATACTTAATAAAAAAAGAGATAATTTCAGATACTCACAACTGTAAACCTCCTTTGCCCACTCTTGTAGATGCTGTGATCTTCAAGAGAGGATTTAGCGTTTCATAGGCAGAGTGAAATAGATGAACTTAATTCAATTAAAGACTGAAGTGAACCCAAGCTGGGTTGTGTTTTGACAAGGTGTAGTCTAACTCTGGCTCTCCCCTCTCCCAGGGAGTAGCCAGCATTAATTTAGAGCCTGGTGCGGTGTGTCCTATTACTTAAAACTACAGAAAAACTCTCTGCTTTTTTGAGGCTTTCTGCTTAGGGTTCCCCAGCCCCCAACTGTTCTGCTCCATTTAACTTCAGAGTTCTGGAAATAGCTTCATGGGAAAGCTAGCTTTGCTTTGAGGCCCCTCCAGTCTCTAACTTTCTCTTTGTAGTCCTAAGACTGCCGGTAGCCCTGCTGGCTTCCTTGTTCTCTAGCAGCCTCTACCTGAACCAAGTGTGGGTCCCCAGTCTCCATTTTGTGTCCCAAAATGGCAAATCCCTCCAGGTCAGAAGAAACCACAGAACATCAACTCACCCTTTCTTACGTTTCCCCTCTCTGGAATTATGTCTTCTCTGACCCTTGTTGTTCTAGCAGGTCTATGATATCTTAAAACAGATGAGCATTTTACCTGGCATTTCTCGTTGTTTCCAGTGGAAGTATTCATCTGCCACAAACTATGCCATCCTACCCCAAAGCGGAAATTAGATTTTTATTATTAACATAAAAGATGCAGATGTACAAAGGTATTTTTGGGAGGATGTCTAGCCAGCGGTGGGTGAGCCCTCCTCAAGGCATTTATTGGAGTCTCTGGGCTGCCCGGCCAGGAAGAAGGCAGGGAAATGGATGGCTTGTAACTACTGCCTGGGAGGAAGGCATTTATTAGGCTGAGGAATGAGTGTTCAGCAGGCTCAGGAGGCCTCAATAGTCCATCAGTTTTCTAATGATTTTGTCACAGTGTTAATCCCCTGGGTGAGCAGCAGGGCTTTTATATCAGCAAACAGATTGTATTCCATTCCAGGTAACCCAGTACAGAGTCTTACATGAGAGCTGGAAATAATTTAGCATATTTTAATGGGGTTGAAAGAGGCTAATTAGGATAAGTTACACTAGAAATAGGGTGATTGAGTCAGCGTGAGAGTGGAATCGGGGAGAGGCACTGGACATGTGACTGGTATATTTACCAGTGTATTGACTGGTATATTTGGTATATTTACCAAAATGAAGTGTGCTTCTGTGTGTGGGTATGAAAGAAATAAACTATATGCACATAGAGTACTTCAGGGACATTCCCTTCTGTGTTGCGACCCTTCAGGGCCAGGCAGGGCCATAGTATTTGTGCAGATGGAAGAATATTCACAGAGCCACTGGGATGTCTGGCATGCCTTTGTTCACTGGTGGGTGAACCACATGCCTCCAAGCTGCGTGTCCATCTGTGTGTCTCTGCATGGCACATGTCATGGCCCTTGCTCCCGAGTGTGGCACCCGTCCTGTTGCGTGTCTCTCATCATCATCGTCCCCAGCAGGGAGTCCCTGTTTAAGTACTAGAGAGGAACAAAGCCGGAAAACTGCCAAAACCTTATATGACATAACGTAGTTCTGCACATGCGAGGCCACTTCATGTTATGGGAACAATTCATTGGACCCAGTCTCAAGGCTATGAGAACACTAGTTATCCCTTCCAAAGCTATGGGAACACTGCTTCCCCTAGTTACCCAGACACCTGGGTGAGGAGCCAGACTGCCTCTACTTACCCTACACCTTCCATCACAGAAACCTTTCTGGATACCCTGTCTGGATTAGATCCTGAGAATAAAGAATTGAAGAGGACCAAAGAGCTACTCTTAAGAACTACACAGTCTGATGGTGGAGGCTAAGTAACCAGATGAGTAAGAACAGCGAGGACAGCGAGGAAGAACGCCCCCGCTGTATTGGAAGCAGAGAGCAGGGACAGGGGTTGGTGGGCCAGGAAATGCTTTTAGAGATCATTCTGAGTGAACCGGTTGGATGGGGTGGAAGACTTTCCAAGTAGAAGGAACAGGTTAAGGAAACGTGCTGCTACAAGACGGGGTGGGGCAAAAGTAGGTTAACCATTGTTCATCTGGAAAATAATACAATAATTGATAAGTCATACAAGAATAAACTCTGTTTTGTGTATTCACAAGAGTCAACCTCCTTTTGCCCACCCTGTGTTGTGGTGACACTCCATGATTCCACAGGAGCAGGGAGTCGCTGTCACTTCTCCCATTGCCCTGGTTGGGTCTCTACGACCTCTCACTTGGCAAGAGCCTTCTGCCTGCCTCCGATCTCTCATTTCTTGAGTCTATCCTGCATGTTGAATCTGTGTTTTCTTCCTAACATACTGACCTGGCCATTGTTGGTCACAACTCAACTTCTTAGGGTTTCTTCTGTTAATGAAGTACAAAATCCTTGATATACATCGAGCCCTTCCATGACCTGATTATAATAATAACCCTATTATTTCCCTTTCACCATCTTCCGCTATACCTTCCCCGGCGCTACCTTGGCTCCTGTTTTCTAGCTTTGTTGGATAACTCAGTGTTCCTGCCTGTGGACAACAGCATTGTTCCCCACTGTGGCTCTGTCCGTGGCATTTCCCAGTCCTGAAATGCCCTTCCCTGCTCTCTTTCCCTGATGAAATTCCATGCTTCACTCAAGACAAGATCACACGTCACCTCTCTCTGGAAACTTGCCTGATCCTCCCTGTCAGAGTGATTTATTTCTCCTCTGAGTTACCAGATAGTTTACCATTCTGTTAAAAGAACTCACATTCCACCTATCTTAGACCTTTTTGTATCTCTGTCTATTGGAAGCAGCCCCCACCCCAACCAGGACACACTCCTTAGAGGCAGGGAGAATGCCTTATTCATCTCGTAGTCTCCATCACAACTCACAGTGCATTCTGGTGCTCGATAACAGTTTATTGATTGAATGAATAAATGAATATTGAGTGAGCTTTCCATATGTTTTGCTCTAGGTGTCTCTTACTGTAATTAAAATGTTTTTTAGTCAGTTTCAGGCAAAAAGCAAGGTAAATTTTATGTGAAGTTTGAGAAGGACTGTAAAAATGATTTATGGTTGGTATCAGATCTGTGCAAATAAGTTGGGAAAGGCTCACAGTCAGTTGCTGCCTCCTCCTTCAATCACTCCAAACCCTAAATGCAGAAGCACGGTTGCCTTCTCAGCCACAGCCAAAGCCTGGAGGCCTTCAGGCATTACCTCCTGCCCGACTCACTACCCTCAGCATGCAAGTGGCTTTAGTGAGTGCTGTTGAGATAATGGATAAAAATGCTCACTGCTGAGAGTGTTCAGATGTTTGTGGGCAATGCTCCGCACTTACAATGCTCTGTCGTCCATGTTTGGGAACGGTCTTTTGTGTGCGGCTCTTAAGCACATTTGTTCTACCAGTGGATATAGCTCTTACTTGTCCAGCCACATTCTGTCACCATAAGCCTTGACAGAGCCCACAGAGGTTTGTGGAGGCAGCGACTGACTTGTGACCTTGGCCTCCCGGCATCACTCTCCAGCCATCTGAGCCAATCACCCCACCAGGAGCTGGCTGTACCTATCTCTTCTTATTTCAAGATCGAATTTGAACATGGGCAGCCAGAACCAACACCCTGCCCGTTATGAATTGGGTGCCCCAAAACATCTGCTAAATGAGAACAAGAATACCTCCTGAGCCATCAAGGTGGGCTCCCCAAAGAGGGACAAGACAACAGCACCAGCACCTGTGGCTTTGCGTCCTGATGACTTTGCACCAATAGCCAGGTGTTTTTTCTCCACCCTCTTCACCAGCCAATGTTCCCAAGACTCAGATTTAACTCTCTCTTATTTTAGTTTGAGGCCATTTCTTCTTTTAATGGTGTCTCAAGCTGCTTGAAATAATTCTTGCCCTTCTTTTATGTGACTCTGTCTCACATATTTATGGGAAGTTTTCCTGTCCTCATAGGTCCTGGTTCTCTGGTTTCCACACATTATGTTCCTTTAACCTCCATTTATAGGTCAAAACTTCTAATTCCTTATTCATTTTTATTACCTTCCTTTGTATTCAGTCTCTCTCCTTGGCTTCTTCTTTTTGGCGGCGGCGGGGGGGGGGGTGCGAGGTTTAAGTGCTCTTTTTCTCTCTCTCTCTTTTTTAATTGCTGTTACAGTTGTCCCATTTCCCCCCTTTATTCCCCTCCACCCTGCACCCCGCCCCACCCACATTCCCCCACTTTAGTTTGTGTCCATGGGTCATACATATAAGTTCTTTGGCTTGTAAATTTCCTATACTATTCTTAACCTCCCCCTGTCTATTTTTTACCTACCATTTATGCTACTTATTCTCTGTACCTTTTCCCCCTCTCTCCCCTTCCCACTCTCCTGTTGATAACCCTCCATGTGATCTCCATTTCTGTGGTTCTGTTCCTGTTCTAGTTGTTTGCTTAGTTTGCTTTTGCTTTTGTTTTAGGTGTGGTTGTTAACAACTGTGAGTTTGCTGTCATTTTACTGTTCATATTTTTTATCTTCTTTTTCTTAGATAAGTCCCTTTAACATTTCATATAATAAAGTGATGGTGAACTCCTTGAACTTGACCTTATCTGAGAAGCACTTTATCTGCTCTTCCATTCTAAATGAAAGCTTTGCTATATACAGTCATCTTGGATGTAGGTCCTTGCCTTTCATGACTTTGTATACTTCTTTCCAGCCTCTTCTTGCCTGTAAGGTCTCTTTTGAGAAATCAGCTGACAGTCTTATGGGCACTCCTTTGTAGGTAACTGTCCCATTTGCTCTTGCTGCTTCTAAGATTCTCTCCTTATTTTTAATCTTGGGTAATGTAATTATGATGTGCCTTGGTGTGTTCCTCCTTGGGTCCAACTTCTTTGGGACTCTCTGAGCTTCCTGAACTTCCTGGAAGTCTAGTTCCTTTGCCAGATTGGGAAGTTCTCCTCCATTATTTGTCCAAATAAGTTTTCAATTTTTTGCTGTTCCTCTTCTCCTTCTGGTATCCCTATAATTCGGATGTTGGAACACTTAAAGATGTCCTAGAGGTTCGTAAGCCTCTCCTCATTTTTTTGAATTCTTGTTTCTTCATTCTTTTCTTGTTGACTGTTTCTTCCTTCTGGTCCACAGCATTGATTTGAGTCCCAGTTTCCTTCCCATCACTATTGGTTCCCTGTACATTTCCCCTTATTTCATTAAGTGTAGCCTTCATTTTTTCATCTACTTTGTAACCAAATTCAACCAATTCTGTGAGCATCCTGATTACCAGTGTTTTGAACTGTGCATCTGATAGGTTGGCTATCTCTTTGTTGCTTAGTTGTATTTTTTCTGGAGCTTTGATCTGTTCTTTCATTTGGGCCATTTTTTTCTCGTTGTGCCCATAACGTATAAGGGGTGGAGCCTTAGGTGTTCACCAGGGCAGGGTAACCCTCATCGTTGTGTTGTGATGCTGTCTGTGGGGGAGGGGTCTGAGAGGGAACAATGGCACTCACTCAACTCTCTGCCAGCTTTCAGTCACTTCCCCCACTACCCACAAGCAAATTGGGTCCTTCTGTGCCGATTCCCAGGTGGCTGGGCTTGTGCACGTTCTAGGATCCTGTGGGTCTCTTCCACAAACTCTCGTGTGAGGCTGGGAGTTCCTCCCGCTGCTGCCTCAACCCCCACAGGTGTTTTCAATCGGTGGTTTGAGACTTTATTTCCCTGAGATGGAACCCTGGGCTGTGTGGTCTGTTTTGCTCCCCAGTTGTTCTCCTGATTTATCTGCTCATGAATGGGGGACCGCCTGCTCCACCAGCCAAGGGCTTGCTGGGTCCACCAGCTGCTGCCCTGCCACAAGCCCTATCTGCCCGGCTGCCTGGCTCAGCCCCACCTACCACTTTATGAACATGATGTCCAGATGAACATGTCTTCCTTAACTCCTTGGTTGTCAGACTTCCACACAGTTTGATGTTTTGTCAGTTTTGGCTATTCTTTGTTTTTAAATTACTGTTGTCTTTCTTTTGGTTGTGCGAGGAGGCACAGTGTGTCTACCTATGCCTCCATCTTGGCCGGGAGTCCTAAAAATAGATTCTTCAACAAATAGTGTTGGGAGATCTAGACAGCTACATGCAAAAAAATGAAACTTGACTACCAATTTACACCATACACAAAAATAAACTCAAGATTGATATAAGACTTAAGTATATACTATAAAGGACACATGGAAAAAACCAAGGGGGAAGGTAGAAGCAAGGGAGGGAGGTGAGTTAGGATGTGGGGGGAGGGAAGGAGAAAATGCAGACAACTGTAATTGAAGAACAATAAAGTAATTAAAAAAAAAGACTTAAGTTGCAACACTGTAAAAGTCCTAGAGGAGAACATAGGCAGGAAAATCTCAGATATTCCACACAGAAATATTTTTACTGATATGTTTCCTAGAGCGAGGGACATAGAGGAAAAATAAACAAATGGGCCTTCATCAAAATAATAAACTTCTGCACAGCTAAATAAAACAGCATTAAAATGAAAAGGGAACCAACTGTATGGGAAAATATATTTGCAAATGATACCTCCAACAAGGGTTTGATCTCCAAAATATATAAAGAACCCACATGACTCCACTCCAGGAAGATAAGCAACCCAATTTAAAAACAGGCAAAGGACTTGAACAGACACTTCTCCAAGGAGGACCCAGAGACATAAGAAAGGGTGCTCAGCATCGATAGCCATCAGAGAGATGCAAATAAAAACCACAATGAGGTATCACTTCACACCTCTCCAAATGGCCATTATAAACAAATCAACAAACAACAAGTGCTGGCGAGGCTGTGGAGAAAAGGGAACCCTAGTGCACTGTTGGTGGGAATGCAGACTAGTGCAGCCACTGTGAAAAACATATGGAATTTCCTCAGAAAACTAATAATGGAACTGCCTTTTGACCCAGCAATTCTACTGTGGGATTATAACCTTAGAATCCTGAAACACCAATCCAAAAGAACCTATGCACTCCGATATTCATTGCAGCACAATTTGTAATAGCCAAGTGCTGGAAGTAACCTAAGTGTCCATCAGTACGTGAGTGGATCAGAACACTGTGGTGCATTTATACAGTGGAATTCTATTCAGCAGGAAGAAAGGAGCTCCTGTCCTTCATGACGGCGTGGATGGATCTGGAGAGCATTATGCTAAGTGAAATAAGCCAGGCAGTGAAAGACAAATACCATATTATCTCACCTATAACTGGAACCTAATCAACAAAATAAGCAAGCAACATGTAACCAGAGACATTGAAATAAAGAACAAACTGACAGTAACCAGAGGGGAAAGGGGAGGGGCCTATGGGGGGAAATGGGGAAGGATCATTAAGGAACATGTTTAAAAGACACAGGGATGAAGCTAAAGTGGTAGGATCGAGGGTGGGAGGTGGGGATGGGTGGGGCTGGGGGGAATGGTGGTGGAAAAATGGAGACGGGTGTACTTAACAACAATGAAAAAGAAGAAGAAGGCTTGTCTCTGCTCCACGCCCGTGTCCCGGGGATGGAGGTGCTGGGGTCGGGGAGGACGAACTGGAGGGTCTGCATCGAGGTGGCTCACGTTGTGGCTGCAAAGCAGTGCTGGTTGGGGTTGGAAACTCCGCTAGAACTGAGTGCTGAGGGCTCTCTTCCTTTCGGTGGAACTCTCCATGGGGATCCTCCGCAGGCCCTTGGGGCTCCCCCACAGTGTGGTGGCTGGGCTCCAAAACTGGGCACCCGGAAGAGCTGTGCAGATGCTGCGTCGTCGCCTTTTTGACTGACCCAGCAAGAGTCAGGTAGGCTCACTTCCACTGTAGTCACCGCCCACCTGGATGCCACAGGAAGGGTCATAGACCCCGCCTCCCGGTGAGGGAGGGGGTGGTGTGTGTATTCCAGCGTCCCCTCCTTAGAAGAGCACATGGGATGGGAGAAGTTGCTGTGTCCGTTTCTGGAAAGTGCAGTTTCCACATGAGCCCTGGAGAAGGAGAGCCTCGCTTGGACGGGACGACATGTTCAGAACTCTAAGGGACTTGAGTGATAATGGGTGAATCTTGCCTCTGGCACAGGATCCCTGTTTCTGCTCTGGGTGTGGTGGGGGCGGGGAGCACAAAGATTTTGATGTACTTCTTTGATACATGTGAGAGACCTTTTGTGAGAAAAACACGTGTGTGTGTGTGTGTGTGTGTGTGTGTGTGTGTGTGTGTTGAGTATCCCCACCCCGCCCTCAACAGAGATGCCTGCTGAATAATCCTGTAGAGACCAGAAACAGCAGCCAGGCAGAGAGCGGCAGGGATGGCCGCAGCACTCAGAGGCAGAGCCCCAGCTGCAGGCAGATGGGCTGGTGTGGGGTTTCCCTTTGAAAATCTGGGCCCTGGAGCAGAGCCACATCCAGGTAGGCGCCCCCAGCCTGGTGCTCCTTAGGGGAACAGGAACAGGCTCCGGAAGACGGACGGAGCAGCTTGTTCCAGAAATGAAGCTGTCCCTCTAAAGGTTAATTGCCCTCATCTGTGCTGTGCCAGAAAACAGTTGCTAAGCTCCACTGTCCTGATATTATTCTTCCCAGGCTGCACAGGGTGAAGTCTTCCCTTTGCATCAGTTTAGCACTCCCTCCCGACCCCCGCACTCAGGACGCAACCCACAGAGGCTTCTCCTCTGTCTCCCACTCCCCGTCTCCCACACTGTTGGGCGGCCGGGTTCTGTGTTCCTGGGACTCCAGCAAGCCAGCTGGCTCCTTGCTTAGGGTGGGGAGCCTGAGCAAAGTCGTGGCCATACCCTTTACCTGCTTGGCTGGAATATTTGTAAAACCCTGGAGCTTGGGGGTGGAGTGTGTGGACATAAAGAGTCCTCAGGAAGACCTGCCCCCTTGCAAATTCAGAGTTCTTTCTGAGGCATATTTTTCAGAGGGAGGGCCAGGGATCACTTATTTAGAACCTTACCTGGAGAAGTAATTAAAAATGCAGATTTCAGACCTACTAAATCTAGAAACTCTGATTTGGACATTTGCATTTCAACAACCGGGGGGTCTCACTGAAGTTTGAGACCCAGTTGCAGTTCCTACCTCTAGCCTAGAATGTCAAGTGCAGCGATTCCATTCACCTCCATTGCGCACCGACTCTGTGCCATGGTTTGTGTCAGGTGCTGGAGGTAAGAGGATAAATAAGACATGGTACCTGCTGGGGAGGAGATAATTGTTTCCAGAAATTCCTGGAATTAAATGTGTTATCATTTGAAAAATGAGAATTCACTTCCCCAACCCCTCTCCTTGCCTTCTTCAAGGATTTTGGAGTTACTTCCTGCGGGACTCTCTGCGACTGCTGGGCAGCTCAGAGAATAAGAGGCCGGCCTCATAGGTGTCCCGAGGAGGTGATACCATCGGGCCTTGCAGTGTGGGAAATGCAAATGTTTTTAATGGCAATAACTGTACTTTACTTTTGTATGTGCTTTGGACTATCCCAGCAAATAGGCAAATCTACAGGTGTTTGTTCAATACACAGAATGCTTTGGACAGCTATTCACCCATTTCCCAAAGCCCCTTCTTTTTAGAGCTTCTTTTAGGTTTTCCGATTATACCAAACAGTCTCAGTTTCTGTAACAAACAAACAGCAGAGTGCTGTAGAAAAGAGTCCTGCACAGAGAGTAAAATGACCAGGATTCATGTCTCCTCCTGGCCACTGAGAACCCATGAGGCTTAGAGTTCATCTTTCTGTCTGCATTTTCCATTCTGCTGCACTGACACCTCCCTGCCTGACTCTACAGGGATCACATAGATAAAGCAGGTGAGGGTGCT
Source organism: Micronycteris hirsuta (assembly GCA_004026765.1). Lineage (NCBI taxonomy): Eukaryota > Metazoa > Chordata > Mammalia > Chiroptera > Phyllostomidae > Micronycteris > Micronycteris hirsuta. The sequence continues at coordinate 56,877 of PVJI01000575.1, forward strand.
CTGGAAACTGAGCAGCAACCACACACACGTGAAGCATTGTGATTAGCAACAAGAACTGTGTGCCTGGGTTTCAGAGTGGCCTGCAGGGCCCGGCCGAATAGTGGTTCACAGGAGGCAAGGCAGAAAGAACCAAGCGAAGACCCCATGTCAAGTCTTAAATCCCAAATCCACAAATACAGGTGTTCTGTGTTCCAGTTAGTCCTATAGCACCGTGGCGGTTATCTGTACAGAAAGGAGATTGGACTAGATATTTTCTGGGGCACCTTTCAGGTCTAAAATTAAATTATTCTGTTATTTGCCAGAAGAAACGGAGTTGAACCGAGTGGCAGGGGAGTTAAGAGGTCTGACTGAGGCCACATGTCTCATTGCTGACAAAAGCCAGGATGCTGCTGAGGCCTTCTGGGGTACCACCCACACTCTTTCATGCGCTGTACTGTTTTACTCCAGCCCCTCAGGGACCCAATAAATAGTGGCTCTGAGTCTGGCCCTCTGGGGGCACAAATTGGTCCCCAGTTCCAGGTATGTGGGCCTCTTTCTGCTCATCACTGCAACTCAGATAGGCAAGCACCCGACCTTTCTCCAAGGAGAGGAGCACACTGGCAGACTCTGGCCCCAGTAGGTCTGATGTGTACAGAAGGAGCCCCGCACATCCCACTTCTGGCTCCTCTCTCAGAGCTGCTTTACCACCTCCTGCAAGAAAAGAATGAACTGTTGCCCCTTTAACATTTTAAATGTTAATGATTTGTATTATTTAAAAATCTGCCCGTGTGCCTGGAGGCCTCTTTGCCAGCAGCCCAGTGACCCAGGGAGTGAAGGAACGGGTAAATGAAGACACTGGCAGCCTCTCACAGACTCCAGGACTGTCATTCCCTGAAGGGCAGCACAGAGCCTGACCATGCAGCCTTCCAGCCATATCCCGAGCCCCCAGGAGGTTGGAAGGAAGAACCAGCCACCCCCTGGCCCTGCACTACCATTCCAGCCCAGGGTGGTCTCAGATTAATGCTGCTCCAGACCTTGTTGTATCAGGAAAGTGTGCCTTCCGCAAGAGACATCAAATATTAATAGCAGCAACAGAGGCAGAGGGTTCACAAAAGAGAGCTATAAAACGTTCATTTTAAGGGCAACTGTGTTAACGCCTGAGAGCAGAACAAACATTTCAAGAGCAAGGCAAAGGCATTAGCTCTTTGGGTCTTAACCTTCTCAATGTGCTGACCCTGTGGGGACAACTGTCCTGCACTTTATCTGCTGTCCCAAGTCAGAGACCTTCCGTGGCCTCTCACCTGTCCCTGCCACACCAAGGCTGCAGGGAGAAAGAGCAGACTTGTCTTGGTGTGACTCACCTCCAGGCCTGGGGGTGGGCGTGCTGCATGTCATGTTGGGGTCCTGCTGAGTCACACCCTGGAATAGGGCCTGTTGCTATCCAAGGGGCCTCTCTCAGGATGGCCCAAGTTTAGAAGGACAGGCTCTTCCAGGCAGAGATTCCCAGGGCAGAAAGGGGCCTCAGAGATGACCTTTCCAGTCTCTAACCACATGGCAAAACCATATCAGACAAATTGATCCTTATTGAGTTCCAGGAAAGAACATCCCAGCATGTCCATTGCCAGAATGGAAAGCTATAACATGCCTAGAATAGGTGGAAAGCTATTGGGGTTCGAGAGAGAGGGGTTTCCTCCCCAGAGCCTGAGACAGGGCAGAAAAACCTCAAAGCTCACTTGCAGCCTGGAGGAGACAGAAGTGGATTCTGTAAGGATGAGAAGCTTGGAGGTCCTAGCCCTTGATTCCACCCAGACTATAGGATGGGAGCATCATTGAGAATCCAGTTAAGACACATATTCACACATTTGGAAATACTCATTTCAGGCCGGGGTCAACCATGCGCTGTGCTAGGTGCTCTGGATACAGTAGCGAGTCAACCTGACACGGTCTCTGCCCTCACCTAGACTTCACTCAGCAGGGAAATCAGGCAAGTAAATAAGCAGTAACTATAAAGGGGTAATTACTCTGATACCGAAAGTGCAGGGTGCTAAGGGAGCTGGGTGAAGGGGCTCCAACCAGCTTGGGGGGCGGGGGGCGGGCAACAGAAGGCTTTTCAGGAGAGATGATGGAGAAGCTGAGCCCAGTGTCCAGTTCTGTGGTATGCTGGGCTGGGGGTGGGCAGAGAGTGGCAAAGTGTCAAGAAATAAGCCCAGAGAGGCAGGATTTTAAGAGAAGGAACTAGGCCTCCTGGTGTCTTGAAGCACCTCACCAAAGTGGTCTATAACCATGTTAGGGAAATCTCCTGCAACTCAGTAGTAGTTTGTGTGCTTTTCAGAGGCAATAGCAACTGAAACCATAGACTCTTCTGTTTTTCTTTGCTCCTGAGTTCATCCTCTGCGTAAATCCTGACAAGGACAGGCTGCTCACTGCCTTTTGAGGCAGCAGCTCTGGTTTTGGGTAAGTTTCTCCTGATATCCAAATCTGCTGTGCCTGTTGCTTCCTTCTACAGGCCCTGGCTTGGCCCTCATGGACCGAGGGAAGTGGACTCCTAATTCTTCTTCATGACCTTTTCACACTTGAAGTCAGTAATCATGACCCTTCTAAATCTTCTGTTCATCCTGGGATGAATATTTCCTCCCCCTTCAGCCACTTCTGTGGGATTTGACTTCATTTTTCTCACTAGCGCAGACCCTCTCCTCTTCTGTCTCGTCATTCATTGTCCTTCTGAAAGTGGTGACCAAACTGTGACAGTGTTGGGCGTTGGCTAGGGCAGAGATCACAGAACCGTCCCTCCTTTGTCCCAGTCTGCTGTTGTTAACACAGCCCAAGATTACGCTTTTTTCCCCTTATAAACAGCAGTTTGTCACAGTTCACTCAAGTCAAGCTTGTGTTTCAAAACAAATAAACAAAGCCCATGTCTTCTTTAATAAATTGTCTAAGCCAGCTGTCTCCATTTATAGGTCTGCCCCTGACTTCTGGAATCGGAATGCTAAGACTTCACATTTTCCATCCAAGATTTCATTGTGTTGGTTTTCATCATTGCTCTATTCTGCTGGTCATTTTGAGTTTGGGTTCTGTCACCTGACATGCTAAGTGCATGCCTCTCAGTTTTGTGCCCCCTGCAGATTTAATCAGCATGCTCTGTGTGTTGGCAGCCCTGGCATCATCAGGCCCACAGACTCCAGCTGGGAAACCCACAGTGGAGCAGGAGGAAGGCTGAGTAGCCCCCCTTGCGTTACTGACACTGGGCTATTCAGTCACTGTTTCGTTGTAATTGGCAAATGTGAAAGCAGCGGCGGATTTTGTGCTTCAAGCCCTTTCCTAGGTTGGCTGTGAGTGCAATGAGACCGAGGATTGTACCTGGTATGAGGCAGTGGATGCGGCTGTCTCTGCTGTCATCTCTTGCTCCGGAGGATTTCTACAGGGGGAGGAAAGACATGTGGAATTGAGCTCAGCTCGGCAAGGTGGAGAGGTCGCCACGAGTGGCTTGATAAGTTGCAGTTGCTGAGGTTGCCCTGCGAGATGTACATATGCATGTTCAGAGCTGTGCTCACTTAGGCGGTGTTTTTCTAGCCTTATCTCTTAACAGCAGCCTCAGCAGGTGGGGAAAGGAGATCTCCATCTTCCATTTCACAGAGGGGGAACTGAATCGAGGATGGATCCACTGCTGATTCAAGTCAGGAATAGAATTGGGGCTGGGTTCTGGGTCTCAGGCTCTGCTTTTAGCACAGAGCACACTGCTGCTCCAGCGTTGTTCACGGGACTCCCTCTCTGCTGGTCATTCATTCCTCTCCAGCTGTTAGTATTTATGAGAGAATGTGTATGGCATGTGTTGTGACTGAAGCCTAGGGTGTGAGCCACACTTTCAGTTGTGGTGACTGAGGACTTGCTGTGTGTGAGACGTGCTGGGAACCAAGCAGGATGCACAGTGTGTGATGTGCTGTCCTGGCTCTTCAGGAGTAATAATGTTTAATAATATCGGGAATTCACCCAGCCTGGAGGCTCGTCCTGACTTACAGTCCATAACTCAGGGTTTTTGGAGAAAGGGAAGTGCTGGTGTCGTGTCTATTGCACCCTAGAGTAAAGACAAGGGACTCTCAGAAGGAATAGACTAACTCTTTCCCTTCCTTCCTTCCTCCCTCCCTCCCCTCCTTCTTTTCTCCCTCTCTTCATTCTATTCTTTCTTGTCTCTCTTCTATCTTTCCTTCTCCTCTCTCTGTCCTTCCCTTCGTCCATTCAATCCTTCTTCCATTCGTATTTTTCTATCGGCAATGACTGAGCATTCACTGTGTGCTGGGCAGTGATCTAGGTGCTGTGCATATAGTGGGTAACAGGCAGTCACAGTTTCTGGTCCCTTTGGTCTTAAAATCTAGTGGAAGACACAGAGAACTAAGCGGTTGTTGAAAGTATCAAATACATCCTAAGGTGGCTTAAAAAGGAGAAATATGAGGTGCTATAGTGTATAGCAAGGATCTGTGCCCTGATGGGGGTGTTGGGAAAGCCTTCATAGAAGAAATCAAGACTTAAACTGAGAACAGAAGTTTAAAAAAGAAAGGAGTTAGTCCAGGTAAAGAGAGAGTGGATGGTTGATATAGTTAGAAGAACATGTATGTTTAAAAGTTTGAGGCAGGAGAAAACGTGTTTTTATGAGATGTGAAGAGAGAAAGGTGAGAAGAGATGGGCCTGGACAGGTAGGCAGGGGCCAGATGACAGAGGCCTTAGGAACCCTTCTGAGGAGGGTGGGATGCCAGCCTGGTACAGGGGAAAGCTCCGGACGAGTCAGAAGCAGGGCAGGCCGTCCAATTTCTGTGTGAGAGAGAATCCTCCAGCCGCAACGAGGATAAGTTGGAGGAGGTGGGTGTTCAGTGTGGGTCCTGCTACTCTCGAGGTGCCTCTGGGCTTCCCACTGGAGATGCCCGTCTGTGGGTCACGGCTGTGTGGATCTGGACCTCAGAAGGGAGGCGCCTGCTGGGAATGGGAGTACACTGTGTCCCTGCCAGTGCCGCTCCCCGGTGCCAGTCCTGGCTGGGAACCAGAGTGAGCTCATCATGTAGCAAGTAAAGTGGTGGCTCCAGGGGCTGCCGTGGGAGGAAGAAGAGGCCTAAGACAGGATTCTGAGAAGCACCAGATTATGAGGGCCAGCTGATAATCTGAGAACAAGAAGCCCTTTTTAGAGTCACAGTGGAATCCAATGAAAGCTATGGGTCTTCTCTCAAAAAAAAGGCCAAAACAGGGATCATAAGCTTTTGAACATGCCCACCTCCCCCAGTCCGCCCAGAGGCTGATGGGTGAACACGGGGAGGAAGCCCTGCCAAGGCAAGGTCTCCACCCCTTCCCCTTCCCCTTCTCTTTCCTAATTGTCTGATTCCTACTCCCTCTCTCTCCATCTCTGTCTTTCCCTTCACATTTCCTTTTATAGACATCAGTTTCCCCCACCCACAGTTTTCTGGTGTGGTGTGCAGAATGACATTTGCCAAGGTGAGTGAGAATTCTCGGTCCCCGTGGCCACAGTCCACACTTTTACAGCATTCATGCGCACCAGGCTCCGCCAGCGCGGCACTAGCTCCTTTTCCTGGGGCCAGTTAACTCGGGCAGGTATTCCTTCTTTGAGATGGAGCTGGGGACCCTGAAGCAGAAAGCAGGATGCAGCCTCCTCTGGGTTCCAACTGTGATTGAATTCACATGCTCCTGAGCCCTTTTGTTGTGTTGATCACATTGGCTTCCGGGTGGGAGAAATAACCCGAGCAGAGGCACCCAGGCAGAGCTGTCCTGAGCAGAGAAAGGCTCCAGGTTGTTCAGGCATTGGTTCATGGGAAGTTGCCTGGAGGAGAAACGAGGCTAAGGGCAGGCTATTTCCAGGTCGTGGTCCCAAAGGCAAGGAAGGCAAGGAGTCTGGGCTATTCTGCAGGTAGTTATGGTGCTGGCTGCAGTGTTTGAGATGCGAGTGACCATACTGGAGCTGAAGAAAAGGGACCAGAGCCTGATTCTCAGAAACACAAATCCAGATTTGTACCATTATAGAACCCATTAATTTATACCTAGTGTGAATCAAATACTTGATGTGCACAGACTGAGAACTTGAACCCAAGAGCTTCAGAGAGAGGATGCAGTCCTTCTCTTTGAAGAGTTGGCAGCCTGGCTAAGGAAAAAGACATTGTATGACAGTCGATGGAGAGGAAGCTCAGGCCCTTGGCACCCCCATCCCAGTCATTCACTCACCCGAGGCTTCCTGGAGAGAAAACCTTCCAGAGCAGCCTCCACTTGGACCTGGGAAATGAGGGATTCACAAGAGTGGGTTATTCTGTGCATGATGGTTCTCTGAACTTCATTTAGCGGCTCAGGGCACTGGCACAAAAGCCAATTTGCACAGCCGGCGCTAAAATTTCAGCTTGGAGGGTTAGAGAGGGCAAAGGTTAGGACTCCAACCCTCCACGTATTTGCTATGGAGACCTCTTCATACCCAAGAGGGGACAGACTGAATGCCGAGGCTCCTCGGTGCTCAGATGGGCAGTTTTGGGTCCAGTCTGGAGATTTCGCCCAATGGCCGAATGCCCTTTAAATGGAGGAAATGGCCCTGCACTCATTGCAGACCTGGTCCCCTTAATGCCAGCGAGGGGCTAGGACGGCCTTGCTGTGCTAATGCAGATATAATAGGGATGAGAAGAAGGAAGCAACTGCAGACACCTGGGTGGTAGGCAACACTGCAGGAACAGATGCTTCCAGAAAGGCGACCCCATTGGAAATGTTTGCATTGTTATCAAGGCAGAGACCATCTGTCTGCTGGGCCAGCTCACGGATGTGGCAAACTCGCAAGGTTCTGGAAATGCCAAGATCCTGGAGAAGACAGGGCTCACTTCTCTTTTGTTACCCACCCCACACCCCCTTGCCTTTTTAGGAAGACAGCATAAGGCCAGTAGATCTAAACCCCAAAAGCCAAAAAACTGGGTTCCAGAATTTGATTTGTGACCATGGTTATATAAGCTGACCTCTCTGGTCCCCATTTCTTTGCTTATAAGAGGGAAAATAAGAATCCTCTTTTTTTTTTTTTTTTTTAAGATTTCATTTTTTTTTAGGGCGGGGGGAGGGAAGGAGAAAGAGATAAACATTGATATGCATTGGGACAAGGCCTGCAACCCAGGCATGGACCCTGACCGGGAATCGAACTGGCAACCTTTCGGTTTGTGTGACGATGCCCAGCCCACTGAACTGCACCAGTCAGGGCTCAAATCCTCTCGCTCCCTACCTCACCAAGATGGCTGCGGAGGCTGAGCGAGATAGTGAAAGGGAGAGTGTGTCAATGGGGAAAGTCCTCTGGATATGTGGGCTTCTAATCAGGGAACCTTGCCAGGGTGTGACACCCTGGAGTGGGTATGTGGGCAGGAACTGCTCTCTTGGAGCCAAGCCTCTATCCACCACTCAGGGCTGGGGCAGAAAGCCACCCAGGCAGCCTGTCAGGTGGCTTCCCAGTGCCAGCAGTCACCTGTTACAAGAGAGCTGGAGGAAGTTCTGAACAGACTTAAATCAGTGCGGCTTTTTCTCCTAAGTATCTATCTAGACATACACCTGATTTGGGGGCAGGAAGGTCTTAACTCATCTGCTCTGTGAATTCTGATGTGTCCCTCCTGCCATCTCCCCTCGGTTCTGACTCCGTCCTTCCTCTCCGAGAACAAAGCCAGGGCTCAACCCTGGAGCCCCGAGACTGCTGCTCTGTGACCATCCCTGGAGTCCCTAAGAAAGCCAGATCCTGCCAGGTGTCCCTGAGCCCTGCCTGCCTCCCAGCTCTGGGAGTCAGCAGGAGACCGCTCAGCCCCTTATTCTACTTATTCCTCTCCCTGTTTTTACCTCAGAAACAGCAGAAAAGCTTTTACTCCTGGTAGACTGAGGAGTGGTTTAATTTACATGAGTTAAACCATCTGTAAGTTGTTAAAGTGCCCACAGTCAGGAGAAGATGCCCGCCAGTGTCCATTTCCCGAGGACAGGGCGAGAAGAAATGGGCATCACAGCAGCAAACGGATTTGGCCAGGGTAAGAAAGAGCTTGGTGCTGTTGAGTAGAAGGATTTTCTCTGCTCCACTCCTTGTTCTTCTCTCCAATGTTCTAAGCCAGGACACTTAGCCTCCAGCTGCAAGTACAGCTTCTCCCCAGCATGGGGCTAATCGCGTCCCTGAGATTGAAGGGAGAGGGGATGGAGTCTACCGTGTCCAAGCCTGTCTATCTGCTGAAGACAAACCAGCTGCTTGCACGGGCAGCCCGCCCTCACCTCAAGGGCACAGTGGAGGCAGCCGGGCTATGGTCTGCCACCTCAGGGTGACCTTGGGCCAGCTACCTGACCTTGAGTGCTGTCTCTTTTGATGAAGTCAGACTGATAATAATACCTAGCTGCTAGTTGTGAGGACAGCTGAAATGCAGCGTGTGAAGTCAGTCTCCCAGAGCCCAGCACACTCCTCGCACGTATTATAATTCCCTCCTGCTTGCCCTTCTGCTTCCCCTTCAGGCCTCAGGGGTCCTGAGTTACGGGTAGACACTCCTTTCATACTAAAAAGGTATTTCATTTCAGACTTAGATTGATGTGAAATGAAGGAGTTAGATAAGCTTCCCTTCCACTTAACATTCAAAATTGGGATTTACAAAACAGAAAGTAAGGACAATGGCTAGACTTCTTACAGAAGACTTCTTTTTGCATAACAATATTGGCTGAGGTACTTCTACTACAGAGCATTTTTGTCCATGTTAGAAGCTATTATCCATTTGATGAAGAAGTAGAGTCTGAAAGCTAAAGATTTAAGTATCAGGAAGCTTTGTTTAAAGATCAGTTAAAGAAAGGGATAAAGTAGGTTAAACAGTAAGATTTTCAGAAACTGGAAGCAACTTTTGCATAAAATAAAGTACACTGAACTGAGGAGCACTGAGCTACCTTGTACCTGAATGCAGAGCACATTAAGTGTCTGTGGTGGGGGGCAGAGTGGGAGGGAGAGAGGGGGCGAGGTTGAGGAGCCAGAGCTTCTGTTGGCATGACCATTAAAACTGCTTCTGCCTTCCCGCCAACAGTGCACCAGGGCCCCCTTTTCTCCACATCCTGGCCAGCACTTGTTTTGTTGATTTATTAATGATGGCCATTCTAACAGGTGTGAGGGAATATCTCATTGTGGTTTTGATTTACATCTCTCTGATGGTTAGTGACACTGAGTACTTTTTCATGTGTCTATGGGCCCTCCGGATGTCCTCCTTGGAGAAGTGTCTATTTGGGTTCTCTGCGCATATTTTAATTGGACTGTTTGTATTCTTGGTGTTGAGTGCACTGTTGGTAGGAATGCAGACTGGTGCAGCCACTGTGGAAAACATTATGGAATTTCCTCAGAAACTAAAAATGGAACTGCCTTATGACCCAGCAATCCTATTTCTGGGACTATATCCTAAGTGTCCCAAAACACCAATGAGAAAGAATATATGCACCCCTATGTTCATTGCAACATTATTTACATTGCAACAAGATTTGAAGAAGTCCAAGTAGATGAGTGGATAAAAAGCTGTGGTACATTTACACAATGGAATACTACGTGGCCATAAAAAAGGAAACCTTACCCTTTACAACAGCATGGATGGAACTGGAGATTATTATGCTAAGTGAAATAAGCCAGTCAGAGTAAGACAAATACCATTTGATTTCACTTACTTGTGGAATCTAAGGAACAAAATAAGCAAACAAAACAGAAACAGACTCATGGACATGAGGAACAGACGGACAGTTAGGAGAGGGGAAGGGGGGCTTGAAGGGATTAGTCAAAGAACAGGTATATGTATATATATAAGCATAGCTCATGGACATAGACAACAATGTGATGAAGGCTGAGGGGTGGGGGCTGGGTGGAGGGGGCAAGGGTGGGGGAAATGGGGGACATCTGTAATAGTGTCAACAACAAAAAGCTACTTCTGCAGGTCACAGTCAGAGCACAATAAGGTCTCCTGAGGCAGGATTGGTCATGACATTGATCAACTCTGCATTCTGTGTTTCACTGTGGTTTACTGTAGACTGTTTTCTCCAGACATCCTCTGATGTGTCTTTGGCTATGAGCAAAGTAATGTAGATTTTTCCTCCACATTCCAGATCTCAAGGCTGAGCCCCTGGCAGTCCTACCCCTCTGTGGGGTGAGGAGCTATTTGGGATGGTGCTGGGGTCCGCAGATCCCAGACCTAGACAGTGAAGGAGGTGGGAGCTGAGGGTGTTTGTCAAGACTGGTAGGAAATGAGGTTTCAGGTGGGAGATGCTGACGCACAACCATGGGTGGATGGAGAGAGACGGAGCAGATTGCCGGGGCCAGGGGGCTCCTGGATATGCAAGCGGGACTTTATTCTGTGAGGTGCAGGTTGGAGAGGGAGGCAGACTGAAGATTTTAGTTGTGTTTTAAGAATGTGGTTGTGGTGGTTGGAAGGGGAGACACTGGAGTTAAAAACTTGCATTAAGAGGCCATGGCTTTGCTCCAGCTTGTGGCACAGAGGAGCAGCGGTGGTGGGAGAGGAGGGAGGGAGGAGACTGAGGGGTCACAGGAGAGGGAGAGGGATAGTCACGGATGATGTCAAGGCGCAAAAACTGGGTGAGTTCATTTTTTCCATGCGTTTATTCGTTCCTTCAAGGAATAGTTAGGGAGCAGCGCCAAGCATTGTACTCCACACCAAAGGGAAGACATAGCTCAAGCTTTCATGAGTTGACTATTTAATGAAGAGTGTGTAACCACCAAACGGGCAACCACAGTGGCTATGGGAGCACGTGGAGGTCCCTGGTGGGGAACAAGAGGGAGAAGTTTGGGAGGACTTTTGGGGACCTCTCAGCTGTGAGCTAGTCAACAAAGTCAAATACTATGGTAAGGCCAAGACCAAAAACAGACGTGGACGAGGCCACCTGGCTGGCAACAAGACATCCCTGATGACCTTCGAAAGAGTAGTTTATGGAGAAGTAAAGCTGTGGCAAAGGAAGCATTTTAAAATATAGTGTCTTGTGAGAAAATTAGAGGTATAGCAAGGCCAACAAATCTTCAGATGGCCGACACTGAGAAGGTAGTTTGTCACCAACAGCTCCCGAGCGGAGGGAGTGCACCTCCCCCCTCACAAAGGCGGCCTTCAGGGAAGAGGGCACCCCAAGTGCACTATGAGTGGGGCCGCGGAGTAAGGCAGGGAAGGGGGCGGAAATAGCCCCTGGGAACACCTCTGCTGCTGGTCATTAAAAAGAAGGCCTTGTCAGGGTCAGGGCAGTTTGCAGGAAGAAGGGCCTTGACTTCTGATTTGTCACAAACTTATTTGGCCCAGGATTGCCACCTTCTGGACTTGCTGACCCTCCTGCAGTGGGCACTTCCCTCCAGTCCCCATTCTCACTGTTGTGTGGGGCCTTGTTCCAGCCCACGTCCTTTGCCTTGACCCTAGGTAGGAGGGTGCACAGCTCAGGGGCCTCCCGTGTGCCTCACCTGTGAGAAGGGCATCCCAGTGGTGAGTACAGTGAGGACAGCGTCACGCGCAGGACCTAGATGCTCACCAGGAACCAGCTCCAGGGCTGTGGCAAACAGCGGAACCATGGAGGGTGGGGCCCAGCAATTACGAAACTGAAGTCCAGAGGAGAAAGTTGCCCCTGTCACATAGACGCACCCAAGTGGTCAATGTCAGGCTTTGGAACAAGACATTCAACTGAAGTGCTGGTTTTCCTCCACAAAGCACCATGTATGGTTCCCTGCCCCCACGGCTTGTTCTCAGAGCAGGGTCTACCCGGCTTGCCCTTCCCTTCTCCCAGGACAGGACGGCAGGAAGGGCATGATGCACTGTGCAGCTCCGGAGCAGGGGCTCTCAGTGGAGGCGGGACCTGTTTTTAACACTTTTAATGTTTGAGGTATAATTTATATATAGTAAAATCTACTATTTATAGTCTACAATTCTATGAGGATGAGTTTGGGTAAATAATACATGCATGTAACCACAACCACAGTCAATATAGAACAGCTGCGTCATCCATGAAACTTCTGTTGTCATTCTATGGTCAGCCCCCCGCCCCAGCTCCTGGCAACCACTGACCTATTTTCTGGCCTTGTAGTTTTGTCTTTTCCAAAAGATTGTAGAAGTGGCATCATATAGTGCTATAGACTGAATGTTTATATTTCCCCCCAAATTTAGATGTTGCACTCTAATCCCCAATATGATGACACTTGGTTGGGGGGCGGCTCTTTGGGAGGTGATCGCCTGAGGAGCACTCCCATCAAGGAGGAGCACTTGTAAGTGGGATTAGTTCCCCTATAAAAGGGACACCAGATGGCCCCCTGGCCCCTCTACCCTGTGAGGATACAGTGAGAAGGTGGCTGTCTGGAACTCCAGAAGCAGGCCCTCACCAAACAGCAAGTCTGCTGATGCCTTGACCTTGGACTTCTCAGCCTCCAGAACTGTGAGAAATAAACTTTGTTTGTTTATAAGCCACCTAGTCTGTGGTGTACCAACAGTACGCAGCCTTTTCAGTCTGGCTTCCTTCACTTAATGTAATGCATTTAAGAGTCATCTGTGTTGTTGCCTGTATCAGAAATTTATTCCTTTTTATTACTACTTACTAAGTAGTACTCCATTGTATGGACGGGCCATAATGTATCTATCCAGTCACCAGTTAAAGGACATTTGGGTTGCTTCCAGTTTTTGGCAACTATCGGCAAGATTATTTTATAGTAACATAAACTGGGAGGCATTCTATGAATCTGTCAGGTCAGTTTCGGTTATCACGATGATTAAGGAGGGAGCACTCCTGGCATGCAGTGGGCCAGTGCCTTTTGGTGTTCAGCTGGGTCCAGTAATGTCCCCCTTTCTCCAAGACTTTTAGATATGCCACATGTAAGTAATAGATATCCGAACCGAGAATCTATATTTTATTTGTAAATGCAGAATATTTTTCATAAGTATTTAGTATGCATTGAATTTTCTACTACTGTAACTACTAATTAGTAAGGGATACTGTACTTTGTTTTGTTGTGAATTTTACCATAAGTTGTATAACATTTTAGAAAATCACATCATCCTTCATAACCCTTGTCAACTCAGCACGTGGTGTTTGAGTTGCCAACACAACACTCCTGTAGTAGTCTGAATTCATAGTTGCTGTGTTCGTGGTGATTCTACAGAAAGGTGCAAACGTCTGACCGCTTCTGTATGTCTCTGGTTTAGTCACACGCACACATTCGCATAATGAAATAGTTGTTATTTTAATAGAAGTTACCTTCTGTTTATTACCCCTTTATAATTAGGGAGTTATGTAGATTTTAAAAAGAAATTATGTTATGTGTGAATTTTACCTCAAATAGAAAAGGAACATTATAAAATTTTGTTATAGAAAGGGGGTGTTTATTCTAGAAGAGTTGAGAACCACAACTCTTTACGAGAGTCAGGTAGTCAGGACAGTGTATTGGGGTGGGACCATGTTCTGAATGAAAGGTTTAGGCTAGCAGCTGGTGATTTTGGAAAGTATTTACAATATGTCCCAGAGCTTGCTGTGGCACAGGGCTCCGTACCCTTAGCCATCCCCAGAGGTAACTGGAAAAACAATTAGCTGATGAATATGTATTGCGCACCTATTATGTACCAGCTAGTATCACTGTCCACGAGAAGAATTCTAGTGCCGGTGGGAAGGTATGCATGCAGGCAATACTTATACATACAAATAAATGAAACTGGTAATTGCAGGAACTGATGAGTGCTAAGAAGATAAAATAGCTGACAGCTTTACCTAGGTGTAAAGGGAACCTCTCTGAGTTCAGACATGAATGATGACAAAGGCAATGTTGCAAAGATCTAGGGAAAATGCTTTCCAGCCACAGAGGAGAGCAAGGGTAAAGGCCTGAGATGAGGAGCACATGATGGTGTTTTAGGGACAAAAGACCAGGTGTCTAGAACATATAGACATAGAACATATAGATATCGTCTAGAACATATAGACGATAAGGAAAATCAGGGGAGATGGAGTCAGAGAGGACAGTATGGTCCAAATTATGCAGGGTGTTTTAGGCCATGGTTAGGTATTAGAATTTTACTATTTGCAGTGGGGAGGCTTTGGGGTGTGTTAAACATGGGGATGATGGAATCTGAATTATCTTTAAAAGACCACACTGGCTGCCCAGCAGGGAGAGTGGAGGCAGAGCCCAGGAAGCTAGGGTGGAACTCCACAGGAGAGGTGGCGGAGGCCTGGACCAGGGAAAGTGTAGACATGGTGACAAAGTGAGTTAGGGGTGGGTCTGTAGGTGAGATGGTCAGGGCCTGTGGATATGATGGGGAAAGAAAATAACTACCAGGTTTTTAACCTGAGCAGTTGGGAGGGAAGTGGTGCCATTTACTGAGATGGGGAAGAATAATAAAGAAGGTATATTTGAGGGGGAATGCATGTGGACATAACAGTTAGTAATTGGGTATATAAGATCAGGTGAGAGATGCAGTCTGGAGATAAAATTTGAAAGTTATCAGCAGGAGAGGTTTTGCTTAAGATAATGGCAGAATAGTTTGGGGATCTTTCCAAATCCCCACATAAAACAGAACAATGAAATAGAAAAACCAAAACACCATGACCGACATTTACAATAAAACTAAGTGAGGCAAGGTGAGAGTGGAGTAGGAGAATCTTTCTCACACCTCCTCCCAGACCCAAATTGGAAATAAAACTAATAAAGGGAACAGCCACCCAAAATAAATTACCAAAGGCTGTCTGAAAAAGAGACTTTTAACCAAGGACAGCCAGAAACCAACAAGTGACTGATAGGAAGGGTGGGGACATGAGAGGGGTTGGCCTCATTGCCACACGGGTGGCAGGCTGAGGTTACAGCTCGGCTGTGGGCAGTGCCCCCTGAGAGGAGAGCAGTCTGGAGCCTAGACCTCTCATGCGGGAGCAGTGCCAGTGCGGGAATCAGCCACCCACGTAGCATCCAGTGCTGAAAGGTTGCAGGGTTTTTGTCTGCTGGAGAGAGATGGAGCTTGCTAGAGACAAAGCTACTATTTTTTTTTTTTTCTTAAAGGGGCCAAAGCACAGGTTTTGTGTTCATAGCCACTCATCTTGGGCTCAGATGAAGGGAAGATGGCGCAGACTGGGGTCAAGCAAGGACAGCCAAGAGTGAGAGGCCTTGGGGAGAGATGTGGGGGAGCAGCTATGGAGATATCCGTGCCTGGACATACCTCAGTCCTGCATCAGACATCACAGACACACACTGTGGATCGCTTGCAGCTTCGAATAGGCTGCAGAGGGCTGGCAGTGGCCAGCACCAGGCACTGGCTTACACCAGCCTCAGGCAAATCAGAGCCGTACCCAAAGAGGGAACCAGCAGGCGAGCACTGAACTCTGCTGAGGCAAATTCCATTTGGGGAAGGGGGTAGATTTTGACCAGTTCTTTTATTATTTTATTTTATTGATTTTTAATAGTATTTTTCCATTATCATTTATTCCCCCTTATAACCTCTCCCCTGCAATCACCACACTGTTGTCCACAACTATGAGTCCTTTTTCTGTTTTTGCTCAATCCTTCCACCCCTTAACCCCTACTCCCAGCCTGCTCTCTATCTAGGAGTCTGTCTCTATTTTGCTTATTTTTCTTTTTCATAACCTTTATATTCTTTTTTCTTTTTCTTCTACTTTTGTTGCTCTATTTTTTCTTACCTCTTATTTTACTCTTACCTTTGCTTATTCCATTTTTCCGTTCTTTTCCTTTCTTACTTTTGTCATTCTTTCTCTTCCTTTGTCCCTTTTTCCCATTTTCCTCTTTCTAGTCTTTACTCATATTCGTTCTCTTCCTTTATATTATTATTCCTAAATAATCACTTTTCTTTCCTGTGGTCTTTTAGTCTTTATTCTTTCCTTTCCCTTTCTTTACTATTCTGCTTCTCTTTCCACTTTTATTATTCTTTGCCCTTTTGTTGTTGATTTTGCTGTTGTTGAGGGGTGGTTGCTTGTTCTGGTTTTGTTTTCTTGTGTCGATTTAGTTTGTTCTGTCAGCACCTGTACAACAGTGTACGGCAGTACAGCAGGGTGTCACGCTCATTTTCACTGGGGGCACATCAGCCTCGCAGTCGCCTTCAAAGGGCCAAAATAATTTTAGGACTATATATATGTAACTACTCCTTAACTGTTAAGGAGTTGAAATTACATTCAGCCCTTTGGAGGCACCCACAAGGCTGATGTGGCGCCCGGTGAAAATGAGTGTGACACCCTTCTACATTGTAGAGGATGTGATGGGGGTCGAGCATCTCAGTCAGCCATCCAGAGGGGAGATGTCACCAATGAAAAGGCCAACAACAAGCAGGACCCAAACACAACAGGAGAACCTACACTAAGGACAGTCCTAGAAAAACCCAGCTCAGGAGATCAAGGAGACTGCACCACTGGGTCCCACAGGACTTTTACCACATAAGCACAGGTGACAAACACAAGGCCCATGGGCTGAATCTGGCCCTCCGCCTTGTTTTATCCGGCCTGGCACCTTGTTTCTACCCAGCGGCAGTGCCAAGCTCTCGCTTAACTGTTAAGGAGCAGTTACATTTATACAGTCCTAAAATTACATTCAGCCCTTTGAAGGCAACTGTGAGGCTGATGTGGCCCCTGGTGAAAATAAGTTTGACACCCCTGACATAAGGCCACGCCATGACGAAAGGGAGGCAAAGCAGATCTATCTAATGCATAGAAAGAAACAAAAAGAGACAGCTAAAATGGAGAAACAAAGAAACAACCTCCATATGGAAGAAAAGGAGGAATCCCCCCAAAAAGACCTAAATAAAATTGAGGCAAGCAAGTTGTCAGCTATAGAATTTGAAGTAATAGTTATAGGGATGCTCAAAGAACTTAGTGAAAACTACATCAGCATGAAAAAGAACATGGAAACTATGAATGAGAACCAGTTGGGAATGAAGAATGCAATACCTGATATGAAGAATACACTAGAAGGAATTTAAAAGGAGGCCAGACAAAGTGGAGGATCAAATGAGCAATTTGGAAGACAAGACAGAAAAAAAACACCCAGTCAGACCAACACAACGAAAAAAGACTTAAAAATAGAATGATTTAAGGGAGCTTTGGGGCAACATGAAATGTAACAGTATTCACATCCTAGAGCTACCAGAGGAGAAGAAAGGGAGAAAGGAATATAAAAGGCTCTTTGAAGAAATAATGATGAAAAATTCCCTAACATGGTGAAGGAAAAAGTCACACAACTTCAGGAAGCATAGAGTGTCCCAATCAAGATGAACCCAAAGATAGCCACACCAAGACATATCACAATTAAAATGGCAAAGTTTAAAGACAGAGAATCTTCAAGGCAGCAAGAGAGAAATCGTGTTCTACAAGGGAGCTCTGATAAGGCTGTCAGGGGATTTCTCAACAGAAACTTTGCAGGCTAGAAGTATCCTTAGAAATGTAAAGCAGGACCTGCAACCAAGACACTATCCAGCAAGGCTTTCATTTAAAATAGAAGGTGAAATAAGGAGCTTCCCAGACCAAAAAAAAAAAAAAAAAAGAGGATACATTTCCACCAAACCAGCATTGCAAGGGACGTGCAAAGGATTGCTTTAAGAAGAAGAAATACAGACAGGAACACAGGTTGAAAGAGAAAAAAATGGCGATGAAAAAGTGCCTATCAATAATAAACTTAAATGTAAATGGAGTAAATGCTCAAAAAAAGAGATATAATTAGCTGAGCTGATAAGAAAACATGATCCATATATATGCTGTCTATAAGAGACCCACCTCAGAACAAAAGATCTACATAGGCTGAAAGTGAAGGGATGGAAAGAAGTAACCCATGTAAATGGAGGCAGAAGAAAAGCTGGGGTAGCAATACTTATATCTGACAAAATAGACATCAAAACAGAGGCCATAATAGAGACAAAGAAGATCACTACAGAATACTAAGGGATCGATGCAACTAAATGATACAATGCTTGTAAACATATATGCACCCAATACAGGAGCACCAAAAATTATAAAGAAAATCTTGAAGGACTTTAAGGAAGAAGCAGATAGCAATACAATCATTGTAGGGGATTTTAACATGGCACTGTCACCAATGGATAGATCTTTCAGACAAAAAATCAACAAGGAAACAGCAATCTTAAACAACATATAGATTAGCTGGCTTTAGTTGACATTTACACAATGTTTCATCTCAAAGCAGCAGAATACACATTCTTCTTAGGAGCACATGGGTCATTCTCAAAGACCACAAGATAAGATGCTAAGCAAGCCTTAACTAATGTAAGAAAATTGAAGTCATATCAAGCTGCTTCTTGGATCACAATTGGTTGAAACTAGAAATCAACTCAATTTAAAAAAACCCTCAAAAACATTCAGATACATGGAGACTAAATAGCATGTTTTTAAATAATGAACAGGTCCTCGATGAGATCAAGGAAGAAATCAAAAAGTACCTGGAAACAAATGAACACACAACAACCCAAAACCTGTGGGACACAGCAAAAGCAGTCTGAGAGGGAAGTTCATAGAATTACTGGCCTACCTAAAGATTAAAAAATCTCAAATATATAACCTAAGCTCACATCTAAAGGAACTAGAAAAAGAACAAACAAAGCCCAGAGTAAGTAGAAGGAAGGAAACAATCAAGAACATAGCAGAATTAAATGATGTGAAGACAAAAACAATTCAAAAGATTAATGAATCCAGGAGCTGATTCTTTGAAAATAAAAACATTAATTGATGAGCTTTAACCAGACTCATCAAGAAAAAAGGAGCAAGGACCCAAATAAATAAAATCAGAAATGCAAGAGGAGAAGTAACAACTGATACCACAGAAACCAAACGATTGTAAGAAATTACTATGAAAAAATATATACCAAGAAAGTGGAAAACCTGGGTGAAATGGATGTTTCTAGAAACATACAATCTTCCAAAAGTGAATCAGGAAGAAACAGAAAACCGAATAGACTAATAAAATTGAAGCAGCAATCAAAAAACTCACAGCAAACAAAAGTCTTGGATCAGAAGGCTTCACAGGTGAATTTTACCAATCATTCAAAGAAGAACTAATACCTATTTCTCTCAAACTCTTCCAAAAAATTCAAGAAGAGGGAAGACTTCCAAACTCTTTTGACAAGGCCAGGAATATCCTAATCCCAAAACTAGAAACAAAGGAAGAAAATTATAGGCCAGTATCTCTGATGAACATAGATACTAAAATTCTCAACAAAATATTAGCCAGTTAGATACAGCAATACATAAAAAACATCATACACCATGATCAAGTGGAATTTATCCCAGGGATGCAAGGTCGGTACAATAATCACAAATCAACAAATGTTATACATCACAAAAACAAAATGAAAGACAAAATCACATGATCATATCAATAGATGCAGAAAAAGCATTTGATGAATCCAGCATCCATTTGTGGTAAAAACAGTCAGCAAAGTGAGAATAGAGGGAACATACCTCAACATAATAAAAGCTATACAAAAAACCTACTGCCAGCATCATACTCAGCAGGCAAAAACTAAAAACATTTCCCTTAAGATTAGGAACAAGGCAGGGGTATTCACTTTTACCACTCTTATTCAGACAAGAAGAAGAAATAAAAGGCATCCAAATAGAAAAGGAGGAAGTAAAAGTGTCATTATTCATAGATGACATGATATTGTATGTTAGAAAACCCTATAGGCTCCACCAAAAAGGAGCCTATAGGGGACTAGTTGAAAGGTGAAAGGATTAGTCAAAGAACATGTATGAAGGACCCACAGACATGGATAACGGCGGGTGTGTGTTTGACTTTGGGGGAGGTACTGGGTGAAGAAAGGCAAGGGGGAAATATTGAGACAGCTGTTATAGCATAAACAATGAAATATTTAAATTTTAAAAATGAAAAAATAAAACTAGGTAACAAGGTGTCCTCATGAACTCTAAAATATAGTGGGATGGAAAGAAACCACTAACAAATCCCTGACTTGTCTGTTATTGGTCTCCATACATGAAAAATAGAAACAGAGGAAAGAGGACCTGAGACGAGAGAACCACAAAGTAGCAACAGAAATTCAGTGGATAATAGGGTGAGACAATTTAAAAGTAGCAGCTGAAACTGACGGGTCGGGTGGTGATTCCAAGAGCAGGTGAGTGAAGGGTCTAGACCAGTGTAGTTCCTGCATGTTCTGAAAACTGACCAGCCAGGGCTTCCGGCCATGGTCTCCATTAAAGACAAAGGACCGGGAGTGGAGTCAGAGTGGGGCAGGATCAGGGTAATAAAAAGAACAGGAAGAGAAAGAAGAGAAAGTCCAGATAAAAGTTAGGAAGGGGAACAAATCTGAAGTCTCTTAAAGACAGACACTATGCTTTTTATCACTATATAAAATAATAGAAGAGGGAGCTCTCTAGAGTTTGAAAGGACAACTGAATGAGGCCTTTCTTCAAGTTCAGGAAAACTCATTTCACAAAAAAATGAGAAGATTGTATCTATACCCCATACAAGTGGCTGTAAAAAGAGAGAATGAGGAGAGTAACATTTCCTGCAGACAATGAAAGCACATGCTCAAAAAAAAGAAGAGAAAACAGAAAGAAAGCAAACCTATAACATGCTATTTCACAATGGGTTAAAGGAATTTTAAAATTATACAAGACATAAAATATAACAACTCAGAATTATAGGAACTTAGAAATGAGATGATAGAATTCAGGAAGGTACTATAAATAAAAGAAAAACATTTTATAAGTGAGGAGTAAACGATAAGGAACTTGAATACAAATAAACACTATAAATAATGCCTTATGAGAAATAAAAGGCATAAAGGAAGGAAAAAATTAAAACCAAAATGAAATTAAGAAGGAGATAAACAGGGTTTGAGAAAAAGTGACAAATATTGAAGAAAGGCAAAGACTTAACATATGGGTAGCAGATAACACAAATCAAAAAATATAATTCCAAGAACCGACTGAAATTAAAAGATACAAATATTTAAAGCTACATATGAAAGAACACACTATGTACCTGAAAATATTGACCCAGATTGACCAGGACATATTCTAGTAAAATTACTGAGCTTTAAAGAAAAAGAAAAAAAAAATCCTTTGGGCATGTAGTCAAGAAGAGAAAGCGACTTATATGAGAAAGACAATGGTGCTGTCATTAGATTTTTCCACAGCCACGTGCCATGGCAGAAGGCACTGGAGACAGTGACAAGGTAGGTTAGGGGCGGGCTTTCAGGTAAGATGGGCAGGGCCCGTGGATATGGTACCTTTTGGAGCGGGAGGGAAAGAAGCTGACTCCCAGGTTAGTTCCCCCCACCCCCGTTTTATGTTATCCACATGTTAAATGTTCTTTATCTTTCTTCAGTATTTGTCACTTTCTCTCCAATCGTGTTTATCTCTTTCTGGATTTCTTTTTGGTTTTTCATTTTTTCTTCTTTCATACTCTTTATTTCCCATAAAACATTATTTATAAAGAGACTAACTCCTGAGTAATATATTAAAGGTACTAAAAAAAAAAATGTGAACCCGTGCCAAGGACTTCACATTCAGCCAAATGATTCTTCAAGTGTAAAGAGTGTTGAATGTATTTATGCCCTGGCCAGCTAGCTGGGTTACATGGAGTCCTGAGGTGCCAGGGTTGCAGGCGGATCCCGGGTCAGGGCCCATGTGAGAGACGACCAATGAATGCACAGATGCGTGAAACAGAAAAGTGGTTTTCTCTCTCTCTCCCTCTCCCTGTCTCTATCTCCCCTTTCCTCTCTCTTTCTCTAAAAACTCAATTTAAAAAAGATGTTATCGTTGAAAAAAACACACAGTTACTTGCAGCACTGAGACTGAGGCAGGGTTGTGATGACAGTGTGATCTGACAGTGCATGTGTGGTGTTAGGAACGGGGAGAACGGAGATGCCGTACGCAAAACCATTTTAAACCTTTTTACAATTACAATAGCTGGTAATGCCTTCAGTGTTGCTGCTGTTGTTCTGAAACTGTTGTGTGTGTGATGTAACGTGAGGCAAATAATTGGTGGTGTCATTCAGTTTCTATCATTTCTGTGTTTTTGGAGAACCAGGATTCTTAGTACAAAAGAATGGGAAGAGAGGCAGTACAGAAGAGGCAAAGTAAAACTTGTAGACTTGAACTTGAATATTTTATTTTAGAAGTTTTGTATCTATTTCATACTTATATGTTATATATTTTATTTTATATGTAATGTATAGAATCTATCTATCTATCTATCATCTCATTTTGCCACCTAGCTCTATCTACTAAAAAAGGCCTAGAAACTATGAGCAAAGAATGCAGTCAGATTAACACTGTGCTATAACCGTTCCCCACTGAAGAAAAACCAGGGCTTTTGGAGAAGTGGCTATCCCAGGTCTGGGCTGCAGATGTACCAATGAGCCTGGAACGGGTCATGAGCCAACTTACGGAGGCTCTCACTGGCCGGAGACGACAGTTGGAGCTTTAATAAAGATAACGATTGCAGCAGATTGAAACCCATGTTTAAACACAGGTTTAATATGTTTATATCCATGAGTTCATGATGACATTTAAGAAATTAATTGGCCATCATCTGAAGATGACAGGGAACTAATTTATTATCTAAAGAAAACAGATAAATAAAAGGAAGTTAGCATTTATCTTGTCATTCCTATATGAACTATGCCCCTGGGTGCCCAACTAATAGATGAGGGGCAGCATCTCTGCATAAAATTATTTAGGGTGATATATAAAAGCTGAAATGGATCTACGGTCTAGATTTTAAACATTGAGCACCAGTAGTCGCTACTACTAAAAAAAAAAGAGTAAAAGGCAGACTTTTCATACCTTCTGACGAAAGAGTACAGCGTCACTTACGCGGTAAGTGATGCACAGGGGCAAACACAAGGCCCACGGGCCGAATGCAGCCTTGTTTCATCCGGCCCAGCACCTTGTTTCTTCCCGGCGGCAACGCCGAGCTCCTTGCCCCTAGTTAAGGTGTAGTTACATTTACACAGCCCTAAAATGACATTCAGCCCTTTGAAGACCACCGCGAGGCTGATGTGGCCCCGGTGAGAATGAGTCTGACAGGCTTGCCTCACAGTCTTGGTTGAAGGTCAGAACTAGAGCTTGATCAAGACTCTGTGTCTAGCTACCAATTTATAAAGATACAGAGACAGAGGAACATGCTAAACTGCACCAGGAGAATCCAGAGTGTGCTAAACTCCACCAGGCAAATGAGCAGACAGATTTTTAAAGAAAAGAAAGAGGATTTTTTCCTTGAAAGAAAGGACAAATCTGCAATTTAAAAGAGAATTAAAACACAAAGTTTTTAAAAATGAGCAAGACTAAACTACAGTGTGTAGGGATGCAGTTGTGTGATAAAACCATGAAAGAAAAAAAAAACACCTAAAAACCAGGATGTGATGACTGTACCATCAGGACAGTAATCACTTCTGGAGGGAAGATGGAGCTGTGCTTGGGGTGGGACAAGCTGACCTTCTGGGTGGCTGGCAAAGTTCCAGATCTTAACCTGTGTAGTTAATATGAGGTAAATACTAAGTTGTTTACTTGTTTCGTATGGTTTTCTATATCTATGTTTTATTTAACAACAAACAGGTTAAGAACATATAAGTCATAAATGTGTAAGTAGAATTTATAGTGGAATGATCAGGTCGCTTGAAAGTGTATAGATAGGTTAGACAGTCCAAAATGGAATCATGGGGATACCCCAACATTTGAAAGTCTGGTAAAGAGGAGAGATGGAGAAGGAGCAGCCATCGAGGCAGGAAGACAAAATGACAGATGTGGAAAAATAGATGAGAGATATCAAGGAAGCTCTCAGAAGACAGTATTGCATGGTGGAGTCAGTGATATCACTGGCCAGTGCTTCCGAGAGACTAACCAATGAGGGCGGGAGATTACCGCGGGCTTCCTGAGATGTAGAATAATTCCATCAGCATTGTCTTGGTCGGTGGAAGTGAAAGCCCAGTAGCACAGGTTGAGGTGAGATGGGGACAGTGAATAAAGACAAAATTCCAAGGATGCTTTGAGTGGAATTACAGGGAGGCAAGGGATGGGTCAAAAAAAGCCCTTGAAGTACCTTAGTACTGAGCAGGAAGGGAACCCTCCCCATCCTCGTGACATGGACACATGGCTCAGAAGACGAGCTCCACAGCCTGTTCTGCTGAAGTCTGTCACCCTCCATCCCACACCCAGCCGTGCTCCTGGCCCTGCTCCAGCCACTGCGGGACGCTGAAGAGACGAGACCTGCAAAAAGGCAGCCGTGCCAGCTGCTGTTTTACATGTGAGGCAAGCAGGGCCTGAAAGGCAGGAGACTCCACGCCTGTGGGCAACAACAGCTACTTGTTGAGAGGAGGATGCTGTCAGATCAAAGAGCCATCAGCTTTTGGAGAAAAGGATGGAGAGCAGATGGAGAACAGGGTGTCTGTTCTTGGCAAAGCAGAGAGAACCAGTTCTCCTGGTCTGGTCATGTCCTCCCTCCAGAGCTCAGCCACGGGTCATTTCTCATCTCCGAGAGACCCGGAGGCCCGCTGCCTGACACAAAGCAGCTGGTGAGGAGTCAGCTCTGTCTTGTCCACATAGAGGAGCAGGGTGAGCCCTTTGTTCATTGTAAGATCACAGCCAAAAAGCTGGAGCAGCGAAGCTTTAACAACGGGCTGGACACCCTCTTCACAACAGCCTGGCAACCCTAAAAAACCCTTGATCCACACCTGCCTGGGTCCTCCGCCCCACATTGGCTTACTGAGGCAACTGACCTCCACGCTGCAGCACTCACCTTGCCCAGGGACAGAGGTGTGGCAGCACGGCCCAGTGATGGCCTCGCCTGTCTGGGTGTAGGCAGAGCGGCCACCTTACAGAACTACTGTAAGAGTGAAACGAGTTCCTGGGCTTCAAGCAGAGCCTGCCACACAGGAGGGGCCAATTTTGGCTCATCTGGCCTCTTAGCTCCCTGTAGGCTCTGCTTCACTTGCTCTCTGTCAGGAACTTATGACATTTCTGCAAGCCTGAGCGCAAGTGCAGAGCTGCAAAGTGGCGCACTTGGGCTGCTCACTGCCCAGGGGACTGTGAGGTGCAGGGCCCCAGAGAAGATTACGTAGATGGGAAAACAGACCCGTAGGAAGAGTGCTCCTTTTCTACTGCTTCTCGAGTTTTCTTTCTCTTACCGTTGTGCTCTGAGACAGTGTTTATCTCATATATATATATACACATACACATATAAATGAACCAAAATTGCGCATTGCTATGTGGGGCATTCTGGAGGACTGAATGGACTAATGGATTATGGATCTCTCTCTAACCTTTCTATCCTCAAGTTGCAATACTCAGCATCAGTCATACACATACCATTGTTTTCCAGCATTTGAGCTGAATTTACACCGAACTGTCCAAATCACACGCTTGTCATCTATCCAGAGGGCAGACCTAAACCAAAGGTGATTTTTGCTGCTATAGACAGAATCACTAACAGGATCACACACAGACAAAACCCATTACCTGTTTCGTATAGGACTGCACTCCAGCCACTGACCTCACATATTCTACAGCCTTGTCTGCCAGAAGAGCCCATGTGGTAACCAAAGCCTGTATGTGATAAATGCAGATGGCTGGTTTGCATGACATTGAGAAATTGAGATCTGAAGTACATGGACCACGGGCTGAACTTGCACAGATCCAGCCACATGTCTGGCACCACAGAGGTGTAGCTTATCCTCTCCTCCCTATTCTGTCAGCCTCAGGGAATTATATGAAAATGCCTGAGCCTGGTGGTCCTCTAGCCTCTCCTCCCTGCTACCCCTAAGCGTGGCAGTGGGTTGTGCTTAGGCCACTGTGAAAGTCATGTGCCATCCATACACCTGCTTTTGGTTTGCTGAACATGGGGATCCAGGACCGTCACAGCTGGCCTCTCACGTGGCAGTAGCTCTCAGCCTTTCCTCCACACGGAGGGGCAGAGCCCACAGCTGGAGTGAGGTAGGGACTGGGGCGTTCCCCCAGGAATCTGCTGACCCCACATCATCTGCAGTAGCCCGATGGCCCTGTCTCAAGCTAGAGCTAGAACTTGGAGCCGCATTGCCCAGCATGCACTCCACCCACATTGAGCCCCAGCAGGGAGAGCGAAGGTGACCTGCCAGAGAAGCAAGCCAACAGTGCCTGTGACCTGGGTAAATATTTTGGGGATCTTCCTGGGATCTTGGCCTCCCTATATTGTTCCAGCCGTGTGCCCTGAGTGTTCCCATGAGCTGAGTGACTGGTGAGGGATGAGAATAGTGACCCCTTCTTTCACCAGTCAGCCCCCTTCCCGCGATGCCTCCGTTAGTGCATTTGTATGCATAGTGAAAGCACTCTCACCCTCTCCTTGCCGTGTGCTTTTCAAGGGGCTTGGATTTGGGGCCATCTTCTGTGTCCCCCTCAACTTACCATGGAGATGGCATCTCCCTTTGGTTTTATATGCATCCAAAGGTTGAGACTGAACTGAATTGAATACCTTTAAGACACTCGGTGGAAAAACTACTTCTCCCATGAAATGACTGTAAAAGCACTTTGCAGTGTCAAAGTCTTATAAATACTTTCCAGGAAAACCTGCATGATTTCCAGAGGGAGAGGGAGAGGTTCCTGCCATCCCCAGCCCCATATTTCTGTGTGTTCCAGCTGGGCCCAGGCCCCAGCCACCTGAAGGAGACAGATCCTCTGAGAGCAGCGGCTTTGTGTGAGGTGGGGGCCCAGGCACTCAGCTCCAGGCCCTGCTGCTGCATTCTCCTCCTCTCTGGAATAGCAATCCTGAGACTTACCAGATGCCAGGTGTCCTTCTCTGCATCTGCGTGTGGATACTATTCAGAGCATCCCCTGTTACAGCTGAGGAATTAGGAGACAGAGAGAAGTTAAGAATCTGGCCCCAGGCTCCACAGGTAAAAGGAGGCAGAATGTGTGGTTTACTCTTAACCATTGTGAAACTCTGCCTTTCCACAAAGAACAAACGTGCAGACTTCCCTCCTGGGGCAGCTTTCTGTCCACGTGGATGCTACAGAGAGGAGTGTAACCATGCAGGTCAGATATAAAATGCTTCCTTTCTCATGGATTCCAGTGTGCATGCGTGTGCCCATGCATGCACGTGTACACACACACTAACTCCAGTAGGTGGTCATCACCTACTCTTCAGTCATTCATTCAAACCACCGAAACCACTGAGCCTCCCGGAGCACTGTGGTGGATGCTGGGCCTTGAGAGCGGAGTAAGATGCAGTTCCTGAGTGGGGGGATCTCAGGCAAGAGGAAAACAGACCTGTAAGTGTACAGTGGCCCTGGAATAGGTGCGACCTCAGAGGTGTGTGTGAACCAGCAGGGCACACAGAGGGGCGAGTCTGATCTGGGAACCTGGAGACAGGTTTCATCTCAGGAGCTGAGGCAAGTTAAGATAAAATGGGATCTTGAAGTTTACGTAAGAAAAGCCTGGGCTTAAATCCTGGATCTGCTGATTACTGGCGGGGGTGGGGGATAGGATGGGTGGGCAGGGGTTATTACAAAGATGAGGAGTCCAAGAACCCGCTGCAAGGTTCAGCACAGACAAAGTCTCATAAATTTTTTTTATTTTTTTAATCAACTAGCTCTGTGACCTTAAACAGTCAGTCAACCTCTTTGAGCCTCATTGTCCCACTTCAAAAATGGGAGCAATTATATCTGTCTTGACTACCTTTAAAGACTGGCAAGCACAAAGTGATTAATCTCAGATGAAGGGGCTTTTGAATGTGTACTTGGCTCTTCACTGTACTGACTGGTACAGCAAGGCCAGCAGAGGGGTCGAGCAGAGGGGAAACCAGAAAAGATACTGGCGTTCAGGCTGCCTGTCACTGCCAAACCCAATAAGTAACGACGGCGATCGAATCTTTATGGACGCTTTATTCAGACGGCCAGTGATCTGAGAAGATGGTGGGTTCATACCTTACAGACCATCTTCTCTTCTGTTTCCAGGCCAGACTTTTTATAACAGAGAATAAACAAGGTGCAGTGAGGGCTTTGAAATTCAGGGAGGATTAGGTGAGTGACGCTGCAACATTCCTGTCCTGGGCAGTTAGCTGTTCCCAGGGGCAGGTGGTCATCTGTCTCTCCCTGGAACACAAAGGTTCGGATGCCTCCAGTTGTCCCCGTGCGGTAATCTTTAGCGGTACCCCGGGAGGTTGGCTGTTCTCAGGAGCCAGGAAGGGCCTTATCAGTAGTTTCTGAAACAAAAGCTTTAACATACACATTATTTGCTTGGCTTATAACTTTTTACTAAACTAAAATTTTCCAACTCTTGAGTCCCCTATCACTGGGATCTCCAGTTAGGGATATGAAATGACAGAATTGAATATCTTTAAGAATCGAATATCTTGGTGGAAAACTCATTCTCCCATGAAACGGCTATAAAAGCACTTTGCAGTGACAGTCTTATAAACTCTTCCTAGGAAAACCTGCATGATTTCTGGAGGGAGAGGGGTGGGAGTGTCGATGAGACGTTTGGTGGATGTTAAAGTCCAGCTTCACCAGACCCCATGGAGATGTGGGGGTGGGTGTCCAGGCCTCCTGCTTCATTTCCCCTGGGCCTGGATGCTGGGCACAGCAGGACCCAGGGCAGTGCTGTCCCCCGAGCTCACGGCAATCAGTGCAGCTTTTTGTTGTTTATAAATTTTACTTTGGGGTTTTAATTAGTTATAAATAGGAAAAAGAAAATGCTGTGAGTCTTCTTCTCTAGCTGGTGGTGGGGAGAATGGGCTGCAAACCAGGATGGGAATGATGTCAGCGGCCAGAGGAGGAAGGTGAAGAGCCCTTTCTCTGGTGAAGAGGAGATGCGGAGGGAGCAGGGGAGGGACGGGCGGAGGCAGCGGGCAGTGCGCTGCAGAAGGGATGGATCTGTGTGCGATTCCTGAGGAGCTTTAGGTGGAAGTTGGTGCTCGAAGAAGCAACAGTTCTAAGTGGAATGTTAACGGAATCCATTTGCTTGCCCTCTCCTGCAGGAACACTTTGGAAGTGCAGGGAAAATGTCACTTTGCAAAAATAACTTATTTATATAAGAGAGCAGCTTTGGATAGCTCAAAACGTGAGGTTTCCAGGCAATAAATCAACCCTCAGAATCATCATTCTCTGTGTAAAAGGCAATTTCTGGGCTAGGAAATTGATAGAAAAACTGGCTCAGTCCTACCACAGTGGTACATAAATTTGCGTTCTAGTTTTATAATTTGATTTCACTCTAAATCTGATGGGACTTGAGACTGAAGGGCAGTGAGTAGGGGTGTCAGTGGGAATGGTCTTCCTCGGGAGCGTCTGTGTTGACGGCCTTGGGGAGGAGCCCTGGGCATCCTCCTCGCCCCAGAGGCACAGTTCCTGCTCTGGAAACGCCACTCCCAGGTCCTGTGGTCCCTCTGCCACCTGCCGGATTAACCGCTGTGGCTGAGCATCCCTCTGGATTTTGTGCTATTCACAATAAATCTGTACATTTTTCTTTCTAAAAAAATGGGGATCATCCTATATATATTATATTGCGATTGGCCTTTTTTTTTCTATATTGTGAACAGCTTTTCATGTCAGTTTATATAAATCAGCGTACTTTCTTTATATGCGTATCCTATCATTTAGGCAACTATCCCCTTTTGATGGACATGTGGGTGGTTTCCATACACTTGCAGGAGTGTTTGTGGAGAGTAATTCCTTGGAGGGAAAGATTTTGGGCTGGAGGGTATGAGCATTTTACATTAGAATCAACTGAGCATTAGTGACCTTGAAAATTGAGATCTGACAGCTTCTGCTTTATAGGTCAAATAGAGTCTCATGATGTCAGACAGGTGGGCAAAATTATGAAAGGTCTTTCTAGAAATTGGTGCTTTTGCTTATTTAGGGCCCAGGACAAATGTTGAGAAGGAGACAGAGCTGGTTTTGGAATATGGAACGTTGAGCCTGACCCCCACTGATGATGTCATGGGTGGGAACTGGGATGGATTCAAAAGGGTGATTGTAACCCTCTTTGCTGCCTCAGCTGATGGTAACAACAGCTGCCACTGGGCACTGACAGTGAGTGAAGCACCGGGGACTTGCTGCCCCAAACCCGTGCTGGGTCCCAGCTGTGCCACTAATGAGGTCAGGACTGAGGTGTGTAGTTTTTAACCTCTTCCTGGGTGAAACAGAGACCATCACAGACACCTCATGGGGCTATTGTAAAGAGTCAATGCTATAATTTTAAAATATTGTTTTGTAAAGGAGAAAATGCTACTCGAGTGGCAGTATCATTATTAATAATGAATCTGAGGTTTATTTAAAGCTGACTGAAATGTCCCCCCTCTCCTCCCAGTCTTCCCCCTTGCTCAGAGTCCTAGGACCTAAAGAACAGATGTGTGTTTTTCCTCTTTGCTCTCTGACCTCCCTAAGCCAGAATTTCCCCTTCTGAAAGCTTGAAGGACACATCATTGAATGAAAGACTCATAGTTTTGGTGATCAGTAGCATCCTTCACCAGAGAGCATCCATCTAGTTTGCTACACCTTAGCCGTGTAACTTTGCTGGTGTTTAGGGTAGAGTGTGGGACAGACAGGTAAGTAGATGGAACAGGTAGGTACATAGGCAGGTAGGACAGGCAGAATAGGTGGCTAGACGGGAGGATGATTGGGGGGAGGTAGGTAGGTACATAGGTCATGGGAGTGAGATGAGATGAGCAAGTGTTCCTTTCTCTAAACCCCTCTCCTGTCCTGTCCAGCAGGGGAGGGGCTCTAGGCCTTCCGAGACCAAGGGCAGCACGTGGGCCACCGGCATCGCAGATAACCTTAGGAGCCAAGGAACTGGCCTAGATAGCAGATGGTGAGGAGCTTGCACTTACCCCACAGGTGGAATAAAGTTTCCATTTTTATTCAGCCACACTCTGGAGAAATCAAGAACTATTCAGGAGTGGCGAGCATCAGACAAGTAGGTCTCTGTGCCATCAGGAATCTTAGATTCTTTAGAAGAGAGGAGGGCAGGACACAGGTTTTCTTACCTTCTCTAAGCACATTACACAAGTAGAACTTCAGACTTACCTGAATTAATGAAGTCATTATGCGTGAAGGCAGGTTTGGAGGAGGGGCAGCTCCACAGAGTGGTTAAGACTATGGACTTGGAATCCCTCTCCACAACCGGTAACACTGCGACCTTATGCAAATCACTTAGCGTTTCTGAGACTGGGCTGCCCCATTTCTAAACCAGAGCTGATAATACTTTCCTCACAGGCTTGCTGGGAGCATTACATGAGGTACAAGGCCTGGAACACAGTAGTCTCAGTGCATGGTAGCTCTGTGAGGTATAGCACCCTGAACTAACAGCTGTGTATGCTGCTGCCCAACCCTGACAACCAATCAGGGTCCACAAACGCAGGCCCTCCCCAGGATCAGCAGGCACTGTCTCGATGTACTGACAACCCCTAAAGCGTACCATGATCATCAGTTACATGAGCCGGCAATTAGCAGACAAACAGCAGGCTCATCCTCAGCACATCCTGTTAACCTGCTGGTTGTCAGTTCATGCTCGTTGGAAATTGATTTACTGCATGTCCTACCAGGCCCTGGGCCACTTCCGTTCTGAGCCACCCTGTCTGGGCTCACAGCAGCCTCCTTCCCTCCCAGGGTTTGTGAGAAACCCGGTCAATGTCAGGGGTGAGGAAGACGTTAGGAAAGAAGCCAGCAAGTTATGGGAAAGTCCAGACCCCGTAAACGATGACCTAGATGTAAAGTCAGGAGTGTTAAGGTGGTTCGAGGCTCAAACAATCTGAGACAAAAGGCTAAGGCTTTAGACATTGCTTTAGGAGGACATATTTTGAACTGCACTGGGGGGTGCGGTGGTGAGGGGACAGGGAGGGGACTATAGGCTGCCAGGATTTCTGTTCTAGACACCATTCCCATTTGCGGTCATTTTGGTCAGTGATTTATTTTAAGCACAGTCCAGTATGACTATTAATATTTTTAGTATTGTTAATATTGTGAACATTATTGTAAGATAATTTAGTCAGAATTTTGTCACAGTTTCCACAAGTGGTGTAGGGCCCAACACAAACTCTGTGCACAAGCACACACACTCCAGTGTGCCTGCCACACCAGACGCAGGGTAGGGTCGTGTGGAGGTGCATCCTTAACATGACGAGCACACTTGACTGTAACTGAGCCCACGATTCAGTGTCTAAATGGTTTAATTAAGCTTGTTACTGCTGCCTTGAGCCAGGTGCATCTGCGTATTAATGTGGCTAATTCAATATCCTCTCTAAGAAGTACCATCGGGGAATGCGCCTCTGCTCTGAGGAGCAGCCTCTCCATTCGCTGCCAAACCATGGCGAGGGCGTTCATGCCTGTCTCCTGGGCAGCCACCTGGCAGTCCAGCCCCTCCTCTCTTCGTCACCCCCCGAAGCAGGTACCTGTTGCATCCACGGGAAACCTTCACCTGCCTCCTCTTCCTCTGTCCTTCTCCTTCCACCCCCTGCTTAGCACTTTTAATTTGCGTGGAATAACTGATTCTGTCTTCTGATTGCACCTTATTTTCTACTTGCTTTTATTTATCACTTTTAAACCTCTCCTTGATATAAGCAGGTCCTAGTGTCTGCAAGGAGAAGGGAGAGCTGGGTGACCACATCGGCCCCCATGTGGCAGGCAGATGCGGGGCTCCTCTGGCACTGGAATCCAGTTCCCATTCCCCCCATTAATCCCCACGCACTGTGACCTCATTGCTGTGACCCCAGTGCCTAGAAAGCAGCTGGTACATGGGAGATTAATGATCAGTTTTAGAAGAGATGACAGATGAATGAAATGCCCTGTCTTTGCCTGGCTCTGGTGGTTGCACCTGACGGTGAATACCCTTCCCTGCACCTCACTCCTACTCATCACTCGCCGTAGGACTACACACCTATTTCCTCGGTAAAGCCCTCCCTTGGTCATCATTAGAAATGACCTGGTCCCAAAGTCTCATCTTACCAAAGAGGAAACTGACCCCTGGAGAGTCACCTTTCCGGGTTTGCCCAGCAGCATCCTCAGGGCTAGAATTCAAGTCTTAGGACAACTCTGGAGGTCCCAGCTCCTCTCCTGAGCACTTTTCACTTATTTTCTATTTTGCCATTTTCTTCCTACTATTTAACAAGCTGTTGGGGGATTGGTATCATGGGTTATGATTCTTCGACGTCCCCGTAATGGGTGGTAAGTGTCCACTTCCCAGTGTCGACCCTTCCATTGATATTTGTCTCTGCTCATCATGCTAGTAATGTCTTCCATTGGAGCATTTCAGGATCTCACAGATATCCTCTACTCTAGCTCTTGGCATGTAAAAGATAAGCTTTCTATTGAATTCACTGGACAGTGAGGCACTCAGGGTTCTTTGGGAGCAGGAGAGTTTGTGCAGCCTGCATCCTTTCATCTGCCTAGAATCCTTATAGAAATCTGCCTTTCTTCCAAGTACTTCTTACAAAACATCCTTACCTTTGCCATGAAAATGTTAATGTCCTTTAACCAAATTCTGAGCAGTGCATATCATCATCGGCTGTGCATTGGGTTGGGGAACTGAGACCAAAAGAGCTTGCAAACCTCTTAGTCAAATGGACTTGCACATGGCATTCAGCACCTGGACTGGAAACACAACGGGTTTCTACTCCTAATTCACTTGCCTTGGCTCTGTGGCTATTTTCATCTTGTTTAACCTACCATCTTCTCCTTTGTCCCTAGCATGAAATTGGCCCTAGCATGAGGTGGGAATCTTTAAGCAGAAAGGACAGAGCTTGATGGGCTGGGATTTTTTAGGGAGAGTCAGATCTGTACTTGGCCCCCTAGTACTTTTATGCCCCGAGGTAGTTCTGCCAACACTTCCCCACTCCCCAGTGTCATCATCACAGGCTTCTGCTGGTCCGACAGACCTGAGGAGACACAGGCTACTCTATAATTCCACGGTGTCTTCCGTCTGGACACTGATAGCTGTGGTGCTAGGCTAGAAAGGAGCCCCCTCTTCTTTCTGGTGCTGTGGGCGTGACTAAGGGGAGGGGAGGACTACAGGGCCAGCTGTTTTCCTAGCTCACACGGTGACAAGGAGCTAAGGAGAAACAAATAGTCCTGCCATTGTCTCAGTGTCACCCACATTTGTGGAAGCCGCGCCACTCCTCGTGTCAGAGCAACGTCCAGGGCTTCCCGGGGGTGGGGGTGGGGTGGGAGGGGGCAAGCAGAGCAGAGGAACTCCCCCAGAAGAGCCAGACCCAAGACGCCTGTGTTTGCCCACCTGAGAATCCCGGGCTTAGCCGAGCACAGTCGGCACACGCCCAGAGAGGAGGGGAAGCTCCCCACCGCTTGCAGAAAGGTGGGGTTGGGATTAAGGCAGCCTTGGCATGACTTCATGGAAGGGCTAATGGGCTCCAGTGAGGTGGCAAAAGTTTCAGATTCATTTTAAAATTGACTTTTATTAATTTTCTGCTGACAGATGAAAAAGAAAAATTAACCTGGCAGTGGGTCCCAGGTTTGGGGTGGTTGCACCGTGGGTGTGAGAGCCATTCGTTAATGTGCTTTCTGGGCG
This sequence comes from Micronycteris hirsuta, assembly GCA_004026765.1. Taxonomy (NCBI): domain Eukaryota; kingdom Metazoa; phylum Chordata; class Mammalia; order Chiroptera; family Phyllostomidae; genus Micronycteris; species Micronycteris hirsuta. The sequence goes on from PVJI01000575.1 coordinate 91,329, forward strand.
AAGTTGTGGGAGGGGAGGGGACAGCGCCTCTGGCAGAGCAGCACCCACGGAGCCTGGAGTCCTGGCGTGATCTCATTCGACAGGCGTGGAGACTGAGGCAGCAATGGGAAGTGACCTGCCGGAGTTGACGCAGCTGCTTTGTGGCAGAGTTGAGACCAGGACTGATGCTACTATGTGAAAACAGGGGATCAAGCTGCTGAGCACAAGGGCAGCGCCTCTGTGTTACTTACGTGGTTTTTGCACCCTGGAGTTATGAAAAGCATGTGTATTGACTTAAAAAAAGCAATTGTTGAGACATGTGGTCTTAAAAAAAAAAGAATATATTGATTGATTTTAGAGAGAGAAGCATTGCTTGTTGTGCTGCTCATTTTTCATTCGTTGGTTGATTCTTGTACGTGCCTTGACTGGGGATCAAACCCACAACCTTGGTGTATCCAGACGACATTCTAACCAACTGAGCTACCTGGCAAGGGCCTGAGACATATGGTCTTGGTACACCTTGACTTTTCCTTAGCTGTGAAAAAGGACCTTTGGATTGGAAATCTCTTTTTTTTATTATTCTTATACCCCTCCTCTAGAGTAGAAGCTCCTCAAAGTGAGTAGTCTGTATGCCCTTTTATTAAAATAATATAATAATAACCAATTGGTTAGCTTTTCTGTACTGAGTGATTTAGATAAATTGTTCCATATAGTTTTACCAAGTCAGGAAGTAGGCATTATTATCCTCATCACAGATGAGAGAATGGAAACTCGAAGAAATTAAGTGGCTCGTTCAGTCGTGCTGCTGGTTAGTGGTTGCTTCAGGATTTGAACCCAGATCTGTAGTACTCCAGAGAAATACATGTGCAGTCAGGGCTTCAGCAGTAGAGGGGTTATGTGGAGAGGTCCTCACACTACACCTGCACCCTCTTTGACCTGTGTGCTGAGGAGGCAGTGCAGGAAGAGCCCTGTGTGACACTCAGCAGAAAGACAGCAAGCCCCACACCCCAGACTTGCTCACAGTCCAACTCCCCACGGCAAGTTCAGGACCCATGCCTGGCAGGAGCCGGCAGAGCCTGCCAGTGGCTGCCAGCAGGAAGCACGTGCTAAGGAGGCTGGTGAGCAGAGGGCAGAGGACCAGGCAGAGGTGCTGCAATGCTGACGTTGCCCGTGGAAATGGTGTTTTATGGAGTCACAAGGAAAGCACTTCCGGAGACCCATACGTGGGAGGTTGTGATCTAGTTGTAAGATAGTTTGGGTAGAAATAGGCTTCCCCCAGGTTCCTGATGTCCCATCTCTGTTTGTCCTTCTATGAAAAAAGTCCAGTCTTTGTCCTTGTCCGGTTAACTTAGTCTGTGTTCCCGGCTGCACCCCAGCAGGCTGTGCCCCAGCACACGTGGTCTGCCACAGGGCCCAGGTGGCTGCTGTCCCTCATGGCTGCTGTGAAGGGAGAACATGCAAGTGAATGGAGCACGCATATAATACAAAGCGAGAGAGAGAGCGCCTTTTTATTAAGCTTGGGTTATATTATCCAGGGCTTGGGAAGGACCAGGCACCTTTTCAAAGTAACAGATCAACTTGCCAAGCTTTTGCAGGCTGATGCTGGATCCCCCAATAACCAATCCATTCCCTAGGTCTTCCAGGTCCTGTGTCCCTTATCCAATCCGATCCTTCTCCCAGGCTAGACTGACTGGCCTCTGTGGTCGTTGTCTTAGCTCCTGCGCGCATGCTTCATAGCAGAAGCACCAGTCCCTGTGCCATCTTGGCTTCTACTGCACATGCACCCAGCAGAGGGTTTCTCCTGCTGGTTTTTTTTTAAGATTTTATTTATTTATTTTAGAGAGAGAGTAAGGGAGGGAGACAGAGAGGGAGAGAAACAGTAATGTGTGGTTGCCTCTCACATGGCCCTCACTGGGGACCCAGCCCGCAACCCAGGCATGTGCCCCGACTAGGAATCGAACCGGGACCCTCTGGTTCCCAGCCCGCACTCAATCCACTGAGCCACACCAGCCGGGCTCTCCTGCAGTTTTTATTCCTCCCTGGGTGAGGATCAGTTAATGGGTTAATGATCCTTCCTGCCTTGCCCACTTTGGGGACTTAGAGGTCCCCCTGGAGACTGTGTGAAGCTGTAAAGTCCTAGTGAAGCAGCTGGCTCAGGGTCCAATTCAGGTCCCCATCCCTTTGGGCTCAACAATGTCCATTTTCCTTTGCTCCCGTCCTTTATTAAAATCTAGCTACCTATGTTAACACTACAATTTAAATAAAAGCCACAGTTTTTCCTGACTCCAAATCCCAATTTTCATTTCATTTGGGAGTGATTTGCATAAGAAGTCTTATCATAAGCTTGTGAATAAAATAAATAAAATGAATAGGCTGGTGAAGCTGCCAAGTGGACTCCCAAGGCCTCTGCTCTGAGGGAGTTATTGTTGCTTTGTTGAGTTCTCCTCAAAGCCTCCAGAAGCCCTCATGGCAAGACTCCTTGTGGGATGCAGTGGTAGGGGCAGGGCGGGTTTCAGGGTACAGGTCAGGGTCACAAAAGGGCAGCTGTCTGGACTCCATAAAAGCAACCCCTGACTTCTACCAAAACAGTTCTGCAGGTTTCTCCGCAAAACCCCCTTCCCAGCCCGGCTAGGTTCAGGGCTGAGTTCTGTGCTTCCCGAACAGCAGTTCTCCATGCCCAGTGAGCAGGTAATCTTTGGTTTGAAATCTTGTCTCAATGAAGGTCTCTGAATCAAGTCCAGAGACTGATGTGGTATGTCAGGAGTAAGGCCCAGAAGTTTGTACCTCCGGCATGCAGCTGGCTGGGGGAGATCACACTTTGAGGACCCCTGCTCCAAGGTGTTTGAGAGTTGATAAGATACCAAGCACACTCCAGGGTGACAGCATCCTCTCCCCAGGGCAGCTGCATGCCTGCCCTGCCCCACCCCCAGAGCCTGGCCTCACACTGAGGTCTCCCCTCAGCCTGTGGGGAAGAGGTGATGAAGTTCCTGAGACCAATGAGAAAAAGATCCTCAGACTGATCTGCCCAAGGTCACTCAGCAGGAAGCGGGAGCTGAGTTTGAAGTAAAACCTAGCCAGACAGACTAGAAATCCTGCTGCATTTTACAGGAGGTCCCTGAAAATGAAGTAACAACTCCACTGGTGGAGCTCTGTGCTAAGTAGTAGGGCGCTAAAACCTTGCACGGGAAATCATCCTCAGCATAGCCGCTCCCACATTATGCAGGACCAGTCCAGAGGGAGGCGCCGCACCCAGAGCCACACAGCCTTCTCCGGGTGGGGCCAGTCCGTAAGAAAACCCCATCTTGGGGGGAAAGTAGGGAGATCCGCTCCTCTCCTGAGCTCAGAGGGTCTTCTTAGCCTCAAGGATAGTTCAACAAAGTTAAAGGTCATCCAATTTAAATTTGGGTTCTTTGGGGGGTGAAGGGAGTTTTCTCTTCTTAACTGATTATGCCTTCTGCCCTGTCTGTGGCAGTTGTCCCAGGGCAGGAGAACAGCGCTGCTGTGGGGACAGGACTGCGGCCCAGTCTCCTGACCCTCTCAGCCCAGGGCTCTCTGTCCAGGTCACCAGTCTCCTTTGTTCTGCTCTCTGGTCTTGGGGTGGTGGCGGGGGGGGGGAGCATTTTCACTGTTCTGCGAGCTCAGAGCAGGTCCTGCCTAGTGCTGGTCTGAGGCAGCAGGGTGGTGGGTCTCTGTCGGAAGAGGCCCTTCGGGTGCCGCCTCCGAGGTCTGCCCGCTGCGCCACCACCTCACTCCACTGTGCAGCCTCGGGAGAGTCCCCAAGGCTGGACAGCGAGGCGCTCCGTTGTCTGCCGTTCACCTCAGGGCCACCGTCCATCTCACCCTGCCCTTGGCATGGGAGAGGCTGAGCGCAGGATAGGTGACGTGGAGAGGCCAAGGCGCTTTGGGGCTTTGCCCCCTTTCCCCAGAGCAGAACAGAAGTGCCCTGCCTGAGCCCTACTTTTCCTCCAGCCTGGGCAGACGGCAGCAGGGAGAGGAGGCAGGGCAGGGAGAGGAAGTTGGTATGTCTTTGCTTAGGGAGGCTGGTCAGGAACTGGAAGCTGACTATGGGAACATTGTCATTTGCTGACTGCAGTCCAGACAGGCCATTTCATTTTGTTGGCCCTCAGTTTCCTCTTCTGTAGCGGAGGGGTCGTATCCATCCTAACCAGGGGTGGTGAGACCAAAACGAAAGAGGTAAGCACCTTAATCCTCTCCAGGTACCAGGAGATTATCACCCTGATGATAGTGGATTTCAACTGGAGGCCACCTAACCTGTTTTCATTTTTGGCTGAATAGTCATCATTTGCAACTCAACGAATATTTACTGAGTAGTCATTCCACATTCAGCTGTTTTCAGTGCTGCAGGTAGGATACCGGTCAAACTCTTGTTTTCAAAGTTAGAAACTTGAGATTTAGACGTCAGAAAAATGTAGACATCTGAGTCTGGTTTTTGGTTTGTTTTGTCTTCATCTTAAACAGCTTTGTTAAGATATGATTCACAGACCATACAATTCACCCATTTAAAGTGTATAGTTCATTGTATTTTAGTACATTCAGAGTTATAGAGCTATCACCACCGTTACTTCAAACACACTTTCATCACCTCAAAAAAGAAACCCAGTACCTTGTGGCTGTTGCCCCTGAGTCCCCTCCTCCCTCCCAGCCTCAGGCAGCCACTCGTCTGCCTTCCGCTTCTGTGAACTCACCCACTCTGGACAGTTTCTCTGGCTGGGATTGCACCTCACGTGGCCTTCAGCGAGTGGCTTTTTCCACATATCGCATGTTGCCGTGTATAATGCGCACTTTTTTTGCTCAAATTGTTTAGGGGAGAATAAGGATGCACATTATGTGTGGGTATAATCATTACATGCCAGGGGTATAACGATGCCGTGTAAAATGCTCACGAGAGCATGGGTGTGCATTGCACACACAAAATACTGTGGGATGTCAGTCCTGTCGTATTGGGTGTTGGTGCTTCATGCCTTTTTATGGCCAAATGATGGGCCGTTGTATGGATACACTGTGTTTTGTTCATTCATTCATCAGTTAATGGTCAGTTGAGGGTTTTCCCCACTTTTCAGCCATTGTATATAAGGCTGTTCTGAATATCACTGTACAAGTTTTTGTGTGGACAAGTGGTTTTACTTCTCTTGGCTGTATTCCTGAGAGTGGAATTTTTGGGTTATATGGTAATTCTGTGCTTCACGTTTGAGGAATTGCCAAATTGTTTTTCAATGGCACTATACCATTTTACATTTCCACCAGGAGTATATTTTTTCACATCTTCTCTCATGATTTTGATTTGTGTTTCCTTAATAGCGAGTTATGTTGAACATCTTTTTATGTGCTGGTTGGCCATTTGTATATCTTCTTTGGAAAAATATCTCTTTAGATCTTTAGCTCATTTTAAATTGGGTTATTTGTCTTTTTATTAAGTTGTAAGAGTTATTTAATTATTCCGGATGCAAGTCCATTATCATATATATGATTTGCAAATATTTTCTCCTGTTATATGGATTGTCTTTTCACTTTCTTGATTGGTGTTCTTTTGGAACAAGACATCTGAGTCTGATTTGCAAAAACTGCCAGTGATTACACTGAAAGCTCATTAATTTGGACTGTGGTAAATTAGACTTGGTCAGGGAAAAGGTTCAAAGTCCCTTCATTTAACAGCATTGAGGCTGTTTGTGGTCAGAGACTAAGCCAGGCCCTGGAGATGGAGGGGAACACAGAGGAGAGTCTGCCTTTGCAACCTGCAGCCTGCTGAGCCTAAAAAACAAAAACGAAAACTAAAACAAACTAAGCAAACAACTAGAACAGAAACAGAATCACAGAAATGGAGATCACATGGAGGGTTATCAGCGGGGTGGTGGAGGGAAGTGGGAGAATGAGGGAAAAGATACAGGAAATAAGAAGCATAAATGGTAGGTACAAAATAGACAGGGGGTGGTTAAGAATAGTACAGGAAATGGAGAGGCCCAGAACTTATATGTATGACCCATGGACAAGAATTAAGCGGGGGGAGGGGGGATGTAGATGGGAGGGGAGGTGCAGGGCAGAGGGGAATAAAGGCGGGGAATAAAGGGGGACAACTGTAATAGTGTAATCAATAAAATATATTTTTAAAAAAAAGTCTCCCAGCTTGAGGGCTGAGCAGTGAGTGCCAAGACCCTGGGGAAGGAAGAGCCAATTCTGCTGTTGGACAAGGGCTTCCTAGGCAAAGGAGCAGTGCAGACTGTTAGGGGAATGGAGTGCTTTGAAGAGCCCTGCAACCCTGAGGGGCCTTTCATTTCTGGGCTAACAGAAGGAGCCACAGGCCTTGTCCCACCCCCTGGGGAGAACACTTGGCTTGGAAGCTTTTGCTGCTTCCCGTGGGGCCCAGGATATTGTATCATCTTTAATACCCAGGAGGGCAAACCATTATTGTCTCATTTTCAGATGAGGAAACTGTTACTTGGGGAGGCTAAGTGATTTGTCCAAGGTTACAGTCATTAATTGTTGGTCCTGGAATTAGAATGGAAGTGTCCTTCCTCTAGCATCTCAGAGTTCCACGACCCCACCAAGTGTAAACTTAGTGTTCACCTTGAGACAGGACTGATGGCTTCCACCTGGGGGTAAAGCACTTGTCCCCGCACTGCCCAAAATGATGGATGGCATCACTCTTGCAATGCTCGGCTCTCCAGACCACACCAGTCTGAGGTATAATAGTTTGAAAGTATAATTTAATTCATCAAACATTTGCTTACTCTCTAGGTCAGGAGTGTCAAACTCATTTTCACTGGGGCCACATCAGCCTCGCAGTTGCCTTCAAAGTGCCGAATGTGATTTTAGGACTGTATAAATGTAACTACTCCTTAACAGTTAAGCAAGAGCTCAGCGCTGCCGCTGGGTAGAAACAAGGTGCCAGGCCGGATGAAACAAGGTGGAGGGCCGGATTCGGCCCGTGGGCCTTGTGTTTGCCCCCTGTGCTCTAGGTTATGCCCCAATCCTCCAGTAAAATGGCTGGGGCTGCTTGCCCTCACCTGGCCTCAGGCCCTGTGCGGGTCCAGTGGCTCCTGGTGCATCTCTAACTCTTGACCCTCAAGTCCTCTGTGGTGCCCGATGTGGATAAAACATTCCCTGTGCCTTCCGTGCCATCCTCCATTGCGCCGGGAAAGATATGGGGCTGTCACACATGCTCAGTATACCAAAGAAAACCTCTGTTTTGCTTGGTCTTTATTGCATGCTTTCTAAGATCTCGCTTAAGGGGCAGTGTGAGGTCTATGTGTCATGCTGACTCAAAATAAGTTTTCTTCCTGCCAGTTCTTCTTAAACTCTTAAACCAAGTTTACCATCACTTTGTTTTCTCTCAGGGTGAAATTTCTCTCTTGTGCTTTCTCAGTCCCTCAGGCAAATGGGCCCCAACAGTTCCACCCCATAGGCCTTCCAGATTTTTCCATGGGTCTGCAGCAGGCACACAACTCAGATTTGGACTCCCATGCTCCCAGATATTTTTATTATTTAAGACGGAGGAAGAAAGTTTAGTAGCTCATTCAGACCTATCATGCCCTAACAGTAGATGCTAATGTTAACACTATTTTTAGATGAGCAAACTGAAACATGCAGATTAGGCAACTTGCCCTGTGTCATGTAGCTAGTAAACAGCAGAGACAGGCTTGGACCGCAGTCTGTGCTCTGAAGCCCACACTTGTAACCACTGAGCATCCTGTCCCAGGAAGCTTATAGGCCCAGAAGGGATACACAGATCTTCAGACAAACAGTTAATATGCCATAGATTTCTATTTCTGACAATAGGACTGACAAGAAAAACTGAAAATTCTTCTCTTAGAAAATACTAAGAAATATGGAAAGGAAGAAACACCAGGGAGCATGAAGAGAAAGTTGATAGCCAAAGTGGTAGCATGTAGATGGTAAGATGCTGCAGTGTAGCCTGGAGCGGGCCAGTGGGTGGTACTACTTTTGGGTTTCATTAGCCATGAAGAGATGGAAGGCAAGACTTTGAGCTGTGTAAGGTAGAGGGTTACAGTTGAGATCCCACTTAAAAATGGTGTCCTCGGTGAAATGAGGACCTGTAAAATAGCCACTCATAGGCACGGGATGAGAACTTGGGCTTTGAGTAAGAAAAAGTAGTCTCCCCGAGGCTTTGTAACTGTGGAGTACCCTTAATGGTTTTCAGATTTGAATTTATACTCCTTGCTGGCTTAAGCATTACCAAATTGAAACATCAGTATAAAAAGTGGTAACAGAATGGTAATGTTCCTACAGTTTCCTACTGAAGCAAAATAAAACCCCACTAATGCACAAATCCTGAACCCTGGCCGCCAAGGATTACCACAGATAAAACCCCGTGGATGACAGCAGTTGCAACAGATGTCAGCACTCCTCCCTCAGGAAGTGCCGCTCAGAAACCCTGGACTTAAACAGCACATTAGAAAAGAGGGACTTGACAGGCATTTACAGAACAGTCCCGCCAACAACAGCAGAACACACATTTTTCTCAATACACGTGGACAGTCTCCAGGATAGATCACATGTGAAGCCACAAAATAAATCTTAAGAAATTTAAGAGCTTGGAAATTCTATCAAGCATTTTTTTCTGACCACAGTGGTATGAAACTATAAATCAATTGCAAGAATAAAACTGAAAAATTTACAAGTACATGGAGATTAAATAACATACCACTGAACAACCAGTGGGTCAAAGAAGAAACCAAAAAATATCTTCAGACAAATTAAAATGGAAATACAACTTCAAAGTTGCAAAGTTTATAGTAATAAACACCTATATTGATTTAAAAAAAGAAAGGTTTTAAAGAAACCACCTATCTTTATACCTCAAGGAACTAGGAAAAGAAAAACAAACTAAACCCACATTTAGTAGAAGGAGGGAAATAGCAAAGATCAGAACAAAATAAATGAAATAGAGATTGTTAAGACAATAGAAAAGCTGGTTATTCGAAAAAATAAACAATATAGACAGACCTTTAGCAACTCTTACCAAAGAAAATAGAGAGGGGATTCAAATAAAATTAGAAGTAAAAAGGAGACATTATAACTGATTCTACAGATATACAACAAATTATAAGAGACTACTATCAACAATTATACAAATTGGACAACATAGAAGAAATGAATAAACTACTAGAAATCTACAGACTGAATCATGAAGAAATGGAAAATATGAACAGATCATTGCTAGTAGTAGACTGAATCAATAATAAAAAACATCCCAACAAGCAAAAGTGCAGGACAAGATGGTTTCACTGCCTGGTTAATCCTCCCAAACATTTAAAGAAGAATACCAACCCTTCACAGACTCTTCCAAAAACTAGGAGAGAACACTTCCAAACTTATTTTATGTGGTCAGCATTACCCTGATACCAAAACCATACTAGGACACTGTAAGAAAAGAAAATTATAAACCAATGTTCCTAATGAATAAAGATGCATAAATTTTAACATAATATTAGCAAGTCAAGTTCAACAGTACATTAAAAGGATCATACACAATGATCAAGTGGTATTTATTTTGGAATGCAAGGATAGTTCAATGTCTTCAAGGCAATCACTTCACATTACCACAATGAAGGACAGATGTAGAAAAAGCATTTGTAAAATTTAGCATCCTTTTATAATAAAAACTCCCAACAAGCTGAGTATGGAAGGAATGTACCTCAAAATAATAAAGCCATATATGGATAATACCAATGGCTAAACATTGTGCTCAATGGTGAAAAAATGAAAGTTTTTCTTTAAAGATCAGGAACAAGATAAGGATGCCCACTCTCCCCACTTTTATTTAACATAATACTGGAAGCTCTAGCCAGAGTAATTAGGCAAGAAAAAGAAAGAAAAAGCATCCAGAGAAGAAAGGAAGAAGTAAATTTTTCTCTATTCACAGATAACATAATATTATATATTAAAAATCCTAAAGACTGCACCAAAAACTGTTAAGAAAACAGTCCAATTTACAATAGCATCAAAAAGAATAAAATACTTAGGAATAAACTTAACAAAGGAGCTGCAAAATCTGTATACTGAAAAATATAAGACATTGTTGAAAGAAATTCAAGAAGACAAATGGAAATGATATTCTATGATTGGGGATTGGAAGAATTAATGTTGTTAAACTGTTATTAACACTATTCAAAGGAATCCACAGACTTTATGTAATCCCTATAAAATTCCATGGTATTTTTTCAGAGAAATAGAAAAAAATTAATCCTAAAATTCATATGGAACCACAAAAGATCCCTAGTAGACAAAACAATCTTGAGAAGAAGGAACAAAACTGGAGGTATTATGTATCCTGATTTTAGACTATATTACATTACTATAGTTATCCAAACAGTATAGTATTGGCATAAAAAAACATATGGGTCAATGGAACATAATTGAAAGCTGATAAACCCATGCATATGTGGTCAATTAATTTATGATAAAGGAGCCAAGAATATACAATGGGAAAAAGAAAGCTTCTTCAATAAATGATGTTAAAAACTATAGCTGCATGCAAAACAATGAAACTAGATGCCTATCTTATACTGTACAATCAATTCAAAATGAATTAAAGTCTTAAATTTAAGACCCCAAAATTGTAAAACTCCTTTAAGAAAACATAGGCAGTAAAATCCTTCACATCAACCTTGGTAATAATTAACCAAGATACGTCTGTAAGTGAATAAATGGATAAAGAAGGTGTGGTATATACATACAATGGAGTGTTATTCATCTATTAGAAAAAAAGAAGTTCTGCATTGTAGGCAGCATGGAGGGACCTGGAGCACATTATGCCAGTCAGAAAAAGACATGTACTGCATGGTATCACGAGGTGGGACCCCCCAAAATCCCAGAGTTTATTATGAAAATCGTGTATTTATTCTTACATGTTTAAACTTTAGTCACCTTCAAAGTACTCTGCATTTGATGTAACACACCTATTGTAACATTTTTCCACTACTCAAAAAGGTTTTGAACTCGCCAATTTTGATGCCTTTTAGTGCTTCCGCTGTTTTGTGTTACACCTCTTCCATACCAGCAAAATGTTCCCCTTCGAGGACTTTTTTAATCTGAGGAAACAAAAAAAGTCACTCGGGATGAGATCAGATGCATAGGATGGGTTGGGTATGGGAGCCATGAAGTTCTTGGTCAAAAACTGATGAACACAGCATGGTGCAGGCAGTTGCACTTGTAAATCACCCATCGTGAAATGGGCAAATGTGTTAAAAGAGTCAAAAAACTTAACATGCAGCCTCTCACAGCAACGCCAGCTGGCACGGTGATACAGATGGTTCCTAGAACACTTACCTAGTCGAGGAAGCCTGCCCTGCAAGGGTCCACCCTCCAGAAGATGACTCCATTTTGGGGGGTTTCCCTTCATATATATGGAATCCAAAAAAATAAGTAAATAAGTCAAGCTCATAGAAACAGAGTAGAAAAGTGGTTGCCAGGGGCTGGGTTTGGGGGAAACTTTCCGTGATAAGATGAATGGTTTGAGCGTCTAATGTAAAACACGATGATTATAGTTGATAACACTGTATTCTACAATTGAAATTTGCTAAGAGAGTAGAAATTAAATGTTCACACACACACAGCACACACAGCAGATACACATACACACATATATGCTCATATATATAAATATAATATGTGAGGTGATGGAAATGTGAATTAAGTATGTGGCAGTATTTATTTCAAAATGCATATGTACATCAAATAATCATGATGTACACTTTAAATATCTTACAAGTTTATTGTCAATTATACTTTAATAAAGCTGAAAAAATCACCAGTAGCACCTATACTGCAAAAAGAAAAATGGTGATAATTAAAATACTGAGGGCGGAGGAAGCAGCTCTGAGGAACGCACAGACTGCATCGATCCCGTGCCACGCGGGGAGATGCTCAGGGTGAGGGGCTCTGCCTGGAGGAATTCAGTGAAGGCCTCGCCCTGGTCGTTTGAACATTGAGTAAAGGATGGGTAGAAGTTTGCCAAAGGGAGATACATGTGTATGCACACATAAACACATACATATGGAAAGAGATTTATTTTAAGAAATTCTCTCATGTGATTGTGGGTGCTGGTAAGTCTGGATTCTGCAGAGCAGGGGAGCAGGCTGGTGATGCAGGGAAGACTGATGTGGCAGCTTGAGCCTGAAGGTAGTCTAAGGGCAGAATTCCTCCTTCCCCCTTCCTCAGTGACCTTAATCTTGTTCTCTGAAGGCCTTCAACTGTGATTGGATGAGCCTACCTAGATGGAGAGTAATCTGCTTCATTTAAAAATCTACTGACTTGAATAATAATCACATCTTAAACAATAATTTCATAGCAACATGCAGACTGGTATCTGGGCATCACACCCAAGTGGACACATGGAATTAACTCACAGAATGGGACCTAGTCGTCTGCGTCCTCGCTGTGAGCCGGGAGGCAGGGAGCTCTGCTGAGAGAGAGGCAGGAAGTGTGGCTGGGCCGCTGAGAGGGGTGGAGAGGCAGAGGTGTGATGGTAGGACCTCAGCAAGGGGTTGCTGAACCATGTGGGGACCCAGCCGAGGGTGAGTTAATGTATAAATGACTGACCGAATGAATGAAAATCTCAGTGACAACAGAGGGACTAGCCGATGCCAGCGTGTGTGATACAGAAAGAGAAAATATTTGCAGACCATGTATCTGGTAAGGGGTTAATATCTGAGGCAGGAGAAGAGATGAAGGCAGGAGCAGATAGGTGTGTGGGTGGGAGGGAGGATGAGGGAGCCAAGCAGCTCTGCTTTCCCTTTCCCGTCTCTGCCCTGAGCAATTTGGGGGTGGTTCATGTTTTTAATACTAACTGCATTTGTGTTGGTACAGACTTCCCCTGCTATCCAAAAATAGAGCATTCCTATGAAAATTTTTGTAAGCCAAAATGGCTTAAAGCAAAGAAGCAATTACCCTAGGGCACATCTTGCTAACGGATGCAGGTTATAAATCAAGACTAAGCCCCTGAAGCTTCGTTCTGAGTCTAGCTCCCAGGGAAGGAGCTGGGGGTGTCACTCTTGCTGCTGGAAGCTGCTGTGGAGCAAACACTGAACACTGTTTTCACTTTTCCCCTAAATATTATTTCTTTTGGTTAGCAAAAACCGGTGCCACTATAGTTCTTTTGCAAAAGTGGACTGGTGTAACACGAACTTTTGAGAAGCAGGGGGCACCTGTATTAGATAAGGACCTTACAGTGTCACCCCCCCCTTATCTGATGTTTGGGACTGGCCCTGGGCCTCTATTCCTTAGCACCTGTTCCTCTGACAGTCACAGGGCCCCCGCTCACTGGAATTTATTTTCAATCGGAGAATCTGGACTCTCACATGTGAAACCACATGCAAGCCATGCAAGAGGCCCCCAAGGGGGAAATGTGTGACAAGGGAAAGAGGACAAGTGCCTAGAGATGTAGCACCTTGAGCCACAAGGAGACTGGAATTGAACAGCTAGGCTCTGTCCCAGCTTTTCCGTCACCACCTGTATGACTGGGCAAAACGGGAGCTAAACGTACCTGCCCCTCAGACCTAACCAGGTTATCTAAGGACCTAAGATGTTCGTGAATGTGGGAGTGCTTTGTAAATTCTAAAACATGGCAGTGATGACAGGTACTATCTGGGGATACTTAACACACGCAGAGCACAGAAGAGGGGACTCTCCAGGGTGCTGGCTGCAGTGGGATCGAGTGGGACAAGACTTCTTATCATCACAAAGGAAGACCTTTACCAAGTACCTGCAATGGTCCAGCCCCTGTGGTGGGCACTCGATGTACAGTTGCTTAGTTAAACCCCATGACAGCCCTTCTGAGAAAGAAGTAAAACTAACTCTTCTTTGTTTTACTTGGTCAAACAAACCAAGTAAATTGCTCATGGGCGAAACTGAATGGTGGAGCCCGAAGTAGAGTTTGGGAGTGCCTGACTTTCAGGCCTACAGTCTCCCTACCTCTTGGGGTATTTAAGAGGTGTTTTTATTATTGTCATTGGGGCTGGAGATCTAATTACATCATAATTATTATAGTCAACTATACTGTACTATAAACTTTAAAGTGGTTAAGAAACTACATCTTAAATGTTGTTACCACAAAAAACAAGTGATAATTACGTGACATGATAGAGGTGTTAGCTAACACTGCAGTGGTAAGCATATATCAAACCAACATATTGTACACCTTAAACTCACACAATGGTGGACTGTCAATTATATCTTAACAACAAACTAAATAAATAAATAAGTATTTTTGTTGGGGTCGGGATGAGTCTCTTTGGCCACATGGCTGTCACTACAAAAAGAACAAAGCCCAAAATGTGCAGAAGGAATGAAATCATAAAAACCAGAAATAAATGAAAGAGTCTAAACTTTGTTTTTAAAAAAGATCAATGAAAGCAAAAGGTAGTTCTTTGATAAGATAAACAAAATAATAAAACTTCATCTAAAACTCATCAACAATGAAGAGGGAGGGCTCAAATAAAACCAGACATGAACGAGGAGAAGCAACAATGGACACCACAGAAACACAAAGGATTATAGGAAACTACTATGACCAGTTATATGCCAAAAATTGGGCAATCTAAAAGAAATGGATAAATTTCTAGATACATTTTATCTTCCATGACCGAGTCCAGAGGAAACAGAAAATTTTACCAAACTACTAACTACTAACAAAATTGAATCAGTAATCGAAAATATCCCAACAGTGAAAAGTTCTAGATCAGATGGCTTCTCAGGAAAATTCTACTGAACATTCAAAAAAGAATTAATACCTATCCTTTTTAAAGTATTCCAAAAAATTGAAGAACACAGAAAGCTACCAAACTCATTTTTACCAGACCAGCATTACTCTAATTCCAAAATCAGAGAGAGAGAGAGAGAGAATGGAAGAAAGGGAGCGAAGGAGGAGGAGAGGATATTAAAGATCAATATTCCTGATGAACATAGATGCAAAGATCCTGAACAAAATGTTAGTAAACCAAATTCATCAGTACATTGAAAACATCATACATCATAATCAAGCAGGATTTATTCAGGGGGTGCAATTTAAGTTCAGTATTTTCAAATCAGTTAATGTGATACATCAAACAAAAGAAAGATAAATATCATATATCAATAGATGAACAAAAAGCATGTGACAAAAACCCAGCACCCATTTTTATGATAAAAAACTCTCAGCAAAGCAGGAATACATGGAACACCCCTCAACCCAACAAAGGCCATGTATCACAAACCCAGTGCCAGCATCATACTCGGTGATGAAATGCTAAAAGCAGTTTCCTTAAGATCAAGAGAAAGACAAGGATGTTTACCTTCACCATTTTTATTCCACGTAATTTTGGAAATTCTAGCCCTAGCAATTAGACAAGAAAAAGAAATAAAAGGTATCTAAAATGGAAAGGGAGACATTAAACAATTATTACTTGATGATGACATGCTACTATTACAGTGAGAACCCAACAGAGTCCACCCAAAAAATGTTAGAACTGGTAGTGAATTCGGTGAAGTAGCGGGATACAACGTTAATGCTCAGAAATTGGTTGCGGTCGAGCCAGAGGGGCGGAAGTCAGGGGCTCACAGGCTGGTGCCGGGCAGACTGGTGGCGGCACTGGGCAGGTCGGCGCAGCGCAGGGCAGCCCGTGGGCCCGCGGCGGGGGAGCGACAGGACGTTGCAGCGGAGCCTCCTCCCTGGGTTGCAGTGCCTCCGCGAGGCCGCGGCTGCCCTCTGGCCCTGAGGACCCCACGCAGGCGGACCCCACGGAGCCGACAGACCTGGCAGGACCTGGCCCTTCCAGCCCGAGAGCGCAGCGCCAGCACGGGCACCTCGCAGCGGAGGACCCCTCCCCAAGGCCCAAAGTTTTTTTTTGTTTTTTTAATTTTTTTTTTAAAATTTTATTTATTTATTTTTTTAGAGGAAGGAAGGGAGACAGAGAGGGAGAGAAAGAGCAATGTATGGTTGCCTCTCACATGGTCCCCACTGGGGACCCGGCCCGCAACCCAGGCATGTGCCCCGACCGGGAATCGAACCAGCACCCTCTGGTTCCCAGCCCGCGCTCAGTCGACTGAGCTACACCAGCCAGGGCCCAAAGTTTTGACGCCTGGAGACAGGGCAGGCCCACGTCGCCGGAGGGAGGGGGAGGCTCTGCCCCAGCCCAGGCCTTGGGCCTCAGCCGAGCACACTGAGCAAGGGCCCGGGACGAGAGCCCCTCAGCAACAAGAGCCACCGCACGCCCCTCCTCTGCCCGACTGCCACACCCGGTGGGTCTTCTGCACCCTGACGTCAGCACGCTGGAAGCCTGGAGAGTGGTCTCAGCGGTGGGTGAAGGCCGCCAACCTCAGTCTGTTCTCGGTGGGAGGGGTGACTTCAAGGCCCCAAACCCCCAGCTGTGGCCCCCAGTGGATGAGATCTGCCTAGCTGAACATCTGCGGCTACAACCCCACTTGGACTCAGACCCCTTGGGAGAGGGTGGCAGCCTCTGATCCTTGAAATACTGCTTCAAAAAGTGGCATAAGTGGATTGTCTTCTTCAGCTGTTGCTCCATCGGTGGATCTACTACACACCCTCAGAGGTGGGCAATGACTTGGACGTGGAGGCAAGGTGGGGAGGTCAGCGGCTGGAGGAGGTGGAGGCAATGAGGGTGGACCGAGGAGACCCGCCCCGTGAAGGACGGGTCCGGCGATCTGTATGTGAGGAGGAGCAGCAGAGGCCTCAGCTTCATCCAGCTTCAACCAGTGCCTGGGCCTGCCCATCTGAGGGGCCCCAGGGCTGCCCCAGCTGCTGGCCAGACTCTGGTGCTGCTACAGGTCCAGCGCTAGCCCTTTGGCTCCAGCCTATGGATGGCCACTTACTCCCACAGGCTCTGCTGCCCGCACTGTGGCTGGACTGGACAGACAGCATAGAGCGTGGTCGGAATAGCCACTGCCCTGCCCCAATGAACTGGCACAGGCGGGGACAGCTGGACCACAGAGTTTATTTTTGTATTTTGTACGGAGTCAGGCCTGAGCCTGCACACTCCAGCCCAAAGGGCTGGAGACCCAGCAAGCAGGCCCCAATGGTCATCCGCTCTGGGCTTGGACTGCCTCTTGGAGCCCACCTGTGCTCCCCACCTTACCCGTTGGGCAGCACGCAGTGAATGTCACTTTGCTGCAGCTTTTTTGTTTCCAGTAAAAGTTTATGTGACTTAAAAAAAAAAGAAATTGGTTGCATTTTTATACACCAATCATGAACCATCAGAAAAAGAAATTAAGAAAGCAATTCCATATCAATTGCCTGAAAAAGAATAAAATACCTAGTAATAAATTTAACCAAAGAGACAAAAGACCCATACTTGGGAAATTATAAGACATTGAAGAAAAACACTGAAGAAGCTACACGTAAATGGAAGAATATACCATGTTCATGGATTGGAAGAATTAACATCGTCAAAATGTCTATACTACCTAGAGCTAGCTATAAATTCAGTGTGATCCCTGTTAAAATGCCAAGAGCATTTTTCACAGAACTAGAACAAATCCTAAAATTTGTATGGACCCACAAAAGACTCAGAATAGTCAATAGTGAGAAATAAAAAATCTGGAGGTATTCTACCTAATACCAAACTATACTACATGACTGTAGTAATCAAAGCAGCATGATACTGGAATAAAGAAGACACATAGATCAATGGAGCAGAATAAAGAGCCCCAAATAAACCCATGCTTATAAGGTTAATTAATCTATGACAAAAGAGGCAAGAATATACAATTAGGTATAAACGGTATATGCAATAAATGGTGTTGGTAAAACTGGAACAATACATGTGAAAAAAAAGTGAAACCAGACCACCTTATTACACCATATATAAGAATAAACTCAGAATGGGTTAAAGACCTAAATGTAAGACCTGAAGCCTTAAAAAATCCTAGAAGAAACATAAGCAGTAAACTCTCGACATTGATCTCAGAAATATGTTTTTCTGATATATCTCCTTCAGGAAGGGAAACATAAGGAAGGATAAACATCACACTAGATCAAACTAAAATGGTTTTGCACATCAAAGGAAACCAAGAACAAAAGAAAAAGATAACCCACAGAATGGGAGAAGATATTTACCAGTATGTCAGATAAGGGGTTAATATCCAAAGTTTATAAAGAACTCACACAACTTAACACCAAAAACCCAAACAATACAATTAAACAATGTACAGAAGACCTGAATAGACACTTCTCCAAAGAGAACCTATAGATGGCCAGCAGACATGAAAAGATGCTCAGTGTCACTAATTGTCAGGGAGATGCAAATTAAAATCACAATAAGGTACCACCTCACACCTGTCAGAATAGCTACCATTAATAAATTAACAAACAAGTGCTAGCGAGGATGTGGAGAAAAGGGAATCTTTGTACTCCCTTGATGGGATTGCAAATTGGTGCAGTCCCTACAGAAAACAGCATGGGTTTCCTGAAAAAAAAAAAAAAAATAGAACTATCTAATTTGGGGGGCTGCACCAATTTGTAATACCCAAAAGATAGAACTATCTATGTATTGGGTCCAGCAATTTCACTTTGGGGTATTTATTCAAAGAAATCCAAAACACCAATTTGAAAAAGTACACAAATCTCTATGTTTATTGCAGCATTGTTTATAATAGCCAAGATGTGTAAGTAACCTAAGCGTCCATCAATAGATGAATGGATAAAGAAGATGTGGTGCATATATATTGCAATGGAATATTACTCAGTCGTTGAAAAGAACAACATTTTATCATTTGGAACAACATGGATAGACCTAGTGGGTATTATGCTAAATAAAATAAGTCAGAGAAAGACAAATGCCATATACTTTCATTTATTTGTGGAATCTAAAAAACAAAATAAATGAACAAACAAAACAGAAAAAGTCATAGATAACAGACAAACTAGGAAAGTGGGTTGTGGGGCTGGGTTTAAGAGGTGAAGGGATTAATAAATATTCATTGGCAGTTACAAAATAGTCCCGGGGATGTAAAGTACGGTAGGAGGGAATGTTGTCAACAATGTTGTAATAGCTATATGTGGTGTCAGAGGACTATGACTTACTGGAGGATCACTTTTTAAGTTTTAAAAAGGTCTAAACACTACGCTGTACAACTGAAATTAATACAATATTGAGTGTCAATGTAATATAAAAATACTAAAAATAATTTAAAATAAAAATAATAAAGACAAGTTTAAGATTTTAACAAATGTGTCTCCATTGCTTAATGTCCTTTTTAAAAAAGTGAATGTCCTTTTGAGGTGTGGGAACTGAAAGTGTCTGAGAGTTGGGATCAGATGAGCAGCAAGCTTTCACAGACACCAGGGGGACTGATTGGGGAAGAAAAACAAGAGAGATAAATTTCTTTAAATACTTGCTATGTATTCGAGTATGTTCTTGTATTTTTGTAGACAGGAATAAGATGAATGTGAATTTAAATAAAGATTTTACTCTGTAATTAATGATGTCGTTATTAGGCTGCATTTGGCAGTGTGTACCCTGACAA